>CM029532.1:33245207-33639977 GCA_017141395.1 Laodelphax striatellus
TGCCGTAGAGAGCAAAGTTCATGTAAACTCCAAACCAGTCAACTATGATCTGATAAGTTCTCAGAGTGAATAAGCCAGTAATTGTTAAATTGAGAACTGAAATAACACTACCGTAACAGCGAGTATGAGATGGAAAAAGCTCAGATTGTAGTGTCTGTGTGACAGGACCTGCACCAATAGAAAAGAAGAATGTGTACGCAACTAAAAATATCGGGGGGAAATGAAAATATGTGGGCTTAAATGAGGAAGGGCACTGATGAGGGTTGGAAAAGCAAAAATAAAAGAATGAAAGAGATAAGTTAACGAATGTGCATCCAAGTAGAGATGTTAACAGTAATGGTCTTCTTCCGATTGTATCTACAAGGAAAGTTGTGAGAACGATTGTAAAAAATGTTACAGAGCTATAAATTACTAAGTAATCATGGGAATTAATCGATTCGTTTTTATCAATAGTCAAATCCAGCAGTGCATTCAAGTAGGAAGATATCGCCATGGTACCGCTCATCGATCTAATAGCAACAAGAGTTTGCGTAATAAACAACACTTTGCAGTCAGCTGAAGTGGCGACAAGGTCTGACCATTTCCCTTGATTACTAGTTTCCATTTGAACAGATTCTTTCACTTGCTGTAGTTCTCTGTCAATTTCTTCTGCTGTAGTACCACTACCTCTCAAAAGTTCAAGATTGTATTTTGCTGCTTCTGGTTTTTTGATAGCAATCAAGAAGTAGGGGGACTCTGGTTCGAATAAGAATATAAATAAGTAGAGAGCGATTGCCACTGACATATTGATGTAAACGTTGACATCATAAGAGAGATATGACCCAGTAATGTATTGGAAAAAGATACCTAGATAGAATAATGTCTGTATTAGAGCTGTGAACCCTCCTCGCACATTCACAGAACAAATTTCACTCACATAAATGTTGATAACTGTTGCTGTTATTCCAATCGCTGTTCCCTGTAATAATCTTGCAATAAAAAATCCCGTCACAGTCTTTAGCATAAGTATGAATGCCCAGCTGCCAAGAATGAATGGAAAGCCCAGGAGAAGCACTGTCTTCCGTCCCCAGTAGTTGGCTGCTATCCCGGATGGCACAGCAGAGATGAGCGAGCCCAATTCGAAAATAGCGACCAACCAAGAGGTCTCAGTAGTAGTCATCAACACGATGGCGTCTTGGCCCTGCAGCTTTGGTAAAATCGTCGTCACCCACACAAAGCAGCTCCCACATAGCACCCCAGTCAGGCAAGCTGCACATGATGAAAAAGAAAGGCTACTTAGTATTGATATGTTACTTTTAATAATAAGATAGTTCATTCAATCAAGATGTCTCACTAGTAGACATCAACACGATGGCATCTTGGCCCTGCAGCTTTGGCAAAACATTTATTAATGTTCAAGTTTCGGTATGAAATACCGATTTGCCAGTAAAGTAATCAAGTTATTTTATTCAAGTAGAAAAGTGATTGCTTTTAGCTTACTGTATTTCAACAAATATATTTCATTATTATTTCAATAATAATTGAGATTTATTACTAAATTCAATAATTAACTATTTGAATTACAAATTTCCAATTAGTTCTATAGCATTTTTCCAACCTTACACTTAACATAGGCCTTTAACAGATAAAATATCACTGGAGCTGAATGCTTCTTTAATTCCTACCTGAAGTCGCAGAGAAGTACTGGTTCTGAAGATATTTAAGAGTTTTATGTTTCATGCTTCTTTTGTTCCCGTTTTATTTGCCCAATATGAAATGAAACTAGCCGCACAAAATAGCAGATAGGTGTACCTACAGTATAACAATAATAAACAAAAATTAGTAGTTCTCTAAATGAATAACATTGATTGAATTAAAGACTGTAAATTACTCACACTATAGGCCTACATGCCTTATTTTCATTATCACAGTTCAGAGGAGTCTGCCTTACTTTGTCGGGATCTTTCAAATGATGCCACAAAAGCATTGAATAGTCTTTTATCTCCGAATAGTATTCAAGCATACCATCTTGTGCCCAGACATGCCGATGGCATAGCAACAGAAAACCTTTTTTTAAATCTGTTTTTCTCTATAGTTTTGTCACAATGACAAAAATATACAGTATTCAAATGGGGGACAAAGAAGGAGCCTCCACGAAGATTGTTTACAATCGACCGCTACACACAAAGAAACAATCGGGCGTCCCCTGGAAACGACTTAGTCGGCAAATCCTTCTAATACCAAGATCACCAAAGAAAACATGATAAGAAAAAAGAGTCAAATCAATCGGCCTTTTTCAAGGCCAGCACTTGTGACTACCTCACTGAATATTGAGGGACTCTCTGTAAATAAAGAAATTTTAATAGCGGACATGTGCAAGCAACGAAACTGTGATATTTTAGTCCTACAAGAGACACATAGAGGTCCTACTAGTCATAGACCAAAGATAGCCGGAATGGAGCTAGTCCTTGAGAGACCCCACTGTCAATATGGAAGCGCCATTTTTGCAAAGCCTGACCTTGTCATTCGGTCAACTGCCTACACCTGCAACAATGATGTGGAGATTTTAACCATAGAGCTTGAATCATGTACAGTAACCTCAGTGTACAAACCACCAAACACAACCTTTGAATTTGTCAAGCCTGGGAATTTTGAAAATCAAAAAGTCAAGTTAGTCATCGGAGATTTCAACTGTCACAGTGTCACGTGGGGATATCCAACAACAGATGTCAATGGCGAAGCCCTTGAGTTATGGGCAGAACAGAATGATCTGAAGCTAATCCATGATCCCAAACTTCCACCTTCCTTCAACAGTGCTAGATGGAGACAAGGCTACAATCCAGACAACCTCTTTGTAAGTGAGACAATAGCACAACAAACTGTCAAATATGTTGAAAGTCCCCTTCCCAGAACACAGCATAGAGCAATAACATGCAGTGTAGAGGCTGTTATAAAGGCAGAAACTGTCCCTTTCAAGCGAAGATTTAACTTTAAAAAAGCAAAATGGGACATGTTTGCTCAAGATTTGGACAGAGAGATCATAAAGTTAGAACCAATTCCTAAATCTTATGAAGCTTTTGTGAACATGGTGAAGTGGATATCCAGAAAACACATTCCAAGAGGATGTCAAGTAAACTACATTGCTGGCCTTGATCATGACTCTCTGGCAGCCCTCAATAACTATGGGAAACTGTTTGATGAGGACCCCTTTTCAGATGAGACTATAGACACCGGTGAACAGCTACTGTCTCTCATAGCAGAATCAAGAAGAGAAAGATGGTGCAACCTACTTGAACAGTTAGATATGAAGAGAAACAGCCGCCGAGCCTGGAAACTACTGAAGAATATGAGCAATGACCCAACCACAAATAAATCGAACATTGGTGATGTCACAGCGAACCAAATTGCTCATCAGCTCCTCTTGAATGGCAAAACTACAGGAAGAAACACGAGAACAAGGATTGAGCGAGAACAGGAAAGTGAAAACCACTCTTTAGATACCCCATTCACAATGCAAGAGCTGCAAGTGGCTATCAAACAAATGAAGGAGCACAAGGCCGCAGGTGTTGATGACTTGAGAACTGAGCAAATAAAACAGTTTGGACCAGTGACAAGAACTTGGCTTCTGGACCTTATCAATAACTGCATTAACACTTTGCAAATTCCAAAAGAGTGGAGGAGAGCACGAGTGATAGCACTCTTGAAACCTGGAAAAGAGCCAAACAACTGCAAAAACTACAGGCCTGTATCTCTACTTTGTCACCTTTTCAAGTGCATGGAGAGGATGGTATTCAACAGGATCTCTGAAAAAATTGACCAGTCCTTGATTCCCGAGCAGGCTGGCTTTAGACCTGGCAGATCATGCTGTGGGCAAATTCTCAATCTGATCGACACAGCACATAGAGGATGGTTATGAGAGGGGTCAGGTGACAGGAGTTGCATTCATTGATTTAAGTGCAGCTTATGACACCATCAATCATAGAAAGTTGACCCATAAGTTGTATAATCTCACCAAAGATTACAAGCTGACAAGGTTTATTGAATGCACTCTGCAGAATAGAAGATTCTATGTTACGCTGCAGGGAAAGAATAGCCGGTGGAGACAACAGAAAAACGGTCTGGCACAGGGAAGTGTTCTGGCGCCCCTATTATATAACATCTACACAAATGACCAACCAAATAGTCCCAAGGTGAAACGATTCATTTATGCTGACGACACAGCAGTGGCTGTACAAGCGAAAACCTTTGACAAGGTGGAGGAAGAGCTTAGCCAGTACCTTGAAAATCTTGGTGAGTACTATGAACATAATAATCTCAAGCCCAATCCATCTAAGACCCAGGTGTGCGCTTTCCATCTCAGAAATAAAGAGGCCAAGAGAAAACTTAGAGTAAACTGGATGCAACAAGAACTTGAGCATTGTGACTGGCCCAAGTACCTTGGTGTCAAGCTGGACCGAACGCTGTCATACAGAGCACACTGTCAGGATACAAAGATGAAGGTGGCTGCAAGAAACAACATAATACGTAAATTGACAAGCACAACATGGGGGGCTAACCCTGGTGTTCTACGTACATCAGCCATTGCACTCTGCCTTTCCACTGCAGAATATGCTGCCCCAGTTTGGGCAAACTCTGTACATGCCAGACATGTTGATACGGCAGTCAATGAGACTGGGAGAATAATTTCAGGCTGTCTCAAGCCCACACCCGTTGGAAAAATTTTCCCAATCATAG
Source organism: Laodelphax striatellus (assembly GCA_017141395.1). Classification (NCBI taxonomy): domain Eukaryota; kingdom Metazoa; phylum Arthropoda; class Insecta; order Hemiptera; family Delphacidae; genus Laodelphax; species Laodelphax striatellus. The sequence goes on from CM029532.1 coordinate 33,249,921, forward strand.
GAATAGCGCCACCACCCATTCGCAGAACTGTTGCAGCAGAAGTGGAACGGAAGAAGCAAATCAGCGACCCAAGACACCCTCTGTTCCACCATCAACCAACGGCAACAAGGCTCAAGTCAAGAAGGAGTTTTATCCAGTCAACAATACCTCTTACTACAACACCTGAACAACGAAGGTTGAATCTATGGCAGGAGGAACTGCAAAATCCGCTCCTGGAACTGAAAGAAAGTGCAAGCTGTGGTAGTGAACTCCCCTTTGCAACTTGGAAGTCTTTAAATCGACTACGCACAGGAGTTACAAGATGCAAATCAAACCTACTACGCTGGGGTTACATTCAGGACGATGCTGCCTGCGACTGCGGCTTGGAACAAAACTACACTCACCTATTGCAGTGCGAGTTGCTTGATACAAACTGCTCTCATGACGACCTCCTCAAAAGCAACGACAAAGCCCTTCGGGTGGCTAAATTTTGGGAGCGAAATATATAGAAAAATAGAAGACTGGTGATCATGGACACGGAAAGTAAGTAAGTATTCAAATCCTCGGTCATTAGCCTCAAAGCCATTAGCTCATTAGCATTTTTTTTCAATTTGGTTTCTTCCTCGTCTCTTTTCTCTAGTTTTGTCACAATGACAAAAATGTATTCAAATCCTCGGTCATTAGCCTCATGATTCATCAATAACAAAAATACAGTATCGATCCCATTTATAGATTGGCTCTCCTAAATTAGCCCAAGAGAAGTGCTTATGATCTAAGTGATAGCACACCTTTTCTACTGGATGAGTAGTCCAGTAGCTATGTCCACACTTGGTCGATTTTCTTTTCGACTTTAATTTCGTCTTGCGCTTCTCGAATCCTATTGAAATTGGACGGAAAAACGAATGCTGCATCTCATGCTGTGCAGCACACGATAATCGACCATGTGTGGACACAGCGATCATTTTTGAGTAAACAAATATTAAATGATAACGTTATTAGTATTACGATGAAAAATATAGATTTTAAACAATGAAAACTCAAGGTAACTGTATTTTAGATATTTTAAAGCAAGAGGAAATCAATGGAAAGAATAAATTAGTGTTTTTAAAAATAATACTCGACGCTGGGGTTTGATTTTTTTGAATGACGATTGAAAGACATGCTTATACTATAACCATGATTTATCAAACATCAATTGATATTTTTAGAATAAAAAATATTACAAATCACTTCAATACAAGACAATAATGGAAAATAATGTTTTGTGACATCTTTTTAAAAAAATATTTTTAAATCAGAAATAGTTTTCTTCAACTAATCACCGACTATATTATTTTTTCACCTCTAGTTTTTTAGGTCACTGATAGTTTTTTTTATTAACATTAAATTCTTGTTTGAATCTTACATGACATTAAAACAAAAATTTAAATTGGAGACCGTTCTTGGTTTAATAGAGAAAATGGCCTTTAAAAAAACCTTTGGTCCCCGTCTTTCGGAGGAGACGTTAAGCCGTCGGTCCCGACATTACCCACGCACAAGCCTAGAGCTCATGTGGGCATCATCCTCAGAAAAAAAAAATACTAGAAAGGAACGGCCATGACTCAAAACAAACAAACCATATTAATAAATAAAAACCTTACAGAGTTTACCAAAACTATTGAGGAAGCTATGGACAAACCTCGCAGCAATACTTGGCCTGAAGTACTTCACATATTCAGAACTATGAGTACACTGAAAGGAAAAAATCTATAGATACAGTAAAATGCCATTTGAGCGCAATTAGAAATGTAAATAGTCGGCTTCGGTCAACACACTCCACATTGAAATTAAAGATAATAACATCGATTATTGGTAGCATACTATATTAGAACTAGACAACAGTTAGTAAATTGAAGTAATTGATTTAATTGATTCTAACTCTTTAAAAAGAATTCAATATTCATCTTCACTTCATCTGCTAATGAGATTGTAATATGATTATTTTCCATCACAACCTTGACAGTAAAATAAAGAATTGGAACAGTTTTCATCCAAAAACGTCCGACGTCCGATCAGCTGGACGTTTGATTCAAAGTTACCATTTCGGACGTTTTCTGACGAAAGCGGTTCCAATGGAAGACGAGGCTAAGAGGAATTTATTAAATTGTTAATAGCAATAAGTTACACCATTCATCTTAAAGTACATTTTTATTATAAACAAATTCATGTTATCACATAGCATACCTTAGGATTATAAAATAATTATGAACATATTGTTTTTCAGTCATTCCAAAATAAATTATGCGGGATATTTTTTCTGAATATTTTTATAATTGAAAGTAGATCATTATAAATAAGAGTATGTTTATTTTATTATGTTCTTTGATCAGCATTAACCAGAGGTTATGCTGTCAATAGTTGTTTTATTATACAGACAAAAGTATTGATGCTTTCTACGAAAAATCGGTAGATGTAATGCGGAACTTTACCGATAAAACAAACATAAAAAAAAATTAGAAAAACTATAATACATTCACATCAGTTACTTCAATATTAGTGTCAAGCTTGCATCAAACATTACCAATTGTTTCTTTATTGGCAAGTTTGCCTTTCAATGTTCACAGAACTTCATAAATGCGCTCTTTTCCATGAATTGCACAGGACATGATAATAATTTTTACACTGAAACTTGAAAAAATTACAACCGTTACAGCTCTGATAATAATCTTTAGATCACATAAAAAGTTCTGCATAATCAAAATTTTCATGTTTTCCAAATTTTCAATTTCCAAATTTTTTGTTTGAAAGGACAATTTAATTTTCCTGTATAAGAAAAAATATGTTTTGAAAAAAATTAGATTTATTTATAATTATATTTTTCAGTAGGCGGTACAGTATAATAATCATCAAACTTTGCAATGGTATGTGATATTTTGAGAACAAAATTGATGACTTTTATTATTTCAATAGGATCATGTGAACCTAAAAATTGTTCAATTGCAAGTTAGAGATTCGAGTGTATTTTATCATCTCATTTCCAGAGGTGGAGATTTTTCAAAATCTCAACATATTATTTATGCTAAATTTAAAATGAATTTTTCGAAAAATCAATTGAAAACTCAAGATTTATTAATGATGAATTTTAGAAGAAAGTATGCAATTAGAACAAAAGATTTACCCCATATTTTTGAATATTTGGAGAACAGGAAGGATAGGTTTCTTCTATTGATTAGTTACAAGTTTAAGAGGGCTGCGAGAATTTATAAATACGAATGCAGAATAAACATTAAAAAAATTTTGAAAGCAGTACCTATTTTATCAGTTTGGTATTCACATTACTTCTGACAAGCCCTCATCATTGGAGTAAGAGCTTTGATTGTAACATAGAAAATGGAAAATTAAAAAGGGTTGATAGCATAGTACATGTTCAACAGAAATACTATGCAGACATTTCTCATTATCTCGATTAGAATGAACTTGATATATTAGCACAAGAATCTAATCTAAGATTCGGAATAGGTATGTTGTCATATATTTAGCCTGATAATTCTGGCTCATACAAAAAGAATGCATTAAAAGATGGACAGGAAAAAACTTTTTATAATTGCAATGTAAATAAATTCTCTCTAATACACTCATGGGCATGTTGTAATTTAGAATTTGAAATTGAATGACTCATTTTATCTCACCACATTTTGAAAGATGTGGACCAGAAAAACTCAAAAAGTATTTCAACATAAGAAGATCGCTAATAAATAATCTTGATATTTTTACAATCAATGTCTATTCACGCATCCATTAAGGTTCGGGTTTGGTCGATCACTCAACTAGTCTCCATCAGATCTTGATTAAGTAGTGACGGATCTTGCTGAATTGACTCGAACAATAGCAGAAGGTCTTGTGTATTTTTTATTTGTGTCACAAATTCACTCAAATGAGGATTTTTATCTGCAACAGAACAACAATATTTGCATTGGCTAGTGTTCTAGAATTAGATGAAGGATATCCAATACTTTTAATTTACAGAGTGATCAAAGAGACTCTCCGCAGTATCTGAGTGGTGACATATTGCCTTCTGATCAGAAACCCATGTGAAAGGTTAATTCCCTCTACGTGGACAAGTCCAACATTCTTTTCTTGTGTTTATCCCAAACAGTGTCAGAGCTACAGTGAAGAAGTGTAGTTACATCATTACCGTGTACTTGAGTGATAGAGTGGTTCATTGTATATTTCTCTGTGGAGGGACTTTTTTGATCACCCTGTATAACATACTGCAAAGTGAATATTCTAATACAAGATAAGTTCTATCTATTCAACTTGGACATATTAGGCAATAGAAAAATTTTCTGTGTAGTAGTGAAGGTGATGTTGTTGTAGTTATCCATACTGAATAAGAAGACTTGAAATTGTCAAAACCACATATTTAATAGAACAACGAGATACTGCAGTTTCGGTTGTTACACCATAATCAATCTCTGGTGAGATTTATTAAATACAAGCTGTCCCGGCGAACTTCGTATCGCACTCTTCCCCCCCCCCCAAATGTCCCCCCTCTTCTCCACACAAATGTCCCCCCTTCATGCCACCCCTCAAAAAATGTCATCCCCCAAATGACCCCCGTTCATTCCCCCCCAAATGACACCCCCACATATCCCTCTTCATGTGAACCCCCTCTTTCCCATCAAATATGTCACTCCCCTCTTCCCACCAATTATTAATTTTTTTAATTTCTTCTGTTTTGTATTTTTTTTTCATTTATTTATTTCTTTTTAATTTTTTTTAATTTCTTCTATTTTGTTTTTTTTTTCATTTATTTATTTCTTTTTAGTTAAAAAAAATTTAAATTTATTTTTTATTTTTTCCGTTCTTCAATTTTATTATTTGAAACAATAAAACATGTATGATACGAACGATAACTCATTCTTAATAATTGATGATTCTAGCGTAAAAAAATAATTAGAGTAGAAAACCTAGTACAAAAAGAAATGGTTCGGAGCGGGAATTGAACCCGAGACCTCATGTTTTCGACGCAGATGCTCTAGCACTACGCTACCGGAGCTTAGGATCTGCGAGCAGATTTTCCCATCTCAAATACACGATCATATTTCCGTAGCCGCTTGGCCGGCAAGTTTGAACTGTCTGTGAAATGTTTGATAGGTTAGGTCATTGATGTACTAATTATTTATTAATTATAAAGGGATTTTCTTATATTTTAATACATATTATGTTAACCAGTGCTTTAACAATTCAAACTAATCCAAAATCATCTAAATCGGTTCAGCCGTTCTCCAGTTATAAGCGAGCGTACAGACACCAACTCTCTTTTATTAATATAGAAGATGTGGCTTTGAAAGCTTCAAGTCTTCTTATTCAATTGAAAAATTAATACAGTAATTGTTAATGCGTTTTGTAAGTTACACACGAGCGGAAGTGAGGGTACTAAATATCTCACGAGTGCTTTAAAGGCCAAATACAGCCATTGCATACAACATTCTACCACAAATATACATAAATTATAAACCATGTATTTAGCACTAATACTTTATTAACCTTGACCTTAATTGATATTAGCATGATTGTTAGGTAAGAACGCGGCTAAAGAGGTTTGATCGAGTCAGCTGATCTTAGTTTGAAAGGAGACTCACCTGCATCGGTGATTGTGAGTAGAGCAGCCACGGCCCTCATAGCGGATCGCTTCAGTTCATCCTGTTTTTCATATTCTTGTTTCACTGAGTTCGCTTTCACCTTCAGCGTGCAGGTGTACTTCAAAGGCTCCACTAACCGCTCCAACCCTGCAACAAATTACAACACACCCTCCTTAGTCTGAAATTTTCAATTAAAAATGTACAAATGTATTTTTTAATGGCGATAATTAAACTTCATGGGTGAGGAGGGGGGGGGGGGTAAATTCAGAGAGAGAGAGAGAGATAGAGAGAAAAGAGAAATAGCTAAGTAGAAAGTTAAAAGAGGTAAATCGACTGAATAAGATATTGTTGATATACTAAATCAAGATACAAGTTATGATAGAAGTCGCACTCCATATCCTTGTAAAAAAATACAATTTAGTGAATGGTACCATCTCTATTCTCAATCTTCCACTACAATGTGTTTGATTCACAACACATCGACTGCATCAACTACCGCTATCTAGACTCGCTTGTTCTGTTCGTGTCACTTAGGTCCAATGCAAATAAAACGAAACAAAACTTAACGTTTTGATTCAAACATAGAACACATTCCAAACCGACTGAGACAAAAAACCTTTAGTCTCATACGATGTGCATTGGTTTCACCTAATGCAGTGCTAAACCTGTCCACTGATTTGAAAGAAACAACTCTAGTCGAAAGGAAATTGTTTTATTTCATCTGGTGTGTATTGGACCTAGAGCTATGTAATTAAAAGTATAAATCTCTAGACGTTCTTAAAAAATGAACACTCAATTCTTTTCCAATGAACGCCTTATATCAGGCTGAACAGTGGAAAACATTTTCTAGAATGAGGTGACACATTTAAAGATGAGAACAATTGATTTTATGAATGTTAAGTCAACTTTCACACAAACTAAACTCACTCTGCAAAACAGCAGTCGGCGTCAGTTGGGCTAGTCGAGCTACCATCAAGTAAGTGAGCATCTTGATGTCATAATGATCTTTGAGTCCAGATTCCAAGTGATTCAAGAACTCGAATATATCCAGCTTGTCCAGACAGGCGTCGAGTAGAGTGTACATGCATTCGAAGGCAGCCTTGCGGATGTCCAAGCCGTCATCTACTGTGTGCTTGAATGGACCCATTTCCACTTCTCGGATCAACTCTTTCTGCAAACGAAAAATTAAACTGAGTTTCAAAATCACCCTCAATAAAATAATTCAATTAAAATGAAATACTAAGGACAAGCTTACAATGGAAATTTCATGTCACATCCATAGTGATTGGTAGTTGATCATAGAAACTGTAAAATGAGGGCACAACTTTTAGCTATAATTCGAAATATTGAGTATTATGTATATTATTTAGAGCTGAGTCCTCAACTTGAAATAAAATTAAAATAGACACTCTAGAAGCATTGAAGCGGTGATTAATTCGTAAATTCATTTAATAATGAGCAATATCAGCATTGATATTGCGATGACCAAATAAGCATACCACGATCCGCCACGGAATATCAGGTGCTTTCTTCAAAACTTCGTAAGAAAGGGTTATTTTCTATCAATTCAATTAATATTCTTCATTTGCAAAAATATCACATTACAGCTCCATTGTTCACAAAAGCATATAAATACATCACCAGTGTCATATCTTTATCGATTATTACCTCATAGGAGGTAAGAAGGAGTAAAGTCCCTTTTAAGGTTTGTATTTACAATAGGTGATGGAATTATACAAATATTTATCTCAAAACATATGAATTGTTGAACGATTTAAAAAATGCTCTGATTTTCATCAGAAAAAAGATTCAACAAAAATTCAAAAGCGAGTGTTGAATTGTACCAAATTAATGCATATGATTTATAAATCGCGTGCCAAGGCAGTAAATCCTATCTTCAGTGACACGTAACAAAACATAAGGGCAATTAATACATATACATAAATAGAATGAGGTACAGAAATACTATTGTCAAGACAGAAGGAGAACTTGATAACTACATTATTGAGCTATTCTGAAAATGTTATCAAATGCTACTCACCCTGACATTAGTTTCACTGTAGAGTTGTGGCAGGACAGTGTCGAGGAGATCTCTGATGAGCGAGGGCTTGTTGTGAGCGGCCGAGTTGAAGGCGACCAGCGCCACTCGCCTCACGTTCAGGTCTGGATCTCGCAGCGAGCTCAGGAACTGGCCGATGTTGGCTTTCAGCAGCGGATCGATAGCCTGCGGCTGCACAAAACAGAATTAAAATTGAAATTATATTTATTCTTTTTCGTATAAAGTGTACAGCAAAAATACATAAATAATTTGAAGAAGGCTCCTCACATAAATGCCTGTAGGTTAGGAGCGAGAATATTTATTATCTCATTTCATCATGACTTTTTCTGTTAAATATTAGGTTCCGGTATGGTTGGATGAGGTTTCAGTACGGTCAGTGATTTAGTATAGGTTGAAGGGGATTTGGAGATTTAAAAAAAACCAAAAGGAGGTTCAAGAGTATAAGCCAATACCCCCACAAAAAGCGGACAGAGAAATTTGGTAGGAGGCTGCTACAGTGCTGCAAATGATGCTCACAATAATAATCCCTAGACATAAGCCTACTTTACGATTTGTACATGAGACGCAAATACAGTACTTTTCAAAGCGACATACTAAAACATTTTCATGAGCATGTTTCATAAATTTTACAAGTCTTGTAAAACAGGAAAATGGCGAACGCACACTAAAGAGAACGATCAGCTGCAGTAACTCATAGTGAATATTTCTAGTTTAATTCAATATTTGTGATTATTATCAATTGTTTTTTGTAAATGTCTATGATTACCATGAGTTATCACAGCTGATCTAACTGTTAAGTGTGAGTTCACCATTTTCTTGTTCTATAATTCTTCTAAACGTCATGTAACAGGTCCCAGACCTGTATAAAAACGTCAACTTGAAATTATAATGAATCATGTTGAATAGAAGCAAAACTTCCCATGAATTAATCACGAATAAAACTATCACTGTTAGTGCAACGACTTCAAGAGTTGCACTCCAATAATAAGACTAGCTTTTTCAGTAGAGGGAGAGTATTCACCACTGACAATCCAGATACATTCTCATGGTGTGCCGACATTATCTGTTGTGATTGTTGGTACATTTCGGCCACCCAGCAAAAGATAAACGATTGACGAATTTCAAGTTCTAGATTTATCTTGTACATGTGTACAAAAAGTTATTACAACAATCTGTGTATTTGTACCTGATCGGATATGGTGAACTTGACAGCGGTGAGCACAGTGGTGCGCATGAGCGCCGACTCGGAGATGAGCGACTCCTGCAGGCGGGGGAGGAGGGTGGGCGGGTCGATGAGGGTGAGCTTGCCGAGGCACTCGGCCACCACGTTGCGCGTGCCCTCCTCGCTGCACTCGCAGTGCCTGAACAGCTGTTGCCAGATGGCCGGCACGAACGGCAGCAGCTGGACCACGCCGCTCTGCGTCGACGACTGGTACGTTATCACCTACACGCATTGAGAATATAGAACAGCATAGAGAATAGAATAGATTAGAATAAAATATAATATAATTTAATAGAACAGAATAGAGAATAGAATAGGATAAAATAGAACAGAAGTATGGAATGAAATTGAAACGTCAATACATCAACAATACAATAGTTATAATAATTTATCACAACATTATCCTTCAAGTTCTACTTAAGGCTGTGCATCAGCTTAAAAAAAACTTTTTTATGGTGATATTTTTCTAAGTTTTACGATTTGGATACTATCAAGCTATCAAAATGAAATACTTTTTAGAGGAAAAAATTTTGTTCTTGTTCATTAGTTTTTGAGATATGGGCGTCTAAAGTAGAAATTTTCGGGGAAATTAATCTCAAAATTGGTTGCAAATACAATTATGAAATTTCGAGCATACGTGCTTGAAGGTATTGTCTATCACTTGACATAATTAGTTTCTCGAAATATCAACTTTTGAGAAAAATAACAAATTCTCAATTTAATTGAAAATTGAGTATAATTGAAAATATTTTTTTCAAATTGGTTATTTTGAGAAACTAATTATGTCAAGTGATAGACAATACCTTCAAGCACGTATGCTCAAAATTTCATAATTGTATTTGCAACCAATTTTGAGATTAATTTCCAGTACTTTGGCCCATATCTCAAAAACTAATGAACAAGAAAAAAAAATTTTCCTCTAAAAAGTATTTCATTTTGATAGCTTGATAGTATCCAAATCGTAAAACTTGAAGAAATATCACCATAAAAAAGTTTTTTTTTTTAAGCTGATGCTCAGCCTTAATATACATTGGAAACAGACAACAACACATTGGAAAATGTAAAAATTACCACTTTACACTTATTCATAAACAAATTGTCACAAAGTTGGCTGGGTTGCAACAAGCAAGATTAATTTCAATTCTGGATCAGCGCTATGCTAATTAAGTATTTAGAGTGGTAGGCGCTGTCTTATCTAATCTCACCGATTAGACTCGCCTTCTTCCACTGGGACAACCGCTTCCCAAAACTTTATTGGACTTGTAGTAGGGTTTATATAAATTCACTACAAACCAAAATGGAATAGATACTATAAAATTCTATATGCAGATAACTGAACACTTGAGAAAATTACTAATTACCAATAAATAGCATATTAATTATTGAAAAATAGCCTACCTCTTTCAATGAATGGAGTAGAAGATACTGTCTCTTTGGCTGGGTTTCAATTTCTTGTAGAATGAACGGTAAGTACTGTTGAAGGTTGCCGATTGCAATACTGCCTAATGCATAGCTGGCTGCCGACTTCACTTCTTCCGAAGGGATTGCAAAAGAAATGAGAATCAATTGCTTCAGATTGATCACACGACTCAAGTCACTGAAAGCACAAATAAAAAATTGTTTATAGAAAACATTTGGATTGAGAAGTGAATCTTGGATCAAACATTTATGGAGGCCTAAAGGTTCTATGAATTTACTTGGTGGCCTGCAGTCAATTTTCGACATACAGATTACTTGCAAGACATTCTAATATAAAATAGAATCAACTATTTGTGAAGGTTAACTGTTTTAATGCTACAACCAACTTTTTTGATTTGAGCAAAGACTTAAAAACACTAATTAACAGCTATGATTCATTATCTTCAACTCAATCACTGTACTATTAATTAATGAGTATATGATCAGTAGATGATCACATTTTCAGTGAATTTTCAAGCTAGATAGCCAAACTACATAGAAACAAAATTAAAGAACAAAAGGTGGAAACTTCAAATGGTGACTCAAATAATATTAATAAAATAATACAGTGAGCAATATTAAATAGTCTTCCGAATACATAACAAGAAATGTAATAGTATGGATGGTAATAACAGTAAAGGATGGATACTTGAAATGGTGACTCAAATCATATTTTAAAAAGTAATTTAAAAAAATAAATAAGATAAAATACTGTGAGCAATAATGAATAGTATCATGAATACAGTAGAAGAAAATTAATAGTAAGTAGTAGTGAGTTACATCTGTACAATTTAATAATATGATACTACTGGTAAAATATAAACTTGTGCTAAGACAGTGAGTTCATGTTCATGTTTATTACTAATTAATGTTAGTAGCTATTGATAATATTATAGTAGCTATGCGCATCAATTAGCTAGGCTATATAACAGGCCATATTACTGAAAAGGGAACATAAATTGTTGACTGACATGTGTCTTCCGATCTCGCCGATGACAAGTAGGGCAAAGACGTGCTGTGGCTCGGGCGACTGCGACTGGATGTCCTGCAGGAACTTGTCCACCACTGCGATCGCCTCCTGCTGCCATTTCACCGTCAGCGCCGCCACGCATTTCGCCAGCGAGTGGAACGCCTACACAACATACAACATCATTTTATGGAAATTATTTTTCAACACAGTAAATGTTCATAGATATTTGAAAGAAAATATGAATAACTTGCTGAGTGAAAGTGGTGGATGAGTAATGCTTATCTCATGCAATTGATACTGCGATGATGATAATAATAATACTAACATAAGTTTTTCTTTAAATGGTGAAGACACTCTTAATTTTTTTAAAGCGTGAATGATGTGTGAATGTAGCAATTGGAAAAAATGCATCTCCTACTTGCTTGCAAATTGTTATAATTTAGCAAGAAGTAATTTTTGTTTTGGCCTTATAATTATTAGGTTTGTATTTGTGAAACCGTTTTTAACCAGTTGTTGTTAAAATTGTTTAATTTATTAATTATTGCTGTAAACAACAATATTGTTTCACTTAATTGTACGATGTGATGTCGAAATAAAAATTATTTGATTTCATTTGATTACTCGGGTAGTTCCACCTCGCCTTTTCCACTGATGAGAGTAAAGAGAAAGAATGTCGTTTAGATGAAACCCAGAAAACTACTATCTTTCTTTCTCTTTTTTTATGATGACTGAATGAATCCTGGAGTGGGAGGAAATTTTTGTTAGCTTAGTATTGACTCTGTTCGGCTGAGATAATAGATTATTATATCATGCGATACCTTCCATCGTCTTTTTCACTATCTTGTCCATGTTATACTACAGTATGTAGAATATTTTTCATTTGAATTAATGATCTCAACTCTTATTATAAATTATGCCCACTTCGACTTTTACATGAAAGTGAAAGTATTTCTGTTGAAGGAGTGAATTGTAAGGCTTTTTATCTCTATTATACTCATGAACCATTCTTATCAATAAAGTAACAAACATTCAAGACCGCTGTCGGATGGGTGACCGACACAAAAAATTGTGCAATTAGGCGAGGTGGAACCTACCCGTAAGGGTCTCCTCACCGATAAAAAGCCATACGATAAAAAAAAACAATAAATTGCGTATTTTCTTCAACTAAAGAATTTACATTTTCCAAACAAACAAATTTTGTTAATGAGAATAAAAAATATTATGGATGAGCAAAACTGCTCTGTCCTAGAAGAGAATCGAGAAGAAAAATACTTTTCACTTGTCCAAGACTGAGTAATCTTCATCTTTATTGGGTCAGTTGAACAAATACAATATTTGGGAAAGAGAAACAGGTGAACTAATTGGCATTTGGTAGAAGCAGGCAGAAACGGGCAACCTCTTAGATTTCTAGATTATTCATTAATAGTATTAGTAGTGAAAATATGGAATCAGTTGAGTTTAAATTTTTTTATCACTTCTACACTCCGAAAAATTATGAATTTTGAATTTCGGGTTGATCAAAAAGCCGAAAAACCACTAGACAATAAAAAATTACATTTCTAACCAATAAATGTGGATTAGAAATGAGTAATCCGAGAGATCAGAGGAATAAATTTTGAAACCAAATGTTGCTAAACAATGATTAATCTGAAATCAGTGATCAAAAAGTTGAGAAATTGTAGGATTTGAACGAGATACCGACCTGCTTGTGGAAAACAGCTTGCGTTTGGTTGCCAGTAGCAAAGAGAGGCTGCGCTGTGCCATTACCGTTTTGAGATATGGGCGAAACCAGCATTTGCAGAAGTTCTTCAAATCCTAGTCCGGGCAGGCCAGCCACAACCAATGCCTGGAAGAACTCCAGCATCGAATTCAGAGCAGCACCTGTTGCATTACAAACAAACAACATAATAAATAGTACCTAAAAAACCGTTCACGAAAGATTAAACCAATAGCAAAACAACAATCATGTTTGTTACTTTCCTAGTTAGTCCAGTAAAATAGTTCCTTATTTCACCTTGCATGAAATGGGGCAGTGGGTTTCTTATTTTCATGTTGTGATAGTCCTGGAATGTTAAATGCAAGTTTTTGACCACGGTAAACTTTCGGATCATCTCCATGAACCGTAAAAAATGGTGAAATTTTGCATTTTTTCCACTTTTGGCCAATTTTTACCCTGAAGCTCACTTTTTCATATAGGACATCCAACATAGTTTTCAAAGTAAATTAAATTACATACAATTAGCGAACAAATTGCTATTGTAGGCCCACCCGTTTGCGAGGTACAGCTTTTTAAAGTTCACCAAATTTTCCATCAATCGATGCTAGTACATTTAAACCGGTTTCTCGTTAAAAAAATAATGTCAATAAAAACTGACATTCAAAACAGGAAAATTAAGCTTTTTCAATAAGTAAGGACCTAATAAGTAATTTTGCATTCCTAATATCGTAAAAATACCGGTTGTTGATGAATAACAGGTTGAATTAATTCATTGAAGAAAACAGCTTTGAAAAAGATAATATGAATAATCAAGATATACATATTACTAATATACAGAACGTCATATTATGTATTATGAGTACATATTTTCTACTAAATTGTATTTATATGACTGATTTGATGCAACAGCATCTATTTTACTTCAAAACAATTACCTTGGAGGAGTGGAGACTTGGCTAAAGTGAGGATTTCTGGCAAAATAGGAGGATCTGAAAGGTTTGACAAGGCAACAGGCTGGAGCTTCGCGATTGATGTGAGTAGATTGAGAGCCTGTTGAGCGATATGCAGATCACTCTCGCTCAGCAACGGTGGTAATTCCATTAGAACCTGTCGAAAAAAGGATAAATAGTTATGATGAAAGATGGTGTTTCGCTGAGTGTTAGCAATACTTCTATGGCCTATCGAAATTATTAAAATATTTCCGAAAAACCTAGGTTAGAAATTGTTTTGTTACCGAGTTGTGAACAGCAGATCACTTCCAACTTTGGTATAACCATTGACTATTGACCTACAATAGACGATCCATCCTTATGGGCCGTTTTTAGTGTGAGCCAGGATCTCGGGAGCATGTAGTTGATGTGAGCTCTCATTTACGCTCTCTCTCGCATACTCCCTCCTCGCACTCTGCCCCTCTACTGTTACTCACTCATCAGCTCGCCATGCGGATGCACCGAGACTGCTTCTAATCTTTAATAATAGATCGCATTACATTAGCCAACAAAATAACTGGCGACAGGTCTATGATGGGGATGGAACGTCTAGTGTAGGTTAATAGTCAATGGTATAACCGATTTAGTCTCGTTATCCACTGAAACCGTTTTTGTCCGAAAATCACGTTGGACGTTTTCTGATGAAAAAGGTTCCAGTAGACGACTAGGTTATGAAGCTGAAATGTTAAGCTGTTCCAATCATGGAACGGTCGCATCACGGTCGGATATGGAAGATTCTACTGAAGTTAAGTTCGAAGGTGATTCAATTTTATTTATTCAATTCTGGGTTTCCTGACATGAAATAACTCTGGGTTCGACAAAAGTCTCACAAATCAGGGTTTCATCAATACACTTGTTTCCCGTTATTGCTATTTTTGCTTGTTTCAATTTATTCCAGTAGAAGAAACTATTGAATTTGCTAAAATAAATTTGGCATATGGCTGAGGAGTAAATCGTGATAAAAAAGAGATAATATTAATTCAATTACCTTGTTCAATAGATCGTTGTTCAACGCGGAACTGTAGTTATTGACCAAAGTGTCTAGCAGAGCAAGAGTACTCAATTTCAGAGCTCTTTGATTCTTACGAAGAAATGAACCCAACATTGGTACTCCTTCCCCCTGAAAAAGTACAATTTAATTGAACACTAGTAATCAAACCACCATAGCAATAGATAGAGAGAATTTAATATTCAATTTGAAAGATGTAGTTTTATTCAAGTAAAGTGAAATAACTTTGGGGTGAAATAATTGAAAAAGCATGGTGAAATAATCGATAAAGCACAATATTAATGAAAAGGTAAAGGAAATTAATAGGTGATTTACAGATACGTTGACTGAAATCTGTCATAATCCTCAGTAATTGAACCTTCGAGTTGAATAACTATTATACAGTAATCCTGTATTTACAGTAACTGTAAACATTACCGTTATGTTCATTTACATTACACTTATGTTTATTTACATTTAAAGTTACAGTAACTGTCAATGTACTGTATTTGTAAACAAGGGCAGTTGCAATGAAAAGTTTCAAAGTACAGTAGAGTGAAGTACAAGAACAGAAGATTTTAACTCGTTTAAGATTAGACTGTAATGTAGTTTTCTGTGATGTAACAGTCACATTTACAATGACATAAATATAATGACTTTTATTCAAATAATTACTAGATTTAATGAAATCTACTTACTAGAATCGGTTTCAGATCGATGCGAAGTGGAGAAGCTGCCACTTTGGTCAACGCTTTGACAGTCGTCAGTCTCGTAATCTCGTTTCTCAACCGATCAAGAAATATCGGGAGGCAAGTTGGTAGTTCACCCTAAAAAAATTATTGCAAAGCCATCAGAAAAATAATAACAAACATAATTGAATTATCAAGATGAATTGGGTAATGTTTCAAAATATCTTATAAAAACGCAGCCCAATAAGTTCATATGAGATAGAACAAGATAATAAATTACTAATTCGCACATGTTTACTCTATATTCGAGAAGATTAATTTTCTCAACAAAAATGACACTAAACAGAAATTCTATTCTGTTTAAATAGGCAATAGAAATTTAGAGCATCATACTGTATTTTAGAAGTTGACACCATTAACTTGAATTTTCCATCTTATAGTATGATATTTACTATATCCAATCTAGTAATAAATTGAATGTTTTCAAAATGATAGATAGATAATATGCTGTTAATACTGTTCTCCGTATCTGAGTATCGTATCGTGAAAAAGTAGTAGAGTGGATTTTAATGTTTAAACTTCTCCACGTTAGAAAAATAAAGAAGTAATTCTACCTGGAGATAGTCGCCAAGATTGCAGATGATTTGACCCATACAAGCAATAGCTCTCTCTTTGACTTCTTGATCGATATCAGCGGCTCTCAGGCGAACAAGCGTGCAATGATAAAGGTCACTAGTGAACGGGGCAAAGTCGAAGTTGCTTGGCGAGTCTGAAAAAAAGGTAAATCAAAATTACAAAATGTTATCAAGCATTTTCATAATTTCATGGACTACAAAACTCTCTATGGCATGATGTAAGAATTATACAACGTACTAATCTTCATTAAATAAGAGTATACTCGCGGTATACTCTTCTGAGCAAGAAAACTTATAAACTTCATTGAATAAGTGAGACCACAAGCATCAACTATTGTTTTCATAAGTTGTCACAGTTTTTTCAGATACTAATTGCATCAATCGGAAAACGCGTTTTGAAATTTGTGAATTGAAAGATTATTTCTACTGAATGCATGCTAGAGCTAGACAATATAATTCTTATATCAGAGGAGTAATGGAAAAATGAAAAAAAAGAAGAAAGTACAGATTATGCTCTTAGATGATTTTTAAAAGAATAATCTTGATTCAAAACTTATTAAATCTTATTAAATTCGATTAAATCTTATTCAACTTGACTCAACTTGTCAAGTAGGCTTGACATTTTGTATTTTTTTCAATATTATTTATTTATTCCTCATAAAATAATGAATAGACCTACAATGAACTATGAAAAATACACAGCGAAAATTAATCAATCACAATAAAATTATTATAATTATAAACAATTAGGTAATATAATTATAAAGACAGTGATGTCTTACCTAATGGCCGAATGACCTTGACCAATTGCTGCAGAACTAGCAATGCTTCAGCAGTTATTTTATAGAAACTGTCTCCCACCGCAGCAATAACAGGTGGAACTAGAACCGCCATGTGTGGATGGAATACTTCAGGAGGATGCGAAGTGAGCAAGCAGTGCACAAAAGATAGAGTGTCTATCTTCATTGTACTACTTGAGTTCTTATCTCTGAAAAATATAAATTATACTTTTTTAATCTGAGCGAATGAAAAAAGCACTACAAATTCTGTTGTTTACCAAAAGACTAAACAAGACATTGGAAATACGTTTATCCAAAATTTTATAGCAAGCATTGTCCTATTATGGAGGAATTCATACTTATTCATTCAAATAATCTTAATGTTTTATGAATATCAAAAAACAGAACGCCGATGATGAACTAATCTTCAATAGTTGATTTTAGAAAGTTTCAATTTTCTAGTTTTCAATCTATATTCTTTCCTGAATTATTACTTTTCAACATAAGACTAAGTTTCTAATTCATATTAAAATGAAGCCAAATATCACTTGTTTATTGAATAAAATGACAAACATGTTTCAGCACCACATCTCAGTGTTTCCATTATGTTTAGATATCACAACATCTCACCTGACACTGTGTAAGAAGTTAAATATTTCATCATCAATATTGATGTCTGATGGAGAAATTAGTAAATTAAAAACAGAAGGATTGAAAACAGAAAACTTACCCTAAAGAATATTGAATGCCAGGAATCAGTGCAGGCACGTGGTTAGTCAATGCACCGGGAAGAACAAACACCAATTCTTTCAGGAGAGAAAAACAATCTTGTCTCGTCTTAATGCTTCGTTCTTTCATTTGTGTGTAGACTGCTTTCATTATAGCAGGTACCTATTGAAACAGAAATTTTAATGACAAAATCACACAGTACAAGAATTATAAATTATAATAAAATGAAATTGCCAATTGAAATAAAGGGTACTTTGCACTTGAATAGAACACTTGAGCAAAGGTTGGCTATTAGGTTTTCTCCACATACTTAATCTGAGTTTTCATGTGACATTTTTTAAGCATTAGTATCAATTGAATTAGTGTTTTATTCGAACTAGTTTTTATAGCTCTAGTTCAACTAGATTAGTTCAAAAACATTTTTTGTTTTGAAAGACACTTTCCTTTCTATATTTCATTTTTATTCCATGCGGAGCTCTGCTGCTTTATTATTGTTTAATAAACAAATGTTTAATACAAGTGTATCCATACTGTAACAAGAGATTACATACCACCCCACACTGTTTCAACTAAGGGGTTGTATAATAAAATATTTTTCCTTTTTTCTCGTGTATAAATCTCAAATGTATTTTATTGTAGGCCTATTGGTAAAATAAATTTCAATTTCAATACTTACTGTAGAAGAAAATTTGGTGAAATTGAAAAAAGGGTGAATGTAACCGAGTTTTTACATAATATTACACTTCCTACCAACATTCACCTCAGATCACATTGTGGAGATCAGAGCAAACAGTTCATGTAAATAGAAAATTTCTATTTAATATTAAATTCATAGAAATTCGCGCAAAAGCTGATGAATAATGTAATAAATAATATAGAAAATGAGAAATTGGTTTAATTCCTGGTGACGTGATCCTCAATCAAGCCTTTGAATGCTAAGATTCTTCGTACTAATACTGTTTTCCGGCTTTTACTAATGAATTTCATACTTTCAATGGAATCATGTCATTTGGAAAAATGCTGAGATATCAAAGAAAAATTCATTTTAGCTTCCAAATCTTGAGAAGCAAAATAATTTCTACAAGTCTTAATAATATAAATAAGTTACTTCAGGATCATAATTTCTCTAGCTTACTTCGGAAGTTTCTCTAGTCTAGATGATCAATTCTATGAACAAGCTATGCTTGGCTAACGGTGCCATTGTAATACTCTGATAAAGAGCATTTTTTTCAACATTAATATTTAATAAAGAGTTTGAATTTCAGTTCTTAGACCTCACCAGTAGATACTTTTCATCTGTACATTTAGGAAATGGCTATTAATTGTTAAGAAAGCATACCTGAGCTTGCAGTTGAGAAAGTGGAGCATCCTCTTGTTCCATACAGTTCGGATCTAGTGCTGCACCCACTGATGGCCGGGTCTGCCTCAACAGAGCCATGTACGCATGCACTATATCACTCTTCACGTTCTCTTCTCGCTCTGCAAAATAATCGGTTGATCGGAAACACCACAACATTTTCTTTTAGAGACTACAATAATTCAAGTTAATTGAAATAGCAATAATAAAAGAGAATGGGCTTATCTAATTGGTAAGCTTCAGTATTCCAGAAGTGGTTAGTAACATAATAAAAACTAAAATAAGAGCATGACAAAAATGTTTACATAACAGTAAGGTTCTACTCACACTTGCTATACTCAAATCGCGAAGCGACTGGAGACTCGGTGACTGGAATAACAAACATGTGTTTTAAAATGATGACACTCAGACAATCCTGAAACCATATCGTCTGAACGTCATCATTTAAAAACACATGTTTGTTATTCTAGTCGCCGAGTCTCCAGTCGCTTCTCGATTTCAGTATCGAAGGTGTGAGTAGAGCCTGAAACTGTAATAACCAGTAAACCGTCAAAACCAGTAGAAAAGTATTAAAATTGAAGAACCCCAAGACTTATATTTCACTTATATTTTCATTTTATGATGACCGCAAAAGAGTGCGACTTGTACTTGGAATGACGGATTCATTAATACTAGCCTAAGCCCACAGCGAAGTTTGCTTTTTCAAATATGCCGCCGCCTTATTCAATACTCTGTTCAATAACGTGTTCAAAATTTCTGGTTCTAAATTTATCGTTTAAATTTTTCGTATAATTCATTATTTTATTTGAAATGTGCTTTCGTGAATATCGTATTAGTGCTGTTCATCTATAATTTGAAAGATTTTGATTTTAAAGATTTTTTGGGACTTTGGGAAAGTTGAAAATTCAGTGTTGGACTTAACCTATAATGTTTTCCATATTTCACATTAGGGAAAACTGGATTCGGCGAGGTGGAACACCCGAAAGGATCTCTCCGCCATAAAAGCCATAAGCATAAATAAAATAAGAAAATTCAATACTCTATCTAGCAGGTCCAGTCTCTAATGAGTTCCGTCAAAAGCCTAAATTTATTTTAATTTTTTTATCCATTAAACGTTTTTATCCTAAATGCAAATGAAACCTACCCTTTGAGGACAGCTAATCTTTATTTTGGGGCAACCCGCATCTAAATTGGCCCAATCTGACCGTCGCAATGGTTGTCATTAGTCTTTTACCTTTGAAGCGGGCGATGAGCGCCGGCGACACGACGCGAAAGAGGTCGGTGATGAGGTCGCGTCTCGTGGAGATGACCGCCTCGAGGCACTTGGCGGCGGCGCGACGCACCTTCCAGCTCATGTCGTCGTCGTCCGAGTACTCGTCGTTGGCGTCCTCCTCCTCCCCCTCTCCGTCATCCTCCATCTCCATCTCCCCCTCCACGTCGCCCTCGTCGTAGTTGTAGTTGGGATCGTAGGTGATGTACAGCAGGCATAATCCTATTATCTGCAAACAAATACACACGTTCAATTTCAAACAAAAATATTGCATCTATCTTATTGGTCGAACAACAAATCAATCAAAATTGTTCAGGTTTGGTTTAATATTTTTTAATAATTCATTATTTCTTCTGTAGCTTTTCATAAATTACTGTTCCATGAGCAGAAATATTACTTTAAAAAAATTAATATAGGTCATTAATAAATTTTTAAGCGACGTGAATGATACTCAGGTGCAATCTAACACTTGAAGTAGTATTTTTTTTTATTTTCGCGAATGACTTTCCATGTATCCATGGTGATCTACGGGTTATGTTCTGTTGAATTCTTTTTTAAATATGTTTTTACATGTTATTTACTAAAATTCAACATCGCATGACGGATAGAAGCGTTGAGTGGAAGTCATTCGCCATTAACCTAATTAAAAAACAGTACTATTAATACTGTATATGCATTTACTTTCCTCCAATACCAGTCCTAGTATTTGAAAATGTTAATTCCGATGTGGGACGAAGTATCTTCAAAGGGATACTTAGCACCAATTTTTTTTTAAATGGCACTTTAATAAAATATCATGGATTTTGTAGTGAGATGTACTTTTCTATAATCGGAGATACCCAAGCAAAACATTTGTATTTGTATTTGCAAAGTAGTAGAATACATTTATTTTTAGAATTTTAAACGAAGTAGAGTACAGAGTGATTCAAGTATGATTGTGTAAAATAAACGGTGCAATTTAGCCCCGGCAATTTACCTTACGATAAGTACTAGAATTTTTCAACTGTTTATATTTCAAGCAAATATCTGTGTACTCACAGTTTGTATGTGAGGCGTTATTTCCTTGGGACAGCGCTGGACGAAAGCTTCACAAGCCTGAAGACAATACTCTCGCAATTCGTCGTCTTCTTGCTTGCTGTAGCGCACTAGCAACGGCATTATCCGCTCGATGTGCTCTCCAAATCGATGACCAGCTTGTCGACTGCAATATTTCAAAGAGACAAAATTTAATCCAAGTTACCATTTCATTTGCAACAAAACTCTACAGAACACGACGTTTTCCAACTCTCAATTTTCTTTCTAACTTCCTATTTGTATTTCTAATTAATTTCCCACTTTTTCTTCTACTGTTTTCCAACTTTCATTTGTATAATAATTTTCCCACCGTTCATCCATAATTTAGTTTTTACATTTTTTTCGTGTATTTAATCAAAAGAGATATGAAAAGATATACGATGAACGATCCAATTGAATCTAAATGAATTCCTATTAAAGGTGATGAAAATTGTAATTCCAGGCAAAAAAGATTTGTTGTTCTTGCGTCCCTTGAGATAACATTACAAAAGTGCAGTCCCTTGAATGGCATAATTAGGAGTATAATTCGAAAGTAATTTTACAAATTTTATTGAGATAATGTTTGGATGTCTTTAATTATGGAGTACTTGAGGAAAGTGAGATTGGTAGAACATAGGCTCAGTAATGTCGAAGATTAACACTCACCATATAGCAGCGATACACTGAATATATGTCCTTGTGGTTGAGGTGTTGGTATTCTTGGACAATCCCTCTAATAGATAGTCGATTAGTTTTGTATACAAAGCTTGATTGCAGGACATGACGAGATGACTGAGAGCAACAATCGTTCTGTGAAAAAAGTAATTTATTATGAGGAATATAATATGTGAATCGACTGTTACATGAATATAAACACGATCACTCAGATATAACGGATCATGTATTTAAAAGGGCTATTAAATACAGTAATATAAATTTTAACAGACATCAAACGTAAAACAATATGATTCATATTGGACTTACTACCTACTTTTTTCCAACTCGTTGAATTTTTACATAATCGTGAAAGACCAGAAAGTAAAATAGTGAATCACTGGATTTAATAGATGATAAGTAGAACATTTCATACAGGCCAAACATTCCAAGACAGCCTCCACTTGCGATTTCGGGTCGAAACTATAGTTCGAATAAAACTAGTTGTCACTTGGCCTGGTGCTCAAGAACCACTCAATAGAAACGTTTTTGTCAGTAAGTCCGATGTCCGAACAGCTGACCATTTGATTCAATTTTAGCATCGTTGAATCAAATGGTCAGCTGTTCGGACATCAGACTTTCTGACAAAAACGTTTCTAGTGAGTGGTTCTTGAGCACCAGGCCAAGTGACAACTCTACAGTTATTCGAACTGTAGAACCTATACTCTAAGTCTCGGTTCCCACGAGCCACCAGCGGATTCCATGAGTGGGATCCAAGATAATGCAAGCTATTTTTCTGTCTCTCTCCCACACATTGAATCGCTCCGCTCGTGTGAACCGAGACTTAGCGAGTGAACACGATTTTTTTTAGATGCATGTGGGTTTCAAACAGAAACAATGGGTTCAATTTTTACGACAAAAATTATCTGATTGAAAGCGATATATTTTTGACATTATAAAGTTAATACCAATGCTCACCGTTTTCTAACTGCTTGACGTGGAGAAGATAATTGAGGTAGAAGTGCAGTGAGGATTGTTCCGTGAAAGATAAGCAGTAGGCCTCCAAATCTGGATAATAGATCTGCTAGTATATCTAATGCTTCTAGTTGTACTGAAACATCTTCTTGCTGCAAACGAAAATTTGTCAAGATTGTAAGAAAAATCAGAACGTGATCATTTCACTTTTAGAATTCTAAAGAAGATAAAATTTGACTTGATATTATTCTAAGCTCAAACTAGCATGAACACTAACACTCTTTCATAGCTTAGTTCTACAAGGATCGTGTCTAGTGAAAGCTCTTTTTATCCTTACGTTTGTTTTTGTCCATTACTATCGAATGAAAGCACAAAAAAGTTGAATCAAACATTTCAGCATTAGCTTGGAATGGATTCAACTCTTGAGATAAAAGATGGACATGATAGTATAGAATTAGAAACGGAATAGTCTTCAGATTTAAGTGAGTTAGAGTTTGTTGGCTCTATATCTAATACATTTTTTCATTTCAAGTAATGCCAAGATAAATTTGCTTTACCTTCTCGATTGCGTTGCTCAAACGGCCGGTTATTCTCTTACAGACATTGGCCGCAAGAGAGCTCGAGGCGAGAGGTAGTTCACTGATAACAGTCTTCAGTCCAATGCTTGAAATATCCCGCAATTGTTCTTTTTCTGAAATCATATTCTCGCACAGAGCATCGACAATCGTTTCCACCTGATACTCCTTCACTTTATTGACCAACGGCCCAAGGCTGTAAGAAAATACAATAAAATGAGCTTGATTGATTGAACCAGCAAGTATTTGATGATAACATTAATGAAAAATATGAAAGAAGTCTAGGTTTTTGTCCGGAACTGAACAAGAGATTACTGTAAATATATCATACTCAATTACTCATGCTTTAATTGAAGATGTGAATTCGATGAATTAATATCAGCAAAAATATAAATTTAGAAGACCTTCAAACTTCCCTAACAAATCAAAGACACATGAAGGGGGACATGAAAACCATAATTGAAGGGAGGTTACGAACCAACATGTAGAATAGTACAGAACCACCTTCATTTTTTCCTTCTGAGGGCGGAATTAGGGCTCAGTCGGCCCTCTCTTATACTTTTCTCTTTTAGGACCGCTTTCCCCAACGCTGCTTAAAGTAATAATAGCTGACGCTCAATTTGTTTCTATACTTTTCCTATTCTCCGAATGAAGCTTAAGCCAGATGTTTTGCTTAAGCAGCGTTGGGGAAAGCGGCCCTAAGACTCTCTAAATAATGCCAAGTAGAGTGTCAATCAGGGTAATGACTGTTTTTCTATCGTTTCAAGTGCAGTTTTTTGTTTTTGAAATATGTCACCACGGACTTCTCGAATACAGCAATGCTGAATGATCATCCAGAAATTATATTAGGCACTCTGAGGACTTGACGAATCAGTATTGAGTTGAAAATAATGTTCGTTTACATAAATGACTACAGAAATTTAAGATTGAAAGTTGATGAATTAATTTTAATAGCAAAAAATCATGTCAAATCTCACTCACCATTTAACAGCTAAGTTTTGCACTTCACCGTTTTTATCTTCTAACAAACGAAGGAGCATTTTCACAACTTTCCTTTCGGAGTCATCATCCAACTTGATACTATCCTTTTGTAGTTCAGTCATCAAGTCATTAGTAGCCATAAATCGAAAATCTTTATCATTCGATGTCATCTACAACAGAAAAACAATGAATTTCTACTTCCAGTAAATATTTCAAACCTCTAGGTTAAACGATATCTTTGGAAGTGGTTCATCCCTCCAATTAAGCCATTTTACAAATATTAATCTACATAATTTGGTCGACTGGATGTGTAGTTTGGTCTTGATCTCTTGATGGTGAATTTAAAGCGTCAAATATAGTAGGTCTACATCAGCAGGACCATAACTGAAAATACACATTGAAACTTCAAATTTGAAAAATCCAATAGCCTATAACATAGAACGAGGTCTCTGAATAAAAACGTATGATAACCAGCACAATATAGAAACTTACATAATAAAATAACTTATAAATAAAAAGTCACAGGTGGATTTATAATAGTGAACTCAAGCTATAGAATGATAGTTCAAAAATGTGATTATTCTAGAATGTATTTCTTTGGTAGAGAATATTATACATATGTAGACACTCAAAGCCTCTAGTAAGTGAAAAAGACTTGTGTCAGAAGATAGAGCAAAATTTCATACTTCCAAATGGGCAAAATCACCATTATTGAAAGGTTATAAGCTAAGTCATGGGCACATAAATGGATGTGCCAGAGAGCCATGATGATGAGACCCTGCTGAACGTGAGAATGAAAAGAAACTAGATGAAAATCAAAAGAGACTTACCTTCTCTAGAAGATTAGCTATCTGGTATGAAACGTTAGCCATGATTAAATAATTCAAAATTAGCAATTCGACGATTAATGAACAAAACAAAGAGTTTATTTAGCACAACCGGCGATGTCAAACAAGCCGTAGACGCACGGCCACATGAATAAAATGGATCAGGAGCCTAGATCTTCACTTTGTTACAGAAACGAAGTACCAACCAAATGCTGAGGTTGAATTATATAGCTCAAATTATCATTATTTCAACTTTTTCCTTTGATTATTAATTTCAGAAAAATGATCATAGTAATTTTCAGTAATTTCTTCTAGAATCATGATGCTACACATCCGAGCCTATCAGCAGTTGGCTGCATTGCATCGTGCAGAGATTCAAAGAAGAATTGCGGCGTTTGAGGTTAGAATTTGGAATGTGGTTTTTATTTGACTTCGATTCTCAGAATCATATTAATTAAAAAAACGAAATACCAATTAATTAAAAATCACATCCTTGCATAAACTTTCACATTCAGCAAGGAAAAAATGATTTTTCAAGTGTACCGGTGTCTGAGCTAAGTTTTAGGACCAATAATTTACTATTTGTAGTGGCGGTAAACTGATTTTAAAATGAAACTTGTAAGTTCAAATTTTATGCTATTTATCAACTTGTATATTGTTTTGTTGCAGTATCAATAATACTTGATAATAATATCAATATTCAATAGTGTCAGTTCGCTAAAATAGCGTCAACACACATGAACATCCATTTGGGTCATCTATTTGAAGCAGGTTCAGCAATGAAAGTGAATCCCCGATCGATCAAATTAAACAAGAAATATTGAGTAACATTTCATCATTAAAAAATCTAGTTGTCTGATATGTATAGTGCCTCGATCAAGTCCAATTATGCCAAGCGGCCTAAAGGACACGCCGGGTGTAAGAAGAAACCTATTAGCAAGTAACAGAGGGTAGGATATGCACCCTGTGCAGAGTCAGTTTGATACACGGGGCTAAACTTATATCAGTGAGTAAAAAAACTCTGCTGTTCTTTTGTCCAAGTGTCTCATATATCTAATACAAATCTTCTTTAAAGTAGGCGAACAAGTATTTTATTATCACAACTCCTCTGTGGTTTCTCAACCGATTTTGTTCGTTCACGTCTCATTTGAAAGATCTCGTTGAGTAGATGTTTGATAAGTCTTACATTTAAAAAAAAGTTATCGCAAACATGAGGAATGGACGATAAATGTTTCAATTTTTTAAATTCAAATTTAACATTGGAACAGGTGAGTAGAAAACTTCCACATTTCAACTTATGACTTGATGATCAGCTGTTTTGAAACAATAAAAATAATCCATTCTTCATTGCATTGGTGAGGGCATTTGTGCAGAGAGAGAAAAAGAGAAAGATAGATAATCAGAACGAAAAGGAGAAGAACGAGAAGGAGACGAAAAAGAAGGAGAAGAAATAAAGGTGAAGAAGAAGGAGAAGAAAAAGCAGAAGAAGGAGAAGAAGAAGCAGATGAAGAAAGAGAAGAAGAAGAAGAAGGTGATAGATGACAAGAAAGAGGATATGGAGAAGAAGAAGGAAAAGAAAGAGAAGGAGGAGGAGGATTGGAAACTATTTCATGTAGTTCAATAGTCGCATTTTTGTGCGACCTAGGATGTCCCAGTAATAATGTTGTGTGATTGGTATACTGTTACTGTTCGCCAACCAAGAGAATAGAGCTGCGGTATAAGGTGTGCAAGGAGCTGTCTCTCTCACACGCTATTCCTCTCTTTCTCGCACACTTCCGCCTACTACTCAACTTGGCTGTATTGTTTACTATTCTGTATTGGTACTATCGGCCGATAGTTTTACAAATGGCGGTTGCCCCCACTAGACCAGCTCCTACATTCCTAGCATTCATGCCAACTCTATTCTCATGGTTGGCGTACAGTACTTCATTTTAGCACAACACGGAATGAGATGCTCATTCAAATCTGTTCTTTATTCTGACCATTGTTTGGAATACAGTATTTTTCTGTTTCCAATTTTCAGGAGGCTTTTATTTTATTTAATAATGTGTGTGATTTTTAGTTGAAATATTAAACTTTTGTATGCCTACATTTATTCTATTTTTCAGTACTGTCTGAGCAGTCATCCCAACAAACCCTGCTATGTTTTGAAGTTCAAAGAGATCACTCTGATGCTTGATTGTGGTCTGTCCGCACACACAGTTTTGAACTTCCTTCCGCTGCCCCTGGTTCATAGTCCACGATTGAACAGTTTGGCGAACTGGATGCCTCGTGACTGCTCTGATGCTCAGCTGGAAGGAGTAAGTAACTAAGAAGATTAAAATTAATTTGATTTCACATGAAAACCATTTAGTCAAATTATATACAATAATTATGGCAATTGAAGCTCTGTACTTTGAATAAGGGAACTTTGATTCTTTGACTCTGAGAATAATTTTGGATACAACGCACAATAAATTTAGATCAAGCAGAATACATAGTACAAAATTGGAAACGTCAGTATACAACATTTAAGTTATAATGTAAAAAGACAATGTACAATCTAAAACCAAGCTTTTTCAAATTCACTGACTATTCAAATGTAGGAATTGAACATTTTTTGTAGATGGTGCTTAAAATTGTTGTACTTGATGCAGGCATAGCCATGGACAGAGACAAAATACTTTCCAAGCTGCTAACGGGAGCTGAGCAACAATATTTTTTTATTTTTTTATTTTGAGGGTGATGCCCACATGAGCTCTAGGCTTGTGCGTGGGTAATGGGAGGGGTGATGATGAGAGATGACGACTGTTTTTAGGCAGTCGGGACCGACGGCTTTTCGTCTCCTCCGAAAGACCGGAGTGGCCGTTTCTGTCAAAATATGTATATACAGTATATTTATATATTATAGGCCTATATAAATTTGAAACCATCGTCATCAGTCTGTCATCTGTGACCATGGATGATCAAAACCATTGTAAAATTTACTTAATCCTACCTTAAACAAACTATTGTAGTTATTTTTTGGTACAATATGGCTTCATTCAAAATAATGTTCAATTCGATGTATTCATGTTATGATTGCTGAATAATTTTTTCAGGAGTTGAAGGAATGTTGTGGTAGAATATTTGTCGATTCAGCGCCCGAATTCTGTCCTCCACTCGCCAAAATAGTCGACTATTCTGAGATAGATGTCATCCTTATATCGAACTACATGTCAATGCTGGCTTTACCATTCATAACTGAACGCACTGGATTCAAAGGAATTGTCTATGCTACTGAGCCCACACTTCAAATTGGAAGGCAAGTTTCAGAATCTCCATTCATTACGTCAAACTCAAATTAATGCTACTATCCGTTGAAAGCAATAGTTGTCCATTAAATTTATCTCCTTCTGTTATAACTGAATTGAACACTTTACAAAATCCATTGTAAAAAGTAACATCATACATAACATGAACAAGAAATCGCTTAAACAAAACATAATAATTGTATGAGAAAAATAAGATGACAGAAGAAAAACAAAGAAAAGAACGCCCAAATGGACCTCTAGGGTCTGTTGTTGGGACTCACTAGACATTGTTAGTGAATATTATTTTATTTTAAAACTGTTAATAAAATTTGTTATATTGAAAATACACAACTGTTCAAAAATCACAGTCACTCTTAAGAATTACCTTTTGTTGAATAACATTCATATCATAATTCACATCATTCAATTCATTTTGCTATTATTATGGATAATTCTTTGCGATCATTTTCAGAAGTAATTTGTTGAAAAAAATAAATATTAATCCCTCTCTTATGAATTCAATTGGATTTACATGACGAAATTTGGAAATGAAATATGTATTGTGTTGATTTATTATTTTTGTGTTGCATTGAATGCGCTTAATCAGAAATATTCATTCACTATCACTTACTGTTTGAAGTAGTAGATAATTTATTATCATACTTATAAGACTAATGCCAAATCGTAAAAATATCCTAAAATCTTTATGGATTACAGGTTTTTCTTGGAGGAGCTTGTTCAATACATTGAACTAACACCGAAAGCATCTCTTGCTAGTCACTGGAAAGAGGTTTTACATGTGCTGCCCCCTCCACTCTGTGATAGTCTGAAGCCTCGCAGTTGGCAACAGCTATACAGTCTGACTGATGTTCACAGTAGTCTTGCAAGGATACAAATTGTGGGATATGATGAAAAATTGGTGAGGATTTTGTTGTAAAACTTCATTTTCTAGGTACGAGTGTAACGAATCAGTTTTATCGACTCCCTTTCATACATAACT
Source organism: Laodelphax striatellus (assembly GCA_017141395.1). Classification (NCBI taxonomy): domain Eukaryota; kingdom Metazoa; phylum Arthropoda; class Insecta; order Hemiptera; family Delphacidae; genus Laodelphax; species Laodelphax striatellus. The sequence continues at coordinate 33,279,723 of CM029532.1, forward strand.
ATCAATGATAAATTTCCTTTACGATCTTTTATCAAACTAATTCAGAATAATTTTCGAAACTTGAATAACGATCTGAGGGGGGCAAATATTCACTGTTTGACAACATAATCTTTCCAGCAATAAAGCTGTAGCTCTTTTAGAACCACCTCCAGCCGCCTTATATTGCATAGTTGAATCAATGCGGTGATTTATCATATATTTCGAGTGGCATTGTTTGCTATGGTCCAGATAACAAAGAAAACGAAGTGGGGTTCTCTAGTTTATAGCCTATGCATTTAAATTAATATACACTGCCTGAATGATATACTGTACCACATATTGTGTTTTTAACTATTTCTATTGCATGTCATAAGGCACTAGAGCGTTGGAATCGTATTTCTATAGTTTGTAACTATGAGATAAAATAGCTAATTTTTGTTGTCACTTTTTTCAGGATGTTTATGGTGCTCTGCAAGTGATGCCTGTTAGCTCTGGTTATTGTCTCGGCAGCAGCAATTGGGTTATAAGTTCAGATCATGAAAAAATATCCTATGTTAGTGGATCTTCTACTCTGACCACTCATCCAAGGTTGTCACAATCTAATTCTATTTTACTCTATTAACGATTGCATTGAAATACCCATTATTCTGTTGAAGGATAAGCTGTGTTGAAGCTTATTGCTATAAGTTATTGTTATTATTAGCCTATATATTTTTAATACTGTATAAATTTTGAAGTAATTTGATATTAATGTTCTTTTAAGCTTTAAAAAAAGCAATTCAGAGTTTTAGATGTAAAAATGAGTATTTTGTATTTTTCAAACTGGAATATATTTCTATATTAAGTAATAGTATTAGTCATATACAGTATTATTCTCAAGGATTCATAGTCATTCACTAGGACGTACAACTCTTCTGTTGAAGGATAAGCTGTGTTGAAGCTTATTGCTATAAGTTATTATAAAGGACTTCGTAGTTTTATTGAATGACAACTACAAAAGACATTACCTATAGTGGGATTAGATTTGAAATTTAGCTACCTTTTACTACATCCAACTGATGTATTTAATATTCTGTAGATGTGTAATTATTCAACTATTTAGATTAATTTCTCACTCATTTCATTTGTGATACTTTAATGCAATTTTCAATTCTCATTTGATATTTATTGTAATTTTACATGTTTAGGCCAATGGATCAACAAGCATTGAAAAATTCAAATGTATTGATCATGACTGGATTGACACAAACACCAACTGCTAATCCTGACGCCATGCTTGGAGATCTGTGCATGACTGTAGGTCAGTACTGTATATATTTTCAAAAAGATATCAAATTAATATTGTCATTTTATAAAAACCCTCTTTCGAATATAAAGGCTCTGAGTATAAGAATTTAAACACTTTTCAATATATTCTACAGTTTTATTCTGTTAGTTGGAACTTCCAAATATTTTTTCGATTACTTTGAATAAGCACATTAAATTAGATTATTTTTGGAAATCACACCCACGAACAAAAACAACTAAGCACATGACAACATCCAATATTGGATGGCGTAAACTTGTTTGAAGTTGAGATGTAATCAATATAAAATATAATAATATAATATAAAATAAAGTAAATTATAAATTTAATATCAATTGATATTTATTTATATTCTTTCTCCTGTTTCGATGGTATGGACTTATTGAAATCTCGGTCATCAACAAATTTTTTTCTTGCTGTTCCTCCTGAAATGATCGATGTTTTTTGAATATATTTTTTTTTCAGTTTCCACACTTAGAAATAATGGAAGTGTGCTTATTCCTTGCTATCCGTCTGGTGTCGTCTACGATTTGTTTGAATGTCTCTCCGGCCATTTGGATAGTACGGCTCTTTCACACATTCCAATGTTTTTCATTTCACCGGTAGCTGATACTTCGTTGGGTTACTCGAATATTTTTGCAGAATGGTGAGTTCGTCACTCAATTTTTTATAAGCATTATACATTTTAAAGATAAAAGGGATCTTTAATACTCAATTTAATTAATAGAAATTTGTATTAACGGAGGTATTAATTTTACTACAAATGCCTCACGCATCTTAGAGATCGACAAAGATTGTCTTAAATGTACCAATTAAAATATCGGATTGTTTGTACAGTATATCATCTAGTAAATGTTATTGTTCGGATGGCATTCAACTTCAATACTTCGCAATACGATCTACACTAAAGTCATTTTTGAAATGATATACCAATGACAAAATAACATTTTGAAAAAAATAAATATGAGACATTGGATTAAAAAATATTGAGAAAGAACTCAACTATGCAATTATTTGATGTGCAGAAAAACAAACTCAAAATTCAGTGACAATCGTAATGCATTGGGTCTGATCATGTTTACTTCAATGTAAGTTTGTTTTTCTACTGCAAAAGTTCATATTTGCTTCTTACAAAGTATTATTCGCTTCCAGGTTATCTCAAGCGAAGCAGAATAAAGTCTATTTGCCTGAGGAACCGTTTCCTCATGCTTATCTGGTCAAAACAGGTCGTCTAAAACATTTCAAACATATCTATGCTGATGGCTTCAGCTCTGACTTCAGACAGGTACTTCATTTTTGTGCGCAATATTTAATTTTTATTTCTAAATCTTTTTCAATTCTACAAATCGCCTACATTTATCATTACATACTGAACCTTTGCTGCTATGCGGTAGCATATCCTTATTTTTGTCTTTTAGATAATTATACAGTATTTCTATTTATTATTCTTACATAGTTTGGAAAATGTATTTTAATAACAAAGATTAATCTTTCATTGAAGCTTCCCCATTTATTATTCTTGTACAATGTTTCAATAATAGTCCAATACTCTTCTTGTGCATTCCAATACTGTGCATTTGTTATCTGTGCATTCCTTGTTATCTGTCGCCAGTGGACTGGCATCGTGTGGTTGCGCCTTAATGGTAAGCAATATCTGTAATAGAGTACGGCTTAATATTTTGAAAACATATTTTCCAGCCATGCGTGGTTTTCTGTGGTCATCCCAGTCTCCGATTTGGTGATTCTGTTCACTTCATCGAACTTTGGAGCTCAAACCCTCAGCACACCGTCATTTTTACAGGTATTTTGACTAATTTTTTAGTAAAACAATGAAAATGAGTTTGAAACCAATTTCAAGATCTAACAATGAGTAAACAATATGAACAAACTTACAAATTAAACGTGAAATTTTTATATAGTATTACTTTTTATAAAATTCAATAGAAATTAAATACAATATTGATAGTACAATTTTTAATAAAATTCAGAGAGCCTAAACATCCATAATTTTGTTTCCTCCAGAACTTGCATTTGTTAAGGTGCGTTTCCATTTGATAATTATTTATGTTAGATACTTGAATCTTGTTCATTCAAAATGTATGAGGAATTTTTGAAGCTCAGCTCACACAAAGCAAATGTTTCTGAACTTGTCAACCTCAATAATGTATCTCATACAGCTTTATTCTGCTTCAGAACCTGATTTTCCTTACTTGGAAGCTCTGGCTCCATTCCAACCAATAGCAATGAAGGCGGTCCACTGTCCGATAGACACCAGTCTGAATTTCACTCAGGCCAACAAATTGATCAGGGATCTCAAGCCGAACAATCTGGTTCTGCCTGAGAGCTACACCCAACCTCCAACTGCTTATCCGAACCGTTTGGATTTGGTTGTTCAGCAGGTATAGTACAACTATTTTATTCAATTTGATGTTATTATTTTGTTTTCCAAAATACCACCTTATTGTCTCACTATATTGCACTTACATTCAAGTGTACTTTTACACTTCAATTTGATTCAATATACATAAATACATTCAAGCACTCCTGAACATAAATCTATTTTTGATAATATTTTGATTCATGATATAATGTTTTAATTGTTAGTTTGGTGCTTCAACGCGCATTGGTGCACATGTTCATTGAAGCAAAATGACTGTTTAATCGTGAAGATTGCGGTCAACAAGTTGGAATAGAAAAAAAATTATCACCACAAGTCAAGTTACCATGGATGAAAATTTGGTTCCATGAAAGATTAGATTCTAGATTAATTTGATAATGTGTTTTTACAACACAAGAGTGAACACAGACTATCCACCCCAATTTGAAGTGTTGTGCCTAAAGCTTAATCGAATCATCTTTAGAATACCCAATGTTAGTTAAAATTACATTGTAAACAATTGAGATAGGACATAATAGGGTAATATTATCTTTTTATCTATTGTTCTAGCCTGATCATAATGTGATACCAGTGAAGAGGGGGGAAGTCATCATGTTACCTTTGAGGAGAAAACTGAAGAAAGCTGAGTTGAATCCTGAAGTAGCCGAAGTATTGATCACAAATGAAGTCAAACCTGGAATCCTCCTGGCTAGCTTCACTGGCCCAATGAATGTCAAGAATAATAAATATGAAATGGTGAGTGCTCTCTGCAATTATTTGTTAGAATGGTATTTTTCCTTGATAAAACAAAATAAATAAAAAGGTTGAAAACAATAGGCCTGTACTAATTCTATTTTTCCAGTCGTCTTCATAGAAATTTACATTTATGAAAATTTTTACTATATTCAATTTTTCATCTAATCTGTTTCCAACATTTTTCCAATTTTACTAGAAAAGGAAATTTGATGAATTTTCGCGATTAAAGTGTGACCTGCGACGAACCAATACAGTAAATTCTTAATATTATAAATAACATTGATTGTTTCAGTACAATTGAAATATGACTATGACTTATGCCTGTTTTCAATTATGTTTCTAGGATAATACTATTACAGTGATTGAAATAGTTTTTATAAATTGTTACATAGTCTTATAGATTATAAATTAATTAATAATACAGAATGAGAATGTTCTTGAATGAGTAATAAAGGCATGTTGTATCAATTGAAAAAAACTTTAATTCTCACTATCAGTCTGAAAAGTGTTCTAACAAAATGCAGAACATTTTACTGGATAAGGATGGTAAATGAAAAAGATGAGTCAATCTCATGTAATAAAAATATTCTATTTTATATCACCATTCAGTCTAAATGAGCTTGTAATATTATATTAGCGAGATAAAACCTCTTATGTAACATGAGCTATACCATTCATCGGGAGGCTAAAAACTCAACTCAATTTTTATTTATTCATTCCTCTTCCATTACAATACAAATTAATAAACTAACAAATTCTGCCAGTTACATAATTAAGTTAGATTAATTATATGCAGATACAAAATATTATTTTTATTTTACTTATATTGAAATATTTTGGGTATTGAAAGTTCAATCATTAATATTGTATTTCAGAATTTGGATGATGAAGCGGAAAAATCCAAACAACGACCCAATTGCATAGAAGACGTGTGGAAGGATTACTGTTATGAGTTTGGATCTTTGGACATAGATCAGTTCATACAGAGGTTGGCAATGGACGGAATCAAGAATGCCAAACTCGAGCCCGGACCAAGTGGATACATCATACATCTGGTAAGGTCATACCCATCACATAAGTCTGTATTCCTCAAGAATTTTGATTCAAATTGATGACAGAAGCAAATTTTTGCAACTATATGTGTTTATTTGCTACTTTAGTGGACAATATTTCTAAAGAAGGTGAAAGAACCTTTTTAATCTAAATATAACATAAGTAATAAAATTTGAATATCATCTGAAGATGATGGACACATTCTTATAGAACGGTGAAGTATGCCGTGTAGTACCAAAGTATGCCAGGTGGTATTTCAATGAACAATCACCCCATCAATGTAATGTATAAAAAGAGCGTGGGCAAGAAAAATGAAATCTCAGATACAAAGGTAAATATAATTCGGTTCTAATTACCTTGATGCATAATTATTATTTTCAGTTGTGGCGTCATGTTCTAGTGGAAACAGACTCATTAATTACCCTGAGATTTTGGGATGTCTATTCCCTTTTTTACTAAAAAGTTGATAAATCGTAAAAATCATTGCTCAACGGTTATTTACATGCATCTTGGGTTTGAGAAAGTACCTCAGTTGTTATGATCAGCGGTCCCTTATCTGATGGAAGAAATTCCGTTGTTTATGTTCAATGTTGGCACTGACGATGCAGTGTGAAGAAGAATTCTTATTTGATTTATTTTAGACATGATCTATCTTTTGTTTTTCTCTTATTTTCTTCAAGCATGAGAGTTACGTTTTCGCAAATCCATGTATTTCCAGATTTTGTTTTAAGAATTTTATTTGAATCATTTTATATTTTGCATCGACCAACTCATAACATTTATCTGCGATACTTTCTAAATAAGCATTATTGATCACGTTCAAGTTGCTTGCAGAAGAAAATATAATTGAAAATTTATTTAAAATAATATGCATCTATTTTTCATATAATTATTATATTTCAGCAAGATGAAGACGTTCTGATTACTGTGGACGAACGCTCAACTCACATCTACTGTGGAGCGTCTGATCAACAACTAAGACTGAGACTAAGAAATATTCTTTTGCAATGTCTGAGTAAGTTTTAAGTAAAGTTTCTGTTCAAACTATTAAGCATCATTCTATCATTATTCCCATCTAATCGAATGTACAGCTCGTTCACTTTGCCATGGCATCTGGACTGGGAATGGATAATAATTGTCATTAAATCTCTTTACAACTTTCCGTCAAAAGGTGAAAGTGAAGATGTAGGTGAAGGTGGAGGTGAGCATCATATGACCAAGGAGGTATATCACGATGCTTTTCTCCCACCACACCAATCCACAGACTGGAGTGATAGTGGAACGGAATGCATGACCTTGAACGGGCCAATCACAAAGAAGCATCGCGCTAGGCATCGATGTGAAATCAAACAAGTTTGTTTTTCAAAAGCATCGCGATAGGCATCGATGTAAACCCACACATCGACCTACTTTGTTATAAGGGCTCTGATTAGAGACAATGCGTTTGTTCTTGCTAGCGGTCTCATCGACCTACATCTTCACCTACACCTCTTTGACATAAGTGTACCCTTAGATTTAATTCATTATTCAAAATTAATACGGCTGCATTATAGTGGATGAATTCTTACACACTTTCATCATTGCAAATAACTGTAATGAGGTAATTCATTGTCAGTCCTCCAGGTGCCTTACCAAAGTAAACACAATGTAGATGGGTTTCATCTAACAACATAGTGCATCAAAACTGATCAAATGTATTACTTGAACAGTATAGTCAGTGTTCAAGAACTTGAAGGTGGTGGTCTACGTCGTCGTCTCTCTTACACCAAAAAGTAGAGTGACGAATTTCATTTTCAAGAAATTCGAAGAACCATGTTTGATTAAGTTATAATATGTATGATGAAGTTCAGGCGAAAACTGAACTGTATTTTATTCTTTACAACAACCATAACTTCAGTGAGTAAACTTTTAATATTCAACCAGATTGATCTAATATCAATAGAATAGACAATTTATTATTGTAGTAAGTGAAGGACTAGAAATAAAACCAGAAATAAAAAGAGACGAATTTTAATAAAAAAGTACTAAAGCTATAATAGTGGATTTTAGAGTTCAAGAGGTGTTTGTAATAAGATTTACAGATCCTCTCGAACTCATCATGCACCTGAACATATGCATGAGCAGATAGATACAAGTTACAACGTAGAAAATGCTGTATACAGAGACGCCAACAATTACATACGCATTATTCAGGTAGTCAGCACTCGTGAAAAATAAAAATGCACCGTTGATGGATAATAGTCCTATGAGAGTCACCAGCGAAAATATTTTACTGAACCTGTTGAATAGAATAAAACATAGCTACAAATTAATTCATACAAATAATTTAGTTTGACAGATGTATTAGGCGTATTAGCTCATTTTGTGTTTTATTTTAAGAACAATATTATGAACATTCCTGGAGAACCATTTTAGTAGCCGTGAGTCAGTTGGGCAACCTACTTTTGTGATTTAAGTTCATTTCAAAAACCTTAATGTCTATATTTTCAATAATTTAGAATCTATTAAAAAGGGCTTCAGTGAATATACAGACTGATTATACAGTCTCTTGTCTCATTAGTTGAATAGATATAACTATCGTATCGGAATACGTTGTCTTCTGTATTTTATACGTACTATACGCCGATACGGACTTAACTATAGTTTAGAAACTAAACAAAGAGAAAGCAACCTGAAAATTAATTTTCAGTCCAGGTTAGTGTAGGTGATAATGTAATAGATATCCATTATTAGTATTAAAAACTACTAAGTTTAATCGTTGAATATTTAAAAAAGTTACGAAATCCAAGCAAATCAGATTAAGGAGAATAGATTGTATTGTAGAAAACACTGTTATAGGTTTAGAATTTGCTCATCAACAATAAATTGCATCATATTATATTTCCTTGTCATTTGAATAATTTGTTACGGTTTAGTAGAATAATTGCAGCAGAATTCCACTAACAAATCAGCATTGGTCAAAAATAGAAATCAACCATATACACATTTTCAGTAAATGCTCAATATTGGTACTTACAGGCCATTGGCGAATTCCCCCATTATTTGAGAGCTGCTAGTGAATGCTACTGTTGGTATAACAGCAAACGGTAGCTGCAAACTCATAACAGCATTCATCAGATCATTCAGACTACTCAGATCGGTTATGTTCGAATAGAATGCAACACAAAATGTTGGTAAAATTGCTACTAATCGTGTGAAAAGCACTCTCTTCCATCTCTTCCATTGAAGGTTTAAAAATCCCTGAAAGAAAGATTACGAAAATTGTGTAATATAAACATTGTTTCAAGTGTCTAAAAATCTTAACAAAAGTACCCAATCAATTTATATTGAATTTAAAACCCAGGTAATTACGCTTTTCGGTGCCGTCTGCCTAAAAAGCAGTCTTCATCTCTCATCACTGTCCCTCCCATCTCATCAACTACGCGCTAGCGTGTATCCTATTTACCTTGCTTACTACCACTAATTTTTTACTAGAATCATAGACTAATCAAATATTTGGATTATCTCTGCTAGGACATAAGGATTGCAGACCAGATTTATTAATACAAGTGAAATTATTAATATAAATTGATGAATATTGATTGTAGAAACAGAATATTGATTAATTTTTTTTTGAGGGTGATGCCCACATGAGCTCTAGGCTTATGCGTGGGTAATGAGAGGGGTGATGATGAGAGATGAGGACTGTTTCTAGGCAGTCGGGACAGACTGCTTTTCGTCTCCTCCGAAAGACGGGAGTGGCCATTTCTGTCAAAATCCGTTCCGGCTACTGTATTCGATCTTAGAACCTTTGGATTATAAGACAGGCGCTTGTCGCCCTCGGCTACGGACCACTCCAAATTATGAATTCATAACTTATAACTAATTAATAATAATTTATAACTTGAAAATAAATGAAAAATGAACAAATCAAAAACTTATCTAACAGGTACTATGAACTTTGACCAATAATATTTATGCAAATATTCATACTCTGTGTGATAAGGCGGTTAGATTGAAGTCTTCAATGAACATTTTTAATGCCACCTTCACTTGCTTCAACTAATTAACTCAAAGTTATTATGAACAGTTAAATTAATCGAATAAAAGATAACTTCTTGCTATACAGTACTTACACTATTTGAGTCGCGGACGCGTTTCGAACAATGATTTTCATCCTCGGCGCTTTGAGCTACGAATATGGAGTCGAGGATGAACATCATTGTTAGAAACGCGTCCGCGACTCAAATAGTGTAAGTACTGTATAGCAAGCAGTTATCTTTTATTCTATTAATATTTGCAGTACACGAAGTATGGCTATCCACAACAACCATTAAATTAATCTTCTAGGTTCTATGTTCTGCATCTACTATTAATAAATAACTGAATATGATCCTGAATAGGCGATTTTTATTTTTAGAAAACTCTATATTTCTGTATATTATTCTTGAATAACTTAATATTGGGAACTGTTTGCATAGATTTGACCTATATTTTCATGAAACCTTCCTTCTTGTCAATAACAATAGACTTCCCTATTCTTTGAAATTATGCAGGCTCGATCTCCAGTAAAGTGCATCCATGATTTAATTTAAGTTTAATATTTTGTTTCACATTCTTCCTTTTTTCTATTATTCAGTTCTGGTGTTAGTGTATTGTTGCTCACCTCCATTGAAAATTGACCAGCATAACAACCCGTCATGGTGCTGCTCTGTCCTGCGGCTAAAATGCCCACAGCCCAGATATATAATGCGAGAACGCCAAACTGACAACCAAGGAATATTCCACCTCTATAAATATCCGTTTCAGCGGGTGCTGTGTTATTCTGAAATTATATTCAAATAAAATTACTGTAATTTCAACTCCCCATATATTTAATCTTTTCCTTACGATATTTATATACAAAATAATGAAAAAATGAAGGACGTAGATAATATTTTTTGAAAATTTTAAGCAATTAATAATAATATTACGTTATTTGATATTAATTGATAATATTCAAGTCTAGTCTTGCTCATTTTTTAATTCCAGCACACTAAAACAGGATATTTTAAACCATTTATGTAAAATCAATGATAATACAATATTCATTCTGTAATATCTGCAAAATTGTGGAATCTGACAAGTCTTTTGATTTGAAAATAAAATTTTTGATTTAATCGTTTGAAAGAAGTATTACATTTAAAAATAGGTAATAATATTTTCTATTTGAAATTCATATGTCATATAATGCATTTATCGAATCCAAAGGTCCCTTATATATGATGTGTCTGCTTTATTAATTTATATCAGTTTACTCAAAGAACAAGATTGTTTCACATATTATTTTTGCGTTACTTACTTCTAGGTATTTAGTGTATGGACTGTTAGCTTTGTAACAAACTTCTACCTGAAACGAAAATAAAAGTCAAAATAATTTCGATTCACTAATTAGATAAAACTAACATCGATATTCATTTCAAAATTTTGATATTGATAAATGTGATACTTCGTTGATACTTCCCAAATCCTACTAGTTTGTTTCATCCATTTATATCACTTTGTAATGTTTGCAATTTAAATAAAACAGTTTTAATTGCTGAGGAAGTATTTTCTTATGATTCAACTCATGTACTGTAATAAAGTAGGATGAATTTCAGTGAAAGGCAATCAATGTTCTCCAAGTGGTTCTCAAATTAGAGCATATCGAAATTAATGTCTATTTATTCAATTCAGTTTTCAATAGAAGACCTGCTTAATTATTTCTGATTAGTTATCAAAGAATAAAATATAGTTAGTGATTTATAGTATATTGTTTGGTGATGTTTAATTATTTGGTTGTAAAATATCAATTAAATTATTCTGTAAATGAAACAACGGTACCGGTACTCACAACATCAGCATTAGTTTTGCCATACAGACCATGCGCAAATACTGTAAGGACGAACGTGTTTATGACCAGAGAAATGGCCAGGGCAATAGCAGTCTCTATGAAGAAATACTTGTTGGCCTCTCTCACCTTATGCGGATTTGTGCGATCGATGTCTCTTGACTAGAAAATAAAAATTAAAATGAAAATTGGATGAAAATGTCATCGATTTGATAATTCTTTGTATTTTGGCATTTTTGAAAGGTGTTAGAGGTACCGTATTGAAATGTGATCAAAGGAAAGTCCTATAATTCTACTGTACTAAACGTACTGTACCGTATTTTTTAAACTGAAAAGATACAGTATAACATAAATTGATTCGGATTAAAAACTACTCCTGTTCTACATTTTGTGAGAGATTTTTTACAGTAATTAGTATAAGGCATCTGTTCCATTCGACACATCTTCAGATGTTCTTGACAAAACGTCAGATAAAATTGAGATTCCTATTTAGTGCAGTTGGTTTGATTTTATCAATGTAACTACTGTAGTTCTAGCGAAATAATTGGTTTTTTGTTATTTCTAAACGAATCCTGGGCAGATCATTGTTAGTGCTTCCCTCTTTCCTTGCAATAATTCTAGGTTTTTCCTTTAAAGTCGATTCTCATATCTACATCATTATTTTCAACTTCTATATTACCAACTTCATTGAAACTGCTATACTTGTTTGTGCTAACTATTAAATTATTATGTGTTTATTTTTAAATTATCAAAACTTCCGGATTTACCTTCACAAGTCCAGAGTGTAGATAGAGATTATGAGGCATTATAACCGCCCCTACGATGCCAACTCCGAGAAGCCAACTTTTAGTGCTACAGCCATCACACCCCGGAATTATCAAACCCTCTGTCAGCTCCTTCATATTGGGCTGAACAATTGCGAACTGTAAACAAACAATTAACAATGTTTGTGTTACTATCAGTAGGTATTATCTTTCTACTTTTCTTCTTGAAATAACTCTTTATCTTAATCAAATAGGAAAATTTCTACTCATATAGGTTATTGAATTTTCCTGCAACTTGATTCAGTTTATGAGTTAATAAATGTTTTTTTATCTATTCAGTAATATACGAAATTGGATGGTACGAGGATGGTAATACAAGCCCAAATCCGATGCTCTTCCAATTTATAAAAAACGTCCATAGCTAGGAAGGTTTGTACCATATTTCCAAGTCACTGATTTTCACTCCGTAACCAATTAACAATTTTCAAATTTAAAAAGAGAAAATATTGAAGTTCCATACAAGAAATTACCAAATTATAAATAACCCAAAATTTTCAAAAATTTTGAAATTTTATTTTTTTAAATATTGTAATGAAAATTTCACAAATCTGAACAGTTGATGTTCAAATAAAAATATTAGAAGCCTTCTAATTCCATGTCTAATAAGAATTAAAGTATGAAAAATCCTATAACATATTATTGTCCATAAGAATAATGTATAGGTGACTGAAAATATGTGTTTAATATCGTAATCTACTCACATTGTAGCCTAATTTTGGGAATGAATTAATCAGTATTCTTCCTGTTTGTATTTTGAATATCAACTCTCACCTCATATCCAAACGACAAAGCCATCACCGCTATCAGAAATGCGAAGAACATTTCCAGCTTTCTGAGGCCATATTTGTCAAGCATGAGAAACGTGAATGTGTCAACTAGTGTTATTAGGACACCTCCCCAAACTGGTATTCTGCAAAAAATGAAGCATATCAAACTATCTAATTAGGTAAGAAAATGAATACTTTACCTTATTCATATTAATGTTATTGAAGAAGGAAATATTCATCTTTCAAGTAGAAAATCTCTCCCATACTCTCTCCCATTCAGTTGATACAAAAACTCTCTTGGCCGTTTATTATGCATATAACCTATTCAAGTTACGGTACAATATTCTGGGGAAACTCTACCGAGAGTCATAAAGTTTTCATTCTTCAAAAGAAGATTGCGGATTAAGAGCTAGAGATTCATGCAAAGCACATTTCAAAGAACTTAAACTACTAACACTCCCATCTATCTGTATTTATCAGTTATTAACTTTTGTTAAAATTAATACTGACAAGTTGCAACTTTGTACTGATAACCACGAATATAATACCCGTTATAGAAACTTGATTGCCTTCCCAATCCACCGTTGTGTTGCATTTGAAAAAAACTCCATTTTATTCCGCGATGAGGTATTTTAACAAACTCCCAGCAGGCATAAGAAATATAGAATCAATCGTTATATTGTATTTTATACAATACAATCGTTTAAACTGAAGACAAAAAAATGCTGATAGAGAAAAACATATTTACTCGTACCTTGGCCGAATTTTAAAGATTTTGATTCTGAACGTGATAAATTTCTCATGATGTGATAAATGTAATTTTTCATGATGTAATAATTGTATATATGAATGTCCAATGTGTTACATATTTGATAATTTAGATATAACATTAGTTTAAGCATTGACATGTCACCTATCATTTGAGTGAAACTCAAAACTTGATGTAACGTGCCAATTGTGATTAAATAAATAAATCAGAATGGGTTCAACTTGAAAGCGTGGATGCTTAAAAATAAATGTGATTACATGATTATGAATAAAAAATTTTTAATGAATCCTTTTATTTCACATTAAGCAATGAAGTGCTTCTGTGTTTGATGTATAAATGTTGTATTAAAAAAATTAGGCTGTAGCTTATCATACAATAGCTGTAGGTGATACGATTATTTTCCAATCCAATTATTTAAAAAAAAATTCTCTATACAAAACATATTACTTCACGGAAAAACATAGTCCTATTCCTTCCTATAGTTATCAACTCCTTACTGCACCAGTTATTGCAACATAAACCGATGTGAGGATAAGCAAGCGAAAATCATTACTGTAATATTCCAATCCAAAATTAATTTCTACATTTTTTTGTTGGTTCATTCATCATTATCTGGATAATAGCTGATAGTGAGAATCTCACTATCAGCTATCATCCAGAGACACAAATCTAAATTTAATATATTCATTATCCTCAGCAAAAAAACGTACATTCAGAAAAATAATCACTTATTATTCTATATTCCATTGTCTTTGCTGTTTCTCGTTCTGAAAACACGTATAAAAAAGACGATTTTTGTATGCAAATTCTAAAATCACTTGATCAATGTACTGTATTGCATACTAACATTTGGTTTGAGAGAAGATAGATAGCGACTGCTGTTCCTATGACTTCCTGGATATCAGACCCGATGATCGCTATCTCCATCATTATCCACACGAACATTCGAGGATATTTCTTGTATTCTATGTAGCATAATTCAGCCAGGTGATGGCCGGTTACTACTCCAAGACGTGCCGATAACCATTGAACATAGAGTCCTAGTACAGTTGACCATAACACCACCCATAGTAACTATGTAAATAAAGAATATTATATTAGTATAATAAGAAGTACCAACTGATGTAAAAAGTATGAAGCTACAAAATTAGTATTGAAAAATTTGGTTGAATCTATTCATAGTACAATTCATTTTATTATTCCAAGTTAATTTTTTATTTGGTCCTTGACGAGTGGTCCTTGTAAAGCTAACCGGTGCGTACCATCACAGAAAAAAAAACACTTAGGCTATATTCACCGCTCATTTAGGTTTTGATTCTACATGTACATTCCTTTCTATGTAGAAGAGAGCTTAGATTGTTTTATTTAGTAAATAGCTGTTAACTGTACTGTTCTTTTTTTATTTTTCCATACACTAGTGTACTCTTCTTTCAAAAAGGTGTTCAATCGTTTTGATTGAATAGGAGAAATGTTTTTCGATTAGTTTTATGCCATAGTCATAAACCTTCCAAGGTTACCATGTTTTTCCTCTAGTGATTCAATTCCGATCATGAATTCACTTTTTCTTTCAAATTGACTTTAGATTTCAAAATTCATAGGTTTTCAAATACGGTACCGTCTTATAATTCTCGCAACTAACTGAATTTATAAAAAAATAGACCTATAATCGTTATGGAATTTTACACACCGTAAAGATTGAGACCGTAATGAACATTTTGGCAAATAAATCAAATTTTTGTTTGAAATAAAGGATATTAATTATTCATAAATTTACAATAATATCTATTACGGTACTTTACTGATAAGAATTGCAACTTACTTGATATTTTGCTGCAGTTCCTGCTTGCAGATCACACTCAATATTTCCAGGATCAAGGAAAGCAATACTTACGAGGAAACCTGGTCCAGTAAAGGCCCATAGTTTGCGAAAACTGAACGCTGTCTGAAATAATAATAATAATAAAGTTGCATGGATAATAATACTGTACTACAATGGGTGTAGCCTGTTTGGTTTAGTCAAGGTGTTCGAAAAACTTGATTAAAATTTGAACACATTGAATCATAATTTTGGTAATGAATTAATCATTATTATTCCTGTATGTATTTTGAGTATCAACTCTCACCTCATATCCAAACGACAAAGCCATCACCATGGTAACTTTTTCATGAAACTTGAAAAACTTGATTAAACGCACGTTGATTAAACGTAATGCTTCTATTAGTAAATGTTTCGTTTTGACAAGGTGTCATATACAGGGTGTCCCAAAAAATAGTGATGCCAGTACTACCACGGTATTCTACAAGTCAAAACAAACAGAAAATGTCGTTGGCAAAATGCTGATTTCTCCTTAGTTTACCTGTAATCCGCCATTTTGTGTTTTTAATATTTTTCATCATATCTCGTTGAAAAAACAAGATTTCCCCATGAAATTTGGTAGGGGTATAATTAAAGGCGTGGTTCACAAAATACATATATCAAAAAATTTCAATATCTGTTTTTTCCAAAATGGCGACCGACTAAACTTTTCAATTCGATTTTACTGGAGGAATATTACTTTTTACGATAAAACGTTCAAATACAAAAATGTAGAGAATTTTATGGCAAATAAAATGGTATATAATTTTAAAGAATCGGATAATAAATAACCGAGATATGGCTATTTGAAGATAACCACTTCTGTGTTTCTTCATTTCTCCAGCAGTGAGACATGAGAATAAATTCATGAATGCAAAACATATGTTTGCCTATAGCAGAATCCTTTCAACTTGTCAAAAAACGTATGTTTTGACCAGCAAGGCAGCAATATCACAATACTTAACCTACAAATGCTGAATCTCGCAGATTATTGAAAAGGTCTTTTAAAAAGTTATTCTTTGGAAGGTCTTCTTTAAAAAGGTCTTTTAAATACTTTTAAGGTCTTGAAGACCTTTAAGCCTTTCGATTATTGTGTCGAAATCACTGTTTAATTATTACCAAAAACAGCTGATTTCTGACAAGTTGATTGGATCCTGCTATATCTTGAACGTTCTCAAATTTACTACTGTATCATATTTTCACATTCATGAAATTCATCAATAGGTTGTTCCATCCAATAATAAATTGAGAACGTTCGAGTGACAAAGATAGGCAAACATATGTTTTGCATTCATGAATTTGTTCTCATGTCTCACTGCTGAAGAAATGAAGAAACACAGAAGTGGTTATCTTCAAATAGCCATATCTCGGTTATTTATCATCCGATTCTTTAAAATTATACACCATTTTATTTGCCATAAAATTCTCTACATTTTTGTATTTGAACTTTTTATTGTAAAAAGTAATATTCCTCCAGTAAAATCGAATTGAAAAGTTTAGTCGGTCGCCATTTTGGAAAAAACAGATATTGAAATTTTTTGATATATGTATTTTGTGAACCACGCCTTTAATTATACCCCTACCAAATTTCATGGGGAAATCTTGTTTTTTCAACGAGATATGATAAAAAATATTAATATATGTTTTCATTAGTATATATACTAATGAGTGGAGAAAACCGCACATTGATATATCAAACCGTTTTTAAGATATTTCAATTATTAATCAGACACATTTACTCTAAATCAGTTAATATCTCAAAACCGGTTTGACATATCGATGTGCGATTTTCGCCATTCAATTTGATTTAAATTTCCGTATTGAATTCATGTGTCGCATCACCACCTCATAATTTAAAAAATAATGGTGAATCCAAGATGGCGGACTAAATTTGAAAAAGTTACTGTAAAGGTTGTATTTTTTATTTGAGTAGGATCCTCAATCACCCCTCACAATCAAATTACCTTTGTATTATGAGATATCAAGCCGTTCTAATACTTTTCACCCACTCAATGTAAATATGTCCGATTAATAATTGAGATATCTTAAAAACAGGTTGACATTATTGATGTGCGGTTTTCGCCATTAATTTTATCTTGAAATTCTGTATTGAAATCATGTATTACATGACCACCTTCCCATTTAAAAAAATGGAGTTAGATTCAATATGGCGGATCCATGATGGCGGACCAGATTTTTGAAGTTACAGTAAAGTAGTATTTTCAATTTTAGTACGATCCCGAATGTCACCCACCGTCAAATTACCTTCGTATAAAAGATATTAAGCCGTTTCCATAATTTTCACCAACCCTGTATATATAATGCTATAGAATACAGAGAGTGTATAGTAACAGTATGGCCATTTGTGTGAAGCACTCCATAACAGTATGTGGAGATCATTATTTTTCCCGCCGCCGCCATACTTTTGACAAATTTTCTAATTTGATATGGGGATACAGACAAACATTAACCCGTTCACTCTTTTTCAAACTTATTTCAAGAGAAAAAACATTAAAAATAACTTTTCTAACATTAAAAATTGTCTCTCTACTCTTGGTATTGTGTTAAAAGCTTAAAATGATGAAAATTGACACTGGCAAAGGCAAATTGAAGGTTGCAAATGCATCACCCAACCACAGTCTAATAAATAATGTATTTATTAGACTGTGACTTAACATAACATAATATGACTCGAAATTGTTTTCAATGTAAATCTTATGGGAATTGGCAAAAGTATGGCTGGATTCAATCGAGATAACCAATCAAAAGTGTGACAAGCAATGTCCACAGTGTTACTATACACTCTCTGTAGTACGATATAGAATAGTCAGCTACCGTTAAAATCACTGAGTTGAATTATCCATCTAGAGGCAGCACTGATTGAAAAAGCTGGGTTCCTATATATTTTTTTTTAATAGCATAATGTTCTTGAGAAAAAATTTCAATCCTCACTTTATTGCCAACTTAATTTTTTTGGTACTACATACTGTATTAGAAAAAAAATTTCATCCTCACCTTATTACCAACCTAACGAAATTAGACGGAACACTAATCCTGCTAGCAGCCCTAGCTTGTGCTACCTCCAGATGGATATATTTAGCTCAGTGGTTAAAATAGCCCGCCCGACTGAACCCGTATAGCTTCATTGCCAATACCTTTTCTATGAATTGATGGAATATTATTTTCTAAATATTGATGAAAAAATTTGAAATAATAAATATTATAACAAATAATATTTTGTGATTCGAACAATCCAAAAACAAACATCCATTTAGTGTTTTAATTCAGTTTTTATAAGGAAATTTATCCAACGATGTTTCAAAAATTTTGAGATGTGACACCAATACAAATCCTAATCGAGAGAGTTTCTCGATAAATCTCGCACTTCAAACATATGGGCTCGAACATGCAAAACCCCACTTTCCAATCTTATAAAAAATATACTATAGTACAATATTTTTTCATTGTTTTTTTTCTCTGTTATTTTAATATTGAATAAATATAAATATTATAAATACTATTATAATAAATGATCTGTGAATAGTACAGGGAAATTTTTATTTGTAGATATAAATCTAATTATTAATTCAATTGTTTTTCAATTTTTTGTTATGTTTTGGCAAAACTGAACTTCAAATTCATTTATTTTCTAATAAAATTAATAGTCTATCGTTTTTTTTAACAATTATATTAAAAATATTATATTGATGTTTATGCTAATATTGGTAACAGTTAATGTTAACGTGAACATTCTTGGCTGAAGCATCCACAAATTGATTTAATAATTTGTATTTATTAAAAATCAAACAATGATAGGATAAAATTCATCATTTATATGAGTTATGAAAATGATTGATTTCATTATAATTCTGCTTTCATCCTCAAAATCCTAGAACGTGGAATTGGAATGCTCATGAAGCATCATGCTATTAAAGTTTAATTTTTGAGTTTTTTTTCAGCCTGTTTCACTTTTCTGTGATTTACTATTCAGCTTCTCGACTATTCCTCCATCAAGAAGAGTGAGAGCTATTAAATTGGATTATAAAAATAATGTGAACCGAATTCATCTACTGTATAAGAGAAGAATTCAAGAACCGAATAATCTGAACATGGCCATTGAAGTGAACATGTAAGCTCAAGTTCATAATGTAGCAGGATATGAATCAAATGCTGATACTAACCAATTATTGAATCAATAAGGTATTGTGAAGAAATCAAGTTCAATGAGAAGTTGATAATTTGTCTGCTGATCTTGAACAGAGGTACTTATACTCTGTGGTACGCGTACCCCTTGAGGGTAAGCAACAATTTGTAGGTGGTATAAGCAGGCTACCAACAAAAAATCAAACAATCCTATAGATAAATTCAAAAACCACTTCCAATCTCTATATTGTGACAATACCAATACCCTATTGTGACATACAATAATACCCTAAGGAAATATAAATGACTGAACTAATATTTGCAAATTCAATTAATCTAGATGGAGCTCATTCTGTAGTGATTGTTTTCGCTAATCTTTGTAAAAAAAAATATGAAATAGCTTTGTATATTAAAATGAATAGAAATAATATTGTCACATACCGAATCAGACTCTGGTATTTTTATTCTGGCTTCTTTGAAATAAGTCGTATCATCACTCTCAGTTTTCTCTAAATTGTTTGTAGAGCTGGTGAATGCCAGGTTATCGACGCCATTACTTTCTTTATTTTCGGTTTCGGAGACACACCGGTTATCCTTGTAACCCATATCATCTGTAAAGAAATGGAAAATTCAGAAATTTATTTATAAAAGCTCATTATTTAATGAGTAGTGCCTTAGATGAGATGGATGAGCGAGCGAACAAGTATATGAGTCATGCATACACTATTCATCTCAAGATGCAGCTGAAGATAGAGTTCTAGTTTCTGATGTTCATGAAAACAATAGCACAAATTACTAACTGACAAAGTAAACTAAGATTGCCGTATTATATGTCAGCTTGCATTTACAAAACCGTGCATTAATCCTCCCACTAAGTTCATTTTAACTTCACACTTCATTCACAAAATTGAACCTCATTTGATTTTTCAAAGTGTCGAAACATTTTCCAATTTATTGCGATTTCACTGCGTTTTTCAGATTTTTAGAGAGCGTCTGAATTGAATAAATCAGAATTCGACACACAGGCTTATATAAGGGCTAGAAAGCAAGAAAGGGTGAGGTGAGGGGAGTTTCAGACATATGTTAAAATTGGTTTTTAGTTTTACTTTGCGTCTTCTCAGCTTTTTCATGAAAGATTCGATATTTTGCTACGGTCTTAAGAGTGTGTTTTAGTAGGTTTCTTGTACATTTTAAAATTATTTAGTTAAGGACTTTGAAGGGTTTGATTGTTGGATATGAATGTTTCAAGATGTCCCTTGAACTGCACCAGAACCAGTATTCAATGTTTTTACGTTGTGCTCTGGCTTTCTCAAAAACAATGCAGCAGAAAATTTTCAAATGAAAATGCAGGCGTGAGCGAACCGTGCCTGCTGGTCTCTTTAATGGCTGATTCCGCGGAGCCCCCTGGCTAAACGGTAAAGGCTAGCGAAACGAGCCGTCGGTCCCGACTGCCTCAAAACAGTCGTCATCTCTCATCATCACCCCTCTCATTACCCACGCACAAGCCTAGAGCTCATGTGGGCATCACCCTCGAAAAAAAAAACTAAAGAAATCGCTTCTCTCTGTCAGATTATTTTAAATAAGTAGTCGATACACAGTATATAACACTAGTTCTGATTCTGTGAAATACTCAGGCAATTCCTAGATCGCAAACAAGTTATGAAGTAAAAGACTTATCATTCTTTATAATGATAAATTCTCATAAATAAAAACGACTTACCCAATGTTCAATAGCGTACAGAAAAAGGTAGGCTACCCTGTTACAATTCAATGACTAGTCAGTTCATTTAATACTAGTAGAATTGAAAATGTGTTTATACATTCTCGAATGAAAGCAAAAAATTTCAATATGATCCTTCTACAATCGGTAAGTGTAAGCGACTGATTTAAATACTGTAGTCGGCTTCCATGCATTAGAGTAGAGCGTTTGGAATGCAGGCGAAAATATTTTTCAAAACCAGGAAAAGATAAGGCGCTAGTGTGTTTTTTTTATTTCGCCTGAGATTAGAACTTTTGCACTGAGTTCTATTGATACCCTCACTTAAAAGCATTATGAATGGCTCAAGTACCTAGTTTATGTGAAATGCATTCACTTGTCAAGTGTATAGACACCTTCTTCATAGACAAAAGAAAAACTGAAAAAAATGTCGAGGAAAGCTCAGGGGGTTCACAGATTTATTATCTACACTCAGATGTGATACTTTGTGAAGTACTTGATGCATTTTTTTTTCTTGAGGAACCACTTATTCGTAAGAGCCAATTATTACTATTAATATTGATTGCTTTCGGAAGTGGATATCGGCAAGTGGATAGACGAGTAGCTTAATAGAACGTTGAAATTCTGAAATTTAATTTGTCCCAATACCTAAGATTCTTATCTTGCAACTTCATATTAGTGTTTTGTCCTTAGCTATTCTTCAACGTCAACAATGTAATGTTATTGAAATACTAGGAAAAGAATGTTGTACAAGTTAGTATTGGAAACGGTCACCTCTGGCTCAATAATAAAATAGGATTCAAATTATTGAAAATTCGATTTAATCAATTAAAAAACAGAATCATTTTACTATTTTTTCCTCTCGCATGTGCCAAAACTCTTGAATAAATAATGTAAATCATACAGCTTACTGAAACCTCACATACCGGTACTACTCACTGTCTTTCATTCATACACTCCAGCACTTATTAATTCCATCCAAAAACCAACTTATCACTATGGACCGGTGACTACTTTTTCCTTCATTAATTTTATTTGTAGGAAATGCTTGTAAATCTGAATATAGTTATTATAATTTTCAAAAAAAACTCATTTGTGTATATATTAACAGATTTTTGTAATCAGTGAAGTGATTCCTATTGCGATTATCTGAATTGAATTGTTTTAGTTCTCTTAATAATTGGATGATTTCATGAATAATTCAATTCCCATGACTGTAGCAAGTTTTTAAATAGTGCTTAACTATTAAATCCTCTAAGAAATGCAAGGAATTCAGCTTTCAAGAATGTACTGGTAAAATTCACAATTAATAATCTTCAACCCATAAGAGAATAAATTATCATGTACCTAATAATCTTCTATTTTTGGTACACAAATTATGAAATTTTTAATCTAATAAAGATTTGATGTGATTTTTTTTTATTTATTGAGTTATTGCCTCTTCAAACTTCATTATGTAGATAATATATAGGTAGCTCCATTAGCTCACAATAAGGAAAAGCCTAACTGTAATAAATGTAATCCACTGTAATAAAATTGGAAAGTGGAAAAATTAAATTTCTGCTGTAGGCCCTATATGCATAGAAAAGAAAGACTTCTACACTACTTTGTGCTTTCATTTATTTTTATGTAATAATTACTTGGATGCCTACAATCACTCTAGTGACAATACATTCAACTATTCAGTGTGTTAGTTACTTCACAAAACACGACAAGTTGTCATGCTTAACAAGATAATTACTAATATACAGTATTTTAATACTGATAGACAATTCCAATTATTTCCGTTGTGCTGCATTGTCGGAACAATATTTCCATTGCATTATTGGTTCAAGGACGATAAGGGTCTTAATCATTCATTTTTCGACTATTTGTTTATTCCTCAAAGTAAAATATTGAACAAAAGGTGTTTAGGATGTTCTAATCAAACTAGAACTTTTTGATGAAGCTGATAGGTCGTTCATATGTGAAGTGCAGTAGTATACTTTTCCATTTTTTCTTTTAAAAGAGTCATTGGTAGCCTAATATTTACAGTAAATTGATTTCAATTCATTAAAACAGTGGCAATGTTTAAGATTTCTTCGTTTTCCAGCTTAATTAACTTTATATATCTTATTGTTACCCCTACACTACAATTTCGATTGTTTAATCAATAAATAATCAGCGAATTAAATTAGGACATTAAAATTAATCTAATTAAATACCTACTCTAATACACATTAAAATTCAACTAAAACATAGATATAACAAGCATGCTGTCAACTGCTTTGGGATTAAAAAAGCACATACCGTAGTTCATTGCTTTAGATATAAAAATGATAGATATAGGGGCGTTGTTCTTAGGTTCTCAAAATTACCATCAGCATTGAATTTCAGAAAAATGAAACTTTTGAAAACTTTGAACACTTCTGTTTCATTCTACCGGTTCTTGAATGACAATCATCATAAATTCTCTGTCTGGTGCGACCATGATGATTTCATGGTTCTTTTGTGCTAATTCTCAAGATAGTCAGTTCGTTGTTAGGATCATTGAATATATTATATCCTTTAAGAAGGACACACCTTATGGCCAAAATTCAGCCTACTTTTTTTCTTCAAGTGCTACTTTTTGCATTTGCCACCAGAGTTCTCCGGTCCCTTTCGAGAGAGCGCGCCGAGGGTAAGAAAGAGAGCGTGTGAGAGCGCGGCGAGGGTGTGAGAGAGAGCGTGTCGAGGGTGTGAGAGAGAGCGTATGAGAGGGTATTGAAAGAACTACTAGCGCTGCCTCGCTTCGAATGCTTAGAACTAGCGTTTCTACCTGCCGAATTGGGCTGAATTTTTAACATGGGGTCTGTCCTTCTTAAAGGATATAAAATTATATTCAATGGTAGGATCTAAGTCTCTTACTCCGTTTCTTGGTTTTTTCGATGATTTCAGTGACAACGGCTGCATAGTGGACTGTCATCGTATTGTCCAGGGTCGATCTAATTGGAACACCTCCTCCATTAATTACTATCTATAGTTTCCACCACTCCTTTATGAGATTGTAGGCCTATTCTTTTTTGGGTGTCGTCCACTTCACTCATTTTGTTGAATTTCGCTATAGGTAGACTGTGGAGATTAAACCTAACAAGGTTTGTAGCTACTGTTTTTTATTGTACAATAGTTAATCTATATTAAGTTTGTTGTAATGCACATTACAAGATTCCACCCAGAAGAACCATGATTGAAGCGATTTGAAAAGATAAGCTGGTTGTTATATCCTTCCAAATAAAAGAAGATACGGTAAATAAGCAAAAATTGATCATTCATGAGTCATGGTTGCTTTTATTGGCTAATATGATATTGACATCAATAATATAAAAAAGAAAGATTCATAAATAATATAATGCTCCAATTTTCTTCGATCAGTGTCATCAATAATTACTGTTATGTACCAGCCAGAAAACTCCACAAAATGTAATACATATCCTCATGTTGAGGTTTGAATGTCTACTGCCTACCTGTTGGCTATAATTACTATATCATGCTTGGTAATAAAAAAACATTTTTATGAGAATATAAGTTAATGAGAAGTACCGGTAAGTTAAGTCTTTGTTCTAGAAGTGTTGTAAAATAATTTATTGCAAATGCCGATGCTACCGGTAATTTTAAGTTGAAAAGAAGTTTAAATAGTGCAATAGCCAAATTATTATGACTACCGATACTTACTGTACTTAATGCTTTTTGTAGTGACGAAGCGTGGTATACTTATTTGGTCCTATAGGAAATATACCCGGCGATGACCAAATAAGTATACCACGCTTCGCCACGGGCTTTAGGTGAAGTACAATTCTTCCATGTTCAAGAGAAGAGAAAGAGACATCTTGCTGTGAGCGTATTTGACGAAATGGGGAGGTCAAATTTACCGGTAACACAGACGATATTATTATTTATTTACTCACTTTAAATATATAGCCTACTATTTACCTCTAGGCCTACCTAGGTATATAAGAAAATACAGAAATATGATTTCTATATGATTTTGATGTTTTAAATCTAACTCTATTGCTCTCTTGGAATGAATAATAATATTACTCAAGTTACGCGGTAATTAATTTTTATCTCGGTTTCCAATTTAATGTTATATTGATTCCTTAATATATAATTATTTATACCTATATGAGTAGCTCGACGCTACTGATGCTATTGGGATTTCGAATTATTGTTTACCTTCAATATTTAAAAAAAATCTCGATTGAATAGTTCCATTTATTCATTTTCTATATATACCGTATACTAATTATAGAACTTGCTTACCTTCAAGTGGGTTATATCCATTATAATCACGATTTTCCATCTTAACGAATAACTCGAGTCTTTCAACTAGTGAGAAGAAAATCACTAGGCCTACACCGTATATTGCTAATTAAATTACACCTTGAATTGCTGCCCATAGAGGTGTTCTTCACAAGTAGACTACCTGCTTAAAATGTGATACTCGCGTCATAAAATGTTCAGTTTAATGTCCAAATTTATTTGTATATTTTCTTTCAGAGAAATATAAAGGATGATCTATCTACAAAACTGCACTGTTTTCTGAATAGCGAAGAAGGAAAATGGCATTGAATAAATCATTATAGGCTACTGTGGTTGAAAACAGGATACTGATTACAGTGCTCATCTGGTGAGTCATTTCGATCCGAAAAGTAGGGCCTAATCCATTTCCTTGTATTCTGTAGTTTACAGTGTGATGACTTGGAAGATGATTTCAGGCTGGATGATTATGTTATCAATGGTAAAACCCGGCGCAAGACTTCTTATTATCAGTGTATTTTATCTTCATTTATCGCATCGACGCCAAATTATCTGAAATAATGTATTGTGAATTTATGTTACTGTTTTAAGATGTAGTATTAATTATAATAAATTCTGACTTTGAACTATATAACATCTTTTTATTTGAAACGTGTACAATACAAGATAACTAGTGAATGAATTGGTAACATAATATTCAGTGTTTGTTTATGTGGTTGCTATGGCAATCTTAGCAATATGTGATCCCATAACATCCCCTTCTTTTTATTAATATATCATTTTTATGATAATCATTTAATCTGGTAGGAATTTTTCTTGTTCTCTGTGGTCTTAGAAATACTTCATTCCTTCGTAGTACAGCTCCTTCTTCTGTTTCAATATTGAATGATCTGTTCCCTGTGTCCGCTATTATTCTACCTTTTGACCATTCATCACTTTGGGGAAGCTTTCTGTACCAAATTTCTTGTCCTACTCGAAGTTCGTTTCTTTTAACAGCGCCTTTGTCATAATTGATTTTACTTCTATTTTTGTTATCATCAATCCTTTTTTTTATTTCTTCTGGTTCTAGAATTTCGTATTTATCCGTGTTTGGTAGGTCACATCTCAACCATCGTCCCATCATCCTTTATGAAGGACTGAAACCAATTTTATTTGGTGTATTTCTGTAAACCAGTAGCATTTTGTAAAAATCTTCACCTTCTTCCATACATTTTTTTATCATCTTCTTCATTATTTTGACTGATGCTTCTGCTTTTCCATTGCTTTGAGGATAGTGTGGACTGCTTGTTATATGGTCGAAGTACCAATTTTTACTGAATTCTTTAAATTCTTTTGATGCAAAATTTGAACCATTATCCGATATTACTGTTTTAGGAATTCCATATCTGCTAAAATGCCTTTTACAGATTAAAATCAAGTTTCTTGATGTCATGTCCTTCAGTTCATCAATCTCAATAAAATCTGAAAAATGATCTACTGTTATTAGGAATTTTCTTTTTTGTCCATGCATATTTATTTAAAATACATCCATACTGATTGTTTCGAAAGGTGCATTTGGGGTTTCATGAGATTTCAGCATTTCCAATTTCTTTTGTTTACTAGAAAACTTTGCACATGTCTCGCATGATCCAATTAGCTCCCTGATTTCTGTGGTTATATTTGGCCAAAATACAGATTGTCTTGCTAGTAGTCTTTGTGTCAATTCTGTACCCATATGGCCCATATGAAGTTTTTTTAAATACTCCTTTCTCAGTGATCTTGGAATAAGTATTTGGTTCTGTTTCAGAATGATGTCTTCTTCCATTGTTAATTCACAAAATGGTAATTCCAATAGCATTTTATATCATCAGTTCATATCATTGCTTGAACTGTATATTATTCTGTGCTAGGAGACTGTTGAACATGTTCAATGAGATTTTAGCAGCAGAAACTTTTTCCTTGAAGTGCCGACTTAGTGAGAGTTGAGTTGACAAATTCACTCCCAAGTTCCCAAGTACTTGTAGCTACCAACAACTTTGATTGGCTCATTATTATACTCCCAAACATCATGCCTGCTAATCCTACCGCCTCTTCTGAATATCATGATTTCAGACTTCTGAAGATTCACCTGGAGATTCCACCTCCCACAATATGCTTCAAGGTTGGCTATCATCTTCCTCATTGATATTCTATCTGGGGCAAGAAGAACAATATCATCAGCATAAGCTAGGAGTTTTATGCAAATGCCACTTACACTGATCCCTCCATCCAAATACTCCTCCAGATCATTGACAAACAATGAGAACAGTATGGGACTCAGTAAACAGCCCTGTTTCACGCCTGTACCTGTCTTGCAAACCTCCCTGAGAGGCCTTCTTGTCCCCATACTCTTGATGCTGATCCCTCATACAACTTCCTCAGTGTATTCAACATTTTTTGTGACACTCCAATCTCAGTGAGTTTGTAAAGAAGGGCATGCCTATCAATTCTGTCGAAAGCGGCAGAATAATCAACAAAGAAGGCATATACTTTCTTCCCCTTCTCGAGATCTGCCAGCTTGATATTCACAATGCTCATTAAACTGAAAATGTTGTCAATGGTTGAATATGATTTCCGGAAGCCAGCTTGAAACTCTCTCAAAATGCTATAGGAAGACACCCATTTCTCCAACTTATCCAGCAATATTCCTGCAAATAGTTTTGACACTGTATTACCAAATGAGATCCCTCTATAGTTTGCAGTCTCATTGCTGTTTCCTTTTTTGAAAATCGGGTATATGATGGATTCCCTGAAGCCCTCTGGGATGTCTGAAGAATTGAATAGCTCATTGAATATCTTGACCAGTTTTTCCAGAAAGATAGTCGGTGCATACTTGAAGAACTCATCTGTCCTTATCGCAGCGCATGAGCGTCATTTCAGCTTTTAAAATGGGGTGGCAAGGTCTGCCAGGGATCTGGGTGGCTTGGAGACCGGGGGGGGGGGGGGTTTATAGAATACCCCCCAGGAAAACCGGGGGGTCCGGGGGCTTCCCCCCCGGGAAATTTTGAAAATTTAAGTGTGAAATTACGCATTTTAAGACCGTTTTTAACTCTTGATTAACCAGAGTTTATAGGCAAAAATCTATGGTTTCTTGGTTTGACTTGAAAATTTTTACATTAAGTATTTTTAAGACATTAGAATGTTTTTGCATTAACATATCTTATCTGACCCTTTGATCCTCTTTTAATGTTAAAAGCTATTACCATTTAATTTCAAGTATGGAAATACTTTCCCTTGTGAATTGGTAAGCTCTGAAAATGAATAGATAAATACAAAATACAGACTCAAATAATTTTAAATTTTTACTACAAATCATCACGTAATTTTTCAAAAACTTCAAAACCTATAATACAAAATCTCCTCTTCTACTCTTCTAGCCTAGCCTAATGCTGGTGGGCTCGGGGCGGGATAGTGGTGAGAGCCCCGACCCCCTGGAGCGGCCTTGCCCATTCTACACGAGCGTGAAAACCGCGACGGGACAGTCATGTCTCAACCTTCCTTTTTGTTTTCGAACATGAAAGCTATTATTGTGTGCCAGTGAAAATGTTAAATAAAAAATCAAGATTGTGCCACGTTAAAATACACACTTTGTTAAGAGATGTTGTGTATTCTTCTCCATATTCGGTGAAAGAATAAAAACAAAATTTTGTCTATTCCACAGTATTTATTAATTAAAAAACCATACTCGAGTTTCAATGCTCACGGCATCATCTTCAGTGGCCTAAACTGAATTCCTCAACCACTAAAGATGATGCCGTGAGCATTGAAACTCGAGTATGGTTTTTTAATTAATAAATACTGTGGAATAGACAAAATTTTGTTTTTATTCTTTCACCGATTGTGCCACGTTTATTAACTGTAATTTTTCACTTGTTTGCAAATAACTGAAATTGTTACTGCCTGATTACTAATTGATAATACGATTTTTGGGGTGGCAAAAAAAGGGGTTTGGGAATTTTGGGGTGGCAACTGCCACCCCTTGCCACCCCCAAATGACGCCTATGTCGCAGCGGTAGTTATTAGCTCATACCACAGATAAGATAGTAATATTATAGATAATATACTCTCTTATCTGTGCTCATACTCACTGAACATCATCTTTAATCTCAACAAAAGGTCTTCATTCTCGATAAATGTTTCAAATAGTAAAAACACATCATAGGTCTTAATGAATCGGATAAATTCAATATTGTTCAATTTGTTCATGATTTCAGCAACATTATATGACAAAATATTCAGGGTTGAATCATTATTACTACTACTTAGTCCAGGCCTTAATTCATGTTTTTTTGGATTCAATTTGTTAATTATCGCCGGTGTTACTGCTCGCGGGACGAAAAAACTGTGTTATTTCAGGTTTATTCTTGCTTGATTGGGATGAATTCACTTCATGTTTTAAGATGTAGTATTAGTTATAATAACTTCTGACTTTGAACTATATAACATCTTTTTATTTGAAACGTGTACAATACAAGATAACTAGTGAATGAATTGGTAACATAATGTTTTGATCCCATAACAGTTACCGCGGTGACAAATAAATAAACAACGATTTATATTTTTTCTTATTTCTAAATTTACTAAAGATGATTTATTACAAACTTATATAACAAATAAATCATATAACAAAACTTATTATTGATTTTGCTGCCGTGAGTCTACTCATGCATACACAGGGTGTCCCACCAAGGTCTTTACTGCCGTTAACCATAGTTTCTATATGACATTTCCAACAAAAAATGTCCAGTAAAATTTTTACCTATCGACTTTCGTTTTCAAGATACAGTAGAACCCCTCATATCCGGCCGCTACGGGACCGAACCCCTGGCCGGATAACGATTTGGCCGGATAAACCAACCTAGTATAAAAAACGAAAATTTAAACGTAATACTACAGTAATAATCAGTAAATAAAATTTAAAAATTGTTTAGGTCTCTTTTGTGGTGTTTTAAATTAAGAATACAAGTTTTAAATCAAAAAGAAAATTTATTTGAAATTTTTTTTTTCTATTTTAAAATTTAAAATAAAATTAATTTTTTTTTATTTCGCAAAACTAAACTTTAGATACAAATACCACTTAAAACTTAACACGACTCACAAAAATAAGTGTCGTAATAAAACAATTACAATATAGTGAAAATCGGCACAGTAAAGATCGACCACCTGCTAAGAGATTACATACTCAACTGAGTTATTGGCAACATCAGTTAGGCCTAAATGTAAACAAACAGACCGGATGAGCGCTTCCGTCGCGTCGTCGTCTGCCGCCGATACTTATCTAGCGTCTGCAAGCCGTGGGAAATACAATGTTATATTGATTCCGAGAAGCGACCGGATAAACCGAGGACCGGTAAATCAGAGGCCGGTTATGAGGGGTTCTACTGTATAGATTTATCAATATTTTGATAATTTTGAAAAAAGCATAAAATTCTACATTGATTTGTGCTATTCATATATAAATTGATCATACTGGGCGTTCTTTTTTAGTGTTCACAAAGAGTGATTTTTTTAAATAAGTTTCAAAACTTCAAATGCAATATCTCGAAAACTACTCATCAAAAGGTTCAATAATCTTTCATAACATAAAAAACTTAATTTTTCTTACAGCTTTCAGATGAGACCAAATTCAGGGGACTAACATAATTCTCCGAGTCAAAATTTATGATAAAATGTGATTTTTTGAGCGAAAATGGGACCAATCTTATTAGGTGTGAGTAAGCTATGAATCTAAAATTTTAAATCTTTGTGGTGAGTGAAAAAGGGTACAAAAACATTCTGATCTAGAGTAAATTTGGCTGAGTCTAGAGTAAATTCAATAAAACTAGTTAAAAGTTTGTACCTCCAGTTGTTCTTAAAATATTTGCCAAAATATGGTAAAAACCATTGTATACAGGGAATCTCTGCATTTCAGGAGGAATCTGCCAAACTTATAATGTATACTGATTCCTGACACCAAAATAATGAAAAAAGTTCATAAAAACATGAGCCCGGAAATGCTCTGTTCACAAGTTATACAGATATAAATCTTTCACTTACAGATGGAAATCTTTCACTCGAGTGAAAGATTTCCAGGGAGCTGACATCTAATTGGACCAGAATGTCGTTGCACGCTGCCGACATATTGGTCTGTCACAGGAATGTGGTACAGAATGTCGTCAATGAAAATGGGACAAAATGTCGTTTGGAATCCTTGGAACAGTGAACCAGAATGTCGCTGGTACACTTTTGTATCATCCCGAGTATCGTGATTAAAGTTCGACTTCCGGCATTTCAAAAATTGGTACTTTCCTGTTATAGAGGAGTAGCTCCTAGACCTGATTAGCGCGCTCTAGGTGAGAGAGAGTGAACAACTTGTCGGGATTTTAACATTGTGAGATAGGAACAAAACACGATTTTAGGATAGAATTCAATTAAATCATTAATGTATCATCAATACGTTATTGCTATCTATTATTTAGTGGCTTCAAGGTGTTTTAATGAATGTATTAAATGGATTAAAGTACTTTTATCAGAATTTTGGTCATCTTGTTTATGACTCTTCTTGCTAGTTAGGTTTTGAAGTTTGAACTTCCGCTATGTGTAACCATCAGCATGGTTTGTATAATAAACATTATTATTCCAGAGACATAAATTATTCCACAAATAATATTTAATTCAATTACAACATTATATTTATATCTTATATTTTCCATACCATCTATTCACGTTCAAGAGTGCAACAATCTATGTCAGAGTAAAAGACATTATTATTCCAGAGACATCAACTATTTTACACAAATATTTAATTCAATCACAATATTATATTTACATCTTATATTTTCTATATTTCATCTATTCACGTTCAATATTATATTTTATATCAGTACCTATCTTACTCTTTTTGGAAAGGAATGCTTTTGGAAAGAGGTCAAATTAAAATTATCTTTGTTTTCTCTCCTAAAGGCAACTGAAGTGTAAACATCCTAGCTTTGATTTTATAAGTTACTGGAATATTTTGGCTGAATATTTATCAAATACGATAGGTTTGAAAACATACATTTTACATTTGATTCAATGTTAACCCATCTTCAATCCCGACAAGTTGTTCCTCATCTCTCACTTGAGCGCTGGTGTTTGGCAGCTACTCGTCCTAGACGAGTAGCCTGCCAAACACCAGCGCTCAAGTGAGACAGAGGAACAACTTGTCGGGATTGAATGGATAACATTGAATCAAATGTAAAATGTCTGTTTTCAGACCCATCGTATTTGATAAATATTCAGCCAAAATATTCCAGTAACTAAAATCAAAGCTAGGATGTTTAAGAACACTTCAGTTGCATTTTTAAGAGAGAAAAACAAAGATAATTTTAATTTGACCCTCTTTCCAAAAGCATTCCTTTCCAAAAAGAGTAAGATAGGTACTGATAAAAAATATAATATTGAACGTGAATAGATGAAATATAGCAAATATAAGATGTAAATATAATATTGTGATTGAATTAAATATTATTTGTGTAAATAGTTGATGTCTCTGAATAATAATGTCTTTTTACTCCTGACATTGATTGTTGCAATATAATATTGAACGTAAATAGACGAAGTATGGAAATATATGATATAAATATAATGTTGTGATTGAATTAAATATTATTTGTGTAAAATAATTTATGTCTCTGGAATAATAATGTTTATTATACAAACCATACTGATGGTTACACATAGCGGGAAGTTCAAACTTCAAAAACCTAACCTAGCAAGAAGAGTCTAGCAACAAGATGACGAAAATTCTGAAAAAAGTACTTTAATCCAACTGATACATTCATTAAAACACCTTGAAACCACTAAATAATAGATAGCAATAACGTATTGATGATACATTAATGATTTAATTGAATTCTATCCCTAAAACGTGTTTTGTCCCTATCTCACAATGGTAAAGTCCCGACAAGTTGTTCACTCTCTCTCACCTAGAGCGCGCTGATCAGGTCTTGTAGCTACTCCTCTATAGGACACGTCTACTTATCTAGAGATATCGATAGTCGATATCGATAAACTATAATAACCAATAAGGTTATGTTAACCTATAGGAATTGTTAATAACCTATATTTTTCTCATATCGATGAGTATCGATACTTTTGAAGCTCGATATCGACTATTGATATCTCTAGATGAGTAGACGTGTCCTATAACAGGAAAGTACCCAAAAATTCAACGGACTCCACCAGCACCGGCAGGCCAGGGACAGGGACCTGACATGGCAGGCAGTACTCACTCCCTCGGTCCCTCCTCCTCTCTCAGTCATAGTATTCATAGTCACTAGTCAGTGTCTAGACTCCACATTGTGACGTGAAATCGTACATTTTTACTTCTACAAGGACTTTTTGGAAAAATTTAATAGTTACGTTTTTCAAGGTAAGCCTATATTTTTATCTAGAATATCCTTCTCATCCAGCGACCACATAATACAAATTACACAATACAAATTTGTATTATGTGGTCGCTGTTCTCATCAATAACTACTTTCTTCGGATATAAAGAATATGTTTTGTTCTGAATGAAGCAGAGCATGCTGTATAACATAGGCCACAGTGAGGTTATACACGTTGGTTATTGAATAATTATTTTAAAAAGTATAACAAGAAGTAATCAATTATGAAGTAATCACTTTCCTTTTTGTTACCGAAGTTGTTCAAATAGTTGGGTACCGGTACCGTACCGTACCTACTGCAGGCTGGCTGTAGCCTACTTCATTTTCCAACTACCTATATAGGATAGTTCTTCCATATATATTATTTCCTGACGATTTAAACGTCATATTATATTTTATAACGCAGTTAATTTAGTGTTACAGCTATGGTAGACACCCAGAGCATATAACTATTGTTTATTTACATGGGGCAACTTCTAGAGTAAAGTAGACTTATAACGATCGGTTACGGTTAGGGTTTAATTGAAGTAATAAGTGGTAGTTTTCTTTGGGTTCATTTCCTTTAAATTTTTAAGATTACTTTGCCTCAATAATTCTTTTTCTTAGAGTCATTATGTTTTTAATCGAGATAATATGCCTACAACCCTGGATGAAGAAGATTTCAATGAGTAAGTTATACCGCGGTATACTAGCATTGGATGCAAGTTGGTACCGTATGAGTTGCAAACTAAGGTCATTCAGCAAAGGCTACTGATGTCCTGAGGATGCAGAAGAGGGCGGTAAGGATTATTACAGGCAGCGATCACCTTGCCCACTGCAAGCCCATCTTTGCTCTCCTTGGTATCCTGACGGTCATCAGTCATATTCTTCTATGCCTGATGCACATCAAGAAAAACCAGCACACTCTGGCAACTCGTAATGATGTACATCACTACTTCACCAGGCATCGCGAGCTGTTCGACATTCCCAGGAGATGCCTCCACAGATCACAGGCCAGCTACAGGATTTCAAACCTGAATTTTTACAACAAGCTGCCTTGTTGGTGTGAAGGCATGCCTGTTGGTGTGAAGCATTTGGATGGTGCCGCCTTTGAGAGAGCCATGAAGAAGTTGCTGAGGCAGAAGGCTTATTATAGAATCGGTGAATTTATGGGGGATCCATCTTGATAGTTTAGTGTGTTTTTATATGTAATGTGTTTTGTGTGTAATTTGACGCCAGCAATCCCGCAAGGTTGGGTAATGGATGAAAAAGAAGGTATTAAAGGTACTAAACTTACCCTCTTACGAGACATGCCAATTATGTTTTGAAGAATTAAATTAAAGCATTTGCATGTCTAATGTGTGGGTAATTATTGTTATAGCGTTCTGTTATCAACTTGAATTTTAACTTTATGTTGTTTAGTTCACTATCGAACAACAGATTTCCATATATTTCACACAGTAGGCCTATATGACGTATTACACTGAGCTTTAAAGGCCATATACTAAACTTAATAATTTAGAAAATTAACTGTAACTGTTCATTCAATTGAAAAACTGAGACACACCAAATAAATTGATATTCTATAACAATACTTGATTCAAATAGTAGTCAGCAGGTTTAGTCCACGTAGCCCATCTAATTAAACTTGGGTGAATTTGGGCCCAACGGTATTGTAGGCCAAGTACAAATAGTATCAAGTTATGTGTAAACAAATTCTCAAAGACAAAAATATTACTGCACTGCTAAGTAATCATTCTTCTAACTAAACGGTATGTAAAGTATAAATCTGATTCAGTTCATCCTTTAGGATTAGAATAATAAAAATTTGTTACATTTTGTGAGTTCAACTGAAGCTAATCTTATTTTCAGAATACTGTATCTCAACTACAAAAATCTAGCAAACTATAAGTAAATTTTCCAATAAGCTAGGCGTACCACAGAATATGTTTTTAAAAGAGTAACATAGAATGATTGAAATTTTACAATCAAGTTTTCTATTCTTTAGCCTAAATCTGAAACAGAAAAATAATTCAAAAATTCAATACTAATATAATGTTTTAATAGTACAGATGAATCAATGGTGCTGAATGAGAAACTGGATGCAGTGATAAGAAGAGGGAGGCCGAGGGCACGTTGGATACAGGACGTGGAGAGAGACCTTATAACGATGGGAATTAGAGGTTCCAGAAGGAAGGCAGGAGATCGAACGAGGCCAAAGCCCACGTCGGGCTGTAGCGCCAGGACAAGTAAGTAGATTAATCAATAGAATAGAATCAGACTTGTAGAGTACTCAGTGTTGAGCTTGTAAAAAACGTGTACGTGGCGCCAGTAGGATGTCTGTGGAAAGACAGGTCTGTGAATGGGATACCATCGAAAAATACCGATCAGGATGCAAAGGCATGGGATTCAACCAAATCCAATCCCAAAACATAACCAATAAGTAACAGGATGGTATCACATTCACAGATATTGATGGTTCCATATCTTCGGTAATCCGTTTGCCTCTGCATCCTGATTGGTATCTTTAGGCTACTGATATTTTTTCGGGCAAAACTAACTAGCGTCGCACATGTGCATTTTTCTCAAAGTATAACCTGATATTATTGCTGTCTGTAGTCTCACTTAAAATTATTTAATTTATTTTCATGGCGCATGTGTCGCTGCAAACAAAAATTTCATCACTTATGAAACTCGGATATTTTTATTAAACACATGGACTCTACTTTAGTTAGTTTACATTTAATTTCAGCAAAATATAATATTCCAGAAAAATTTCCTTGTACCGTTTTCTAGTTGTCCGATTCTAACTCAACAATTATGCATCCTATAGTGCGATTCACGTCAAGGAGTCAGCATTGCTTAGATGTGAGTTTGCTATCCTTGTTCAGCAGAAGGCAATTGCTGATGTCTCTATCCTATTCGCACTGTGCATAGTTGCCGCACTGTGCATTGTTGTCGCACACAGCCCAACAAACACGTTTGGTGCATTTTTATCTTTCTCTCTTAATGAAACTTTGCATTAATGCTCCTCATATAAACAATGCTGACTTCTTGACGTGAATCGGACTATAGTAGAAGTTGTATCTTGTTCAAAATTGAACAACATAAATACTGCGACTAATGACACCTTTAAATTCTAAGATCGGTTTAGTCATTTGGCCGCAATCAATCATCAAGAATTGCCAATACTTTTCAAATTGGTAAAAAATCTGTTATCCTTATAGTAGGGTGACTCCTGTAATTTCATGTTCAGTTTTGAGAAAAAGCACTTGATGCTACTCTGCGGATCGTCTACTCTGACTCAAGTAATGGCGGATTCAAAATGACTGTACCGCTTGGACAAATATTTACCACAAGGAAATCTTGTTTATGATGATTATAATTATGTTCTCTGGGAACCTATTAGTTACCCCTAATAATCCCCTTTTGTCCAGGATTTTTGCCTTATTGCATAATTGCACTGGACTAAAAGTCTTCTGAACAAATGTTTGTAACTTTTCCAGGTTCTTGGAGATCGCAATTATGACAAAGAAGAGATTGAGGCTGATTGTAGAGGTGAAGAAGTTTGTCTTCCACTTGGAGATGTAATCAATCATCATAGACTATTTTGAGGGAGAAGGGCTTGAAAATGAAACTAACAATTCAAAAAAGGTAGCCTAAACCTTACAAATGTTTTCAGTAATGCAATCAATATTCTAACTATTGATAATAGTCTACAATTCATGCCCACGCTCAGACGCTATGTCTTGTGGGTAGATTGTCTCTTTCCATTGAATTTGTGTAATCTCCTTTCAATTGTAGTACTGTATCATGCTTACGTTTGTAAGATTAGTTAATACTGCATGCTTATGTATTTTTTTTTTTAATGGACTGAGAATAAATTTGATTTGATTACGATTACAGTTAGAGTGATGGTTACAGTGCTACGATTACTACGATTACGATTACAGTTTCATAATTGAAATCGAAACAGTAGCTTTTTCGAAATAGAATTTGAAACTTGTATTGTAATGGCCTCATTACGATACATGTTGAACATTATAAAACGTTCCTAGTTCAATCTGATTCAGTTTTAAAACACTGGAACGAAACAAAACAGAATCGCAGCTCATAAAAGCACTGTATAGTTGAGTTTCTCTTTCGTGTGTTTGGCTAGCAGCTGTCCTAACCCATACGGTGAACATTGAAATAGTTTAATAGAACATGATCGTTTGAATCAAGGTTGGTTTAGATTGATAATGTAGACATTATTGTTTTTTGTTGGTCATATATAAAATGGTGTATGCAATAATTGTATTTTAGCATTTAAACGACTTGTGAAATACCTTGAAATAACTCGCGTTGTCGCTCGTATTTCAACGTCGGTATCTCACTCGTGGTATAAAGGCTCACATAATACAACCATTGCATAAATTACTGTAAATACACTTGAATGCACTATCTCTGCAGAGCAATGGAAATTTATGCAGCCATTGATTTCGACTCCAATAGAAAAATATTTTTGTGCTCTGTTTCAGGTGATGTTTGAAAGTAGTGTGATTGATCAGAAAGGATAATGGCTGAACAGTGAGCTGTCCTGGATAGGCGTTTGTACTGATCCTTCTCGCAAGCTTCAACATCATTTGGTGGGAATAGAAGTTGCTTCGGCCGTGTCTTGTCACCATTCTCAGCGCATTGCACCAACGGTTCATCAAACTGCAAGTTCTTCACTCTACTGGAAAATGTGTATAGTATAATAGTTAGTAGGAGTATTTTATTGTTTCTGCTAACGAATTTAATGAGTCTTCCTCACTTGAATCAGAAATTTTTCCTATTTGATTCATTGCTCTTGAATTGGTTCATTTACGATGTCATTAATGTAAAGCAAGAAGCAGTGTTCTATAGTTTGAAGAGTAGATTTCAAACATCATGTGATTGATTCTTATAAATAGGGTTGAATTTTATATGGGAGTATAATACTCTGAGGGCTGCAATTCTGCAATATACTAGGCGGCAATGACGTCGAATCAACCAGTAATTGGATCTTACATATTGTTGCAAACCACATTATACAGCTTCATTTGACGCTTCAATTTACTGCTCTGTGATTGATCCAGAGAAGTGCCGCCTAGTGTAGCCTATTATGACCCTGAAGGATGAAGGAAACTGTATGGTATGGAACTGTATTTGAAATGATTAATTGAGACAGAGTTTTTTGAGTAGAGTATGCATTTATGGTAGCGTAGGCTTATAAAATTGGTGATATTTGAAAAGCTTAGGGTAGAAATGAGATGACACACCTACCGAATCATTCTTCCAGAACTGCAGAATATGACTAAAGTTTCATGAGATACTGTTTCCATCGAAATGTCCGAAGTCAACAGGAGTTTAAAGTTGAATAAAAAATCTATTCCTTTACCAAAACAATGTACAATTATTCAAAAAACAGAATTACAACAAGGTACAGAACAGAACTAAAATAAGAAATCAAGCTATGCCCTAATTTAACGAAACATTTGATCATTTTTTTTTTTTTTTTGAAAGATCATAAGTCCTTTGTAATCCAATAATACTGGAAATGAAAATCCCCAATCTTATCTAGGCCCATGCAGCTTACGGCTTTTATTGATGGAAAGACCCTGAAGGGGAGAGTTCCAAATCACTGTTCTAGAATGCTTATATAGTTTCAAAACAATTTCACTTTGAATTTTTACAACCAATAATATATTCAATTCCTTTATTGATACAAGCTCAAATCATTCTAATGTATATAGTTTCATAAAGTATAACAATCCGAAACGCCAAACCACTGAAATACATTTAACAGAGATTGAATTTTTCACTGAGCTAAATTATCTATCTGGAGGTAGCACTGATTGAAAAAGCTGGGTTCCGCCTATTTTTTTTAATAGCATACTGTTCTTGAGAAAAAATTTCAATCCTCACTTTATTGCCAACTTAATTTTTTTGGTACTAAGTTACATACTGTATTAGAAAAAAATTTCATCCTCACTTTATTACCAACCTAACGAAATTAGACGGAACACTAATCCTGCCAGCAGCCCTAGCTTGTGCTACCTCCAGATGGGTATATTTAGCTCAGTGAAATTTTTACACTGACTTTTAAGGTAACCAGGTAAATTAAGGCTCTTGTTCACGATCAAGTCTTGTATAAGATTCAAAAAATTAGCATGAATTGAACAGCTGATTTGTAAGAAAGTTTTCCAATTGGACTATTGAAGTGATTTTTCAATTGAGAAAATCTATATTATTAATTAGGTAAGGATTTTCGTATTTTCCACGGCGTGTGAATACCATACATCTGATTGTCACTAAACGTTGCATATTACATCATTTTAACCCAAGAATGGTTATAGGCCATAAATCAAGGACCTGAACCTTAAGAATTTCATTCTACAGGACTATTAAATTATCAATGTATCCTTATGGAATAGTAATTTTTGAACTTAACGCCAAGTTTCGTCTTTGAGCGTGTCGTCATTGTGTGCTGAAACGAATAAAAACAATCTACTAACTACAGAATAAGATGTAATTTGATTTGATTTTGATTTTCTACTTTGTCAACGATTTATAAACATGCTCCTCACCAACCGGCACCAAAAGAATATATATATAAATTCTGCGGAACAGCACAGGTCCACTGTCCACTAGTAATTATTAATCTATATAATAATAAATTAATCTATTTATGCCCTCTGTAGCCTATTATAATTCGTATCTTCAGTGCATGTTGTTGAATTGCATGCGGATAAAGTGGACGTGGCACACTAGTCATGCACTTTTATATTGCAGCAATGATAAGCATGTCTAATCTGTGGGTTCCTAAGCTGTTCAATTCTAATTATTTAATTGAATGGAATCTGATTGAAAATTTGATCGTAAAAACGCTCTCAATACATTGCAATTGAAAATTATGTAAAAACAGCTGTATACTCAACCAAGATTATTCTCTTCAATATTGCCACTCTCATAAAATTAAATGTGTAATGCTGTGAGCACTGAGGAACGGCTTATACGTTTTGTCTTTAGTATAAATCAGATTAGCAGTTTCAAATAGTTTGAGAAACATCGGTGCTAGGGTACATATTGATCTGTGTATTGGTTACATTTGAGTATTTTGAGTATATGAAAAGCATGTATTTTATCCATTGAATTGTAGTGTGTACAGCACATGAAAAGAGACAAGTTAGAAAGAGTTGAAGATGCATAACTTGAGGATATAATTTTATTAAAAATGTTTGTAACTTAATATCTGTACATGGATAACCTGAATCGCATTAAATTCTGCGGTTTGCCTAATAAATGAGCATAAATTGTGTCACAGTTTTAGGAATCAGTTACGGTAGGCCTACATGATTATTTTTTTTGAAACTATTGAACTTTTTTGTCAAAATAATTCTCTGATCCTTGAGAATTTTGTTTCTTCAGCTTCGAAACTTCAGCTCCATTTTCTGATTTTTGGCTTAGGATATTGAGTGATGTTCCTATGATTTCTAAAAGTTCTGACTTCTTCAAGTATTTTTCAGGTGTTGGTTGTGGTTTGCAACTTTTGTTACCTAGGCTTTTGTTGAAGTCAATAGAGTCACAATAATTGACGGGGTAAAGTCCAGAAGCTTTGAATGAATTAATAATGGTTTCCTTTGAAATACTCTTCATAGCATCTTTGAGTATTTGGGAAAAACAAACTTTTGTTATTATTTCACCAGGGTGACTATGGTACCAGGCCAATGATTCCCTTTTCCATCCTGCTTTCAAGGGCTTGAAATGACTCAAATTGCCTTGTGATAACTTGTTTTTCAAAATAAGTTAGAACATGCAATTTTTTCTTCAATAGTGTTCATGAGAATGGTGTGATATTTCACTTGAATATTATCAACTGCAACACCCTTCTCTGGGTTGCTCTTCAGTTCTTTATAACTTGTTTATAACTTGAAAATTAATAAGTTAGAATGCTCCCTGATTCATTTTAGGTTCAAAGCAGATATATTTTAGGTTCTTTATCCCCTAAAGATTGCAAAGTACCAATAAATACATTGGCAATATACGGCCTTTTACATCGGTTGATTCATCAATAGAAATCCATATTTTTTCCCCGTTAATTTCACTGCAAATGGTTTGAATTGTATTTTCGTACACCAGACATATAGTTTTTTCATAATGTTGATTCACTTTAAACGATGCATTCTCCAGCTTCCAGAGAGGAATTCCAGCATCTAATAATGCCTTGCACAAATCCATTGAAAACTGCGAATGTCTACTAGATGTTGCAATGAATGTGGACATTGGTGTTATTCTTTTTTGGCCAGCATTTTGACAAGAAAGTGCAGAAGCATGTTTCGCGGTAGATATATGTTGATTTTATAATATGTTGATTAATGTCGTCAATTCTAGTGTTCAAACAATAATGTTGATTTATTTAATACTTTTCCTGATTAACACTTTTGTCACAAATCTAGCATAATAAAACTGTTCCATCTGTGGAAAACATGTTGCTACCAAACTCGTTGACGTAACACTATGAAGCTTGCTACTCAATGTCGTGGTGTCCCATCGGACCGATTCCCAGGATCAGAGTACAACGACGTGTAGGTACCGGATGTCTCACTCATCTTCTATATTAATAAAAGAGAGTTGGTGTCTGTACGCTCGCTTATAACTCAAGAACGGCTAAACCGATTTAGATGATTTTGGATTCGTTTGAATTTTTACAGCACTGGTTAACATAATATGTATTAAAATATAAGAAAATCCCTTTATAATTAATAAATAATTAGTACAGTAATGACCTAACCTATCAAACATTTCACAGACGTACGTTTTGAAATTGCCGGCTACCGAAGAACGGAAAGATGATCGTGATTCAAGATCAGAAAATTAGCAATTCTATCTCAAGCCTCCGTGACTCAGTGGATAGCGTTTCGGCCTCACGACCTTGGGTTTGGGGGTTCGATCCCCGCCACGAACCATTTTTTTTGCACTAGGTTTTCTGCTCTAATTATTTTTTACGCTAGAATCATCAATTAAGAATGAGTTATCGTTCGTATAATACATGTTCTATCGTTTCAAATAATAAAATTGAAGAACAGAAATAAAATAAAAAAAATAAATTAAAAAAATAAAAAGAAATAGATAAATAAAAAAAAATACAAAATTGAAGAAATTGAAAAAAAAAGAAAAATTGGTGGAAAGAGGGGGGTGACATTTGATGGGAAAGAGGCGGTTGACATGAAGAGGGATATGTGGGGGTGACATTTGGGGGGGAATGAACGGGGGGCATTATTTTGGGGTATGGCATTTTTTGAGGGGTGGCATGAAGGGGGGACATTTGTGGAGAGAAGAGGGGGGACATTTGGGGGGGGGGAAGAGTGCGATACGAAGTTCGCCGGGACAGCTTGTAAGCTAATAATTATGAGTTGATAAATTATAATGACTGTGAAAATTGAATCAGATATCACAATCTCTGTCATAACTTGTCTTGAGACCCTTTATTCCAAAATTTTTCAATATAACTTCACTTGAAAAAATTCCTCAAACATTTAAAATTTCTATAACATAATCTCATCTAACCCAGAAGGTGGACCAGGCAGGGGTCCAGGGGGGTGCTACCCCTCTTGCGAACGCGAAGCACTCTTTAGGATCTAAATAAAAATTTAGATTTAGCGCATTGGTAGGATAATCAAACAGGATCTTTTAATCGAAAGAAGCAT
Source organism: Laodelphax striatellus (assembly GCA_017141395.1). Classification (NCBI taxonomy): domain Eukaryota; kingdom Metazoa; phylum Arthropoda; class Insecta; order Hemiptera; family Delphacidae; genus Laodelphax; species Laodelphax striatellus. The sequence goes on from CM029532.1 coordinate 33,323,507, forward strand.
CCTCTTCCTTCTTCTCTGGCAGAAGGCAGAAGGTGACACTTTTTAGTATGTCAGATGATGATAGAACTAGGGGTTTCTTCTCTCTATCTTTTGTGAAGCAAAACCACTGGCTTGATGTAGAATATACTTCGTCATCGGAAACTGCTTCAATTCTTTTGTTCTTTCTCACAAAAACCTATAGAATAGTTGATATCTGATGAATCCTATAATAATTGCTTGGTTTGGATGTTGTTTCCCCTCTTCTATTTGTAACATCCTCCATTCCAGGTCCATGCGTTGTTGAAATAGTCAGAACATGTCTCTTATCACGCCATTTCATGACAGTCACATCACCCTTTTGCCGACTACTAAACTCTCCTTTTTTCAATTTTTCTTTTATTACATCTGCAGGATTACCCTCCCGATTCTGCTGAAGAGTTCCACACATATTGGTTTGTGCATTCATCAGATGTTCAGCCAAAGTAACACTATTGTAGAAATTGTCAAGAAATAAAGAGTGTCCTTTTCCCAAGTAGTTTTCCATCAATTTCATCACAACTGCATACGTGTGTCCTCTTTCATCGTGCACTAATGTGTCTTTTCCTTGATAAATTAAAATGTTCGAAATATATCCGTCAGGTGTACACAGTTCATACAATTTTATACCATACTTATGTCTTTTATTCTTTATGTATTGCCGAAATGATAGTCTTCCTCGCCAAAGAATCATTGCCTCATCAAGAGAGAGATTTTTACCAGGGCTGAATGATTTTGTGAAATTATTCAAAAGATGACTCAAAACATTGTTTATCTTGTGAAGCTTCTTGTCAGATGATGGCTCATCTGTATCTGGATCATAAAAGCAGAGACAATGCAAAATAGCTTGAAACCTATTCCTGGGCATTGTTTTGCCAAAAACTGGATGAGAGTACAGTTGTGATGTTGACCAGTAATGCTGTATAGATGGATATTTCACATTTCCCATGAGCAAGTAAAGACCTAAAAATTTTTTCAATTCCATCAAATTGACTGGTTTCCAATTCTTCATAATAGAATGTTTTTTCAAAGGCCTCAATAACAAGGAGTCTGCACGCTTATTAATCCAGAAACAAATCTTATTCATAATATCCTCATCAAAAATATTACTGAATATTTCTATTGGACATGTAGAGTCAATATGGATTTGTTCTTGACCAACAAAATTATGTATTTTTGGCAGATTATTTGTATTAGTCCATCGACCTCGACGAGAATCAACACTTTCATGAATAGCATTCACAACTGCAGAAACATTTGGATCAAGTTCATTATTATTTTCCGCAATTTCACTGTCAGAAACATTTGGATCAAGTTCATCATTATTTTCCACAATTTCACTGTCAGAAACATTTGGATCAAGTTCATTAGGCCTATTATTTTCCTCAATGTATTCCATATTTTGATTTCCCACAAAAATTAATTCACTGTCAGAAACATTCGGATCAAATTCAAATTCAAGTTCATTATTATTATCCACAATGTATTCCATATCTTGATTTTTCACAAATTCACTGTCTTCACCAATCCCAAAAGTAGAGTCACCTTCTTCATTTGATGATGGATTTCCATCACTAACCTCACTTGATTCCAGTTCTGATTCAGAAGGGGAATATTCATCCGAACTGAAGAATGCACTCACATCAGATTCTGAATCTGATAGCTGACGATCTATTTCACTATTACTCAGTTTGACGTTGTTTTTTGGCACTGAACTACGTTTTCGTTTTGGTTTTCGCTCCATTATGAAGTCCAAAATATTATTAAAAACAATCACATTCAGAAGAAAGATTACAGAACAACTTTACTGATGAATAGGTTAAGACTCAAGAGTCTGGATTATCAAAACTTTTAATTTCAAGTCAGCTGTTTAGGAGTATACAATGTTACCAACTTTCATGATTAATATTAATAACAAATAAACTGTTATTCAGAAACCAAGTGGCACAAATAGGTGCCATATATGTTATCCATCTGCCTGTAAAGTTTCAGGCCTCTAGAATAGACCATATCTTAGAAAAACATAATTCAATTGCTTCATGACAGTGGCACAAGTGTGTGCCACTGGGCTATTTTGATGGAACCAAGAGGCACATATATGTGCCACCGGTCTATAGAGGAGTAGCTACAAGACCTGATCAGCGCGCTCTAGGTGAGAGAGAGTGAACAACTTGTCAGGATTTTACCATTGTGAGATAGGGACAAAACAGGATTTAAGGATAGAATTCAATTAAATCATTAATGTATCATCAATACGTTATTGCTATCTATTATTTAGTGGGTTCAAGATGTTTTAATGAATGTATTAATTGGATTAAAGTACTTTTATAAGAATTTTCGTTATCTTGTTGCTAGACTCTTCTTGCTAGGTTAGGTTTTTGAAGTTTGAACTTCCCGCTATGTGTAACCATCAGTATCGTATGTATTATAAACATTATTATTCCAGAGACATAAATTATTTCACACAAATAATATTTAATTCAATTACAACATTATATTTACATCTTATATTTTAAATACTTCATCTATTTACGTTCAATATTATATGTGCAACAATCAATGTCCTGAGTAAGAAAGACATTATTATTTCAGAGACATCAACTATTTTACACAAATAATATTTAATTCAATTACAAAATTATATTTACATCTTATATTTTCAATATTTCATCTATTTACGTTCAATATTATATTTTATATCAGTACCTATCTCACTCTTTTTTAGAAAGGAATGCCTTTGGAAAGAGGATCAAATTAAAATTATCTTTGTTTCTTCTCTCTTAAAAAGGCAACTGAAGTGTTCTTGAAGATCCTAGCTTTGATTTTATAAGTTACTGGAATATTTTGGCTGAATATTTATCAAATAGGATGGGTTTGAAAACAGACATTTTCACATTTGATTCAATGTTAAACCTATCTTCAATCCCGACAAGTTGTTCCTCTTTCTCTCACTTGAGCGCTGATGTTTGGCAGCTACTCGTCTATGGTGGGAATCCAATGGCACAAATGTGTGTCAGTTGGGCCAATATTGAGAAAACAATTTTTATGTTGCGGGAGTGAACGTGTTAAATAGTTGATAATATTTTGATTATCATCTCTAGCTTACAGCAGCTCAGTCATACCAATGAAATCTTACCTTGTACAATGATTACTGGTTTTTAGAAAAAAGATTCTAAGCTTCATCAATGTATCATAAAACACACTAACTCGAGGGATTTAATAATTTAGTACATTTTATGCCAACAGAAGTGATTCTTTATCTTTCTTTTGGCACAAACCGCATCATAACAGGTCCACCCAAACTTCTCCATGAACTTTCCAAAGTTGAACACAAAATTCTTTTAATTATAGTATTCTTAGTACAATTTCTAGTCATAGCGAATCTATTACCAGCTTTTTTTGCCTACTTTGATTCTAGTGTCAACAAATTTTGTGCAGCTGAAAAATAATTGATTATTAAAACAATGTCTTTACGGTGGCCAACAATTCATTCATACCTTCGGTTGTATTGTTATCTTCATTGTCTTCAACATCATTCTGATTGCTACAGTCACTGTCACTATTCAGATTGTGATCTGGTGCTGGAGGATTCCATGTAACATCTGCATCAGAATCATCAACTGTACTCTCAGATTCAGAACTCTGATTGCTGTCCCTGATATCAACAGCATTATTGTTAGGAATTGGATCTGCTACAGCATTCTGAAACAAAAAAAAACAAAAAAAAAATAGCATTAACACTGGTCTTGAAATTGAATCAACCTATTAACAATGAGGAATTTCAATAATTATCCTAGATAGAATAGTTAGTAGCTTCTTTAGATTTAGATCAGGAGAATTCAAGGTAGAATACCAATATGGTAGGCTTATCGTTTTTCAACAGGCTTTTTCATTCTTCCACCATGAACAAACTCCTTTGTTCATGCAAGCATTCATTAATTTTCAACACCCCATACCGGCCTAAGCATACAAAAAGTTATAATTTTACACTGAGACTAGAAATGGGCCTAGCCCAAGGTTGATGAAACATGATTTTCATGCAGAACATAACTGAAATCATAATTAAATAATATTAATATCAATAGTCCAGTCGATATAATGAAAAAAAGTGGGTTTGCTGGAAAATATTCCGAAGTCTATGAAATTTTAACATGGTGTCTGGGGGTACTCTGGGATGTATATCCTGAGTTTTCCCCCTCCAGTACCCTGTGCTAACTTCGGGAGGGGCCAAAAACTTCAAAATGTTCGGTATTTTCTATGTTTTTCGTGTATATCTTGTAAATTAAGCATATTTTGTGTACCATTGTGCATTACAAAGTTGTAGAGCATAAAATTTGCTAAATTTTGGTTGGTGAAACAATTTTGTAGACTCAATATTAACTGGAATACAGCCCACCAAAGTTTGAATTTTTTCACCCGTTTTTTAGATAGTAAGTGAAGTCGATTTAATACGTCTGATTAATAATTGAAATATCTAAAAACGGCTCCACATATCGATGTGCGGTTTTCGCCATTAATTTTCTCTTGAAATTCTGTATCGAAATCATGTATAACATGACCACCTTCCCATTTAATAAAATGAAGTTAGAATCAATATGGCGGATTCAAGATGGCGGACCAGACTTTTGAAGTCACAGTAAAGTAGTATTTTCAATTTTAGTACGATCTCCAATGTCACCTACCGTCGAATTACCTTTGTTTAATAAATATTAAGCCGTTTCCATCATTTTCACCAACCCTGTATGCTCAATATCCGAATCTTATTCTCAAAAGATGAAGAATTACTAACCAAGAATTAAAAAGGGGGGGAGGTTCGTTGATAGATATTCCAAGATATTGTTATTGATGAATTATTAAAATAACTACATAACAAATATGATAGTAATAAAAATAGTTACAGGGCCAAAAACTTCAGTTTTTAATAATTTGTTTACATTTTTAATAAAAAATTCAAACTTTGGTGGGCTGTATTCCAGTTAATATTGAGTCTACAAAATTGTTTCACCAACCAAAATTTAGCAAATTTTATGCTCTACAACTTTGTAATGCACAATGGTACACAAAATATGCTTAATTTACAAGATATACACGAAAAACATAGAAAATACCGAAAATTTTGAAGTTTTTGGCCCTCGAAGTTAGCACAGGGTACTGGAGGGAAAACTCAGGATATACATCCCAGAGTACCCCCAGACACCATGTAAAAATTTCATAGACTTCGGAATATTTTCCAGGTAAAAAGTGTATATCTACTGGATTACAAGGAATAATCATTTATCTTTCAATAGAATGTAGGTCTACATAGCTAATTAAACTTATAACAAAATGAGAACTTGAATAGGTACTAAATTAGAATAGGTTGTAGGTTAGTTTTACACTTACCTCTTGATTTCTTGTTTGATTGTTACAGTCACTGTCAATATTCAGATTATGATCTGGAGGATTCCATGTAACATTTGCATCAGTATTATCAACTGTACTCTCATATTCAGAATTCTTATTGCTATCCATGATATCAACAGCATTGTTGTTAGGAATTGGATCTGCTACAGCATTCTGAAACAAAAAAATAATAGCATTAACACTGGTCTTGAAATTGAATCAACCTATTAATAATGAGGAATTTCAATAATTATCCTAGATAGACTAGTTAGTAGCTTCTCTAGATTTAGATCAGGAGAATCCAAGGTAGAATACCAATATGGTAGGCTTATCGTTTTTCAACAGGTTTTTTCATTCTTCCTCCATGAACAAACTCCTTTGTTCATGCAAGCATTCATTAATTTTCAACACCCCATACCGGCCTAAGCATGCAAAAAGTTATAATTTTACACTGAGACTAGAAATGGGCACAGCCCAAGGTTGATGAAACATGATTTTCATGCAGAACATAACTGAAATCATAATTAAATAATATTAATATCAAGGAATAATCATTTATCTTTCAATAGAATGTAGGTCTACATAGCTAATTAAACTTATAACAAAATGAGAACTTGAATAGGTACTAAATTAGAATAGGTTGTAGGTTAGTTTTACACTTACCTCTTGATTTCTTGTTTGATTGTTACAGTCACTGTCAATATTCAGATTATGATCTGGAGGATTCCATGTAACATCTGCATCAGTATTATCAACTGTACTCTCATATTCAGAATTCTTATTGCTATCCATGATATCAACAGCATTGTTGTTAGGAATTGGATCTGCTACAGCATTCTGAAACAAAACAATAATAGCATTAACACTGGTCTTGAAATTGAATCAACCTATTAATAATGAGGAATTTCAATAATTATCCTAGATAGACTAGTTAGTAGCTTCTCTAGATTTAGATCAGGAGAATCCAAGGTAGAATACCAATATGGTAGGCTTATCGTTTTTCAACAGGTTTTTTCATTCTTCCTCCATGAACAAACTCCTTTGTTCATGCAAGCATTCATTAATTTTCAACACCCCATACCGGCCTAAGCATGCAAAAAGTTATAATTTTACACTGAGACTAGAAATGGGCACAGCCCAAGGTTGATGAAACATGATTTTCATGCAGAACATAACTGAAATCATAATTAAATAATATTAATATCAAGGAATAATCATATTTTATCTTTCAATAGAATGTAGGTCTACATAGCTAATTAAACTTATAACAAAATAAGAACTTGAATAGGTACTACATTAGAATAGGTTGTAGGTTAGTTTTACACTTACCTCTTGATTTCTTGTTTGATTGTTACAGTCACTGTCAATATTCAGATTATGATCTGGAGGATTCCATGTAACATCTGCATCAGTATTATCAACGGTACTCTCATATTCAGAATTCTGATTGATATCCATGATATTAACAGCATTGTTGTTAGGAATTCGATCTGCTACAGCATTCTGAAATGAAAAATTACAGCATTAACATTGGTCTTGAAATTGCATCAAACTATTTATAATGAGCAATTTCTGAGCAATATTATTCTGAAATAGAAATTTATCATTGAGTAAAATGTAGGCCTACATAGCTAATAATTAAGCTCAACAAAATAACAACTTGAATACTAAATTGAAAATCTGTTTCAATAATGTAAGCTATAGGTTAGTTTTACACTTAGGCTACCTCTTTATTCTTTGTAAAATATTTGTTTTCAGCACAGGTTTTTGTAGCCAAATCCACAAGAAATTTTCCTCTTGAACTCCAATACATTGGATACAAATTATAACATAGGGAAGAAAACTTTTGAAAATATAGGGATAATAAAAAATTATACCATTAACATTGGTCTTGAAATTTCATCAAACTATTTATAATGAGCAATTTCTGAGCAATATTATTCTGAAATAGTAATTTATCTTTGAATAAAATGTAGGCCTACATAGCTAATAATCAAACTCAACAAAATAACAACTTGAATACTAAATTGAAATTCAGTTTCAATACGGTAAGCTATAGGTTAGTTTCACACTTACCTCTTTATTTCTTGTAAAATATTTGTTTTCAGCACTGGTTTTTGTGGCCAAATCCACAAGAAATTTTCCTCTTGAACTCCAATCCATTGGATACAAATTATAATAAACCTTTTGAAATAGAAAACTTCCAACAGCACTTTGATTGAAACATCACTCAAATTCAACAAGGGAACAAGCCATAACAAACATAACCTCATTCACGAAATGGCCGGCCTCTATACTGCCATAACTAAAGATGTGGCAGTCTTGCAGGCTTTATCATGAAGAGATACAAAATGCAATAGTGCCGTAAAAGAAAATGTGGCAGTACTGCAGCATATTGAGTTGTTAGTCCTTCTGATGAAATAAAGACATAAGCTTCTATACTGACAGTACCTTTGAATTTTGACTTCTGGCAGTATTGCAGCATATGTAAAAGTGTATTAGCAGTCTTTCAGCATAAAGAACCGGATTTTGATTTTTTTTGACTTATGGCAGTATTGCAGCTGGGGTGCGATAAGTCAAATCTGATGTATTAGGTCTTCCTTTTTTTGGTTTTTGGGGCCTACCACCTTTTTCTGGCTCATCATTAGTTAAGTCTGATGTTTTAGGTCCTCCTCTTTCGTTTTTTGGGGGCTTACCACCTTTTCCTGGATTGATTGTTTTATCAAGTTTATTTATTGTAGAAATATCCTTTAAAACAATTAAAGTTTTAGCAGAAAGTTTAGGGTCTTTTTTTATAATATCAATAGCAATAGTAAGGTTGGGGGTTTGATTATATGATTTTCCTGCATTCAATAAATTGTTTTTTGAGGTTTTATAATTATCTACTAACCTAACAGAGGGTAGTTCTAGTACTAGCTTTTGATCAGCCTGTGGATAATTAGGGACGTGTAGTTTAACTTTTTATTTAAATGAATTGGCTCTTCTTCAAAAGACGGTTCCATAATCAAATCTACTTCCACCACCTCAGGAACACTAGGAACTGGCCTTCTTTCCGTTCCGTGCGTCATTTGAAATTCGCCCGGTTGCTCAAATTTTACAATTAGCAGCCAAAAAATTTTTTTTCTATAAACTTTTTTTTAATGGTGTATACTGTTATTTGATTATGTTTTACACTAGATTATGGCTAAATTAATTGTTTTAAATATTTTTATAAGGGTTTTATCACGTTTTTTGGCTTTATCAGCAAAAAAAAAAAAAAAACAATAAAATTTTTTTAATGGTGTGTACCGTTACGTGGTTATGTTTTACACTAGGTTATGACTAAATCACATTTTTTAAATATTTTTGAAGGGTGTTATCACGTTTTTTTGGCTTCTGCACTTGATTTTTTATTGTATCTTTTGTGTTAGTTTCCACAAAAATCCCTATGTTCTACTCAAAATGAATAAAGGAACATACTACTTTTTCATATTAGGTCATTTGATAAGTGTGAATAGTATCATGCAATTAGTGAATTTAGAGAAAACCATGCATATAAAACATTAAAAACTCACCAAGTTGATTAAATTTTTTCTGGAATGTTGGAATCCTGGGTCATTACAACACACACTACAGTAGGCCTATATTAGATCGGAGATGCTATTTCAACACACACTGCACTGGAGTTGGGCTAATTATTATTCAAGTTGAGAGTTTCAATTATTCACACTTAGTTTTTAAAATGTTAATTTCTTACTAGGCTACCTATTCTAAAAATGTATAACTTATTGATCTTACAATTACAAGTCTTACTATCTAATTCAAAGTTTTTGTCTACTATCTCAGGACTTTTCATGCGCATTCACATGTTTTTTTGAATTTTTTTAGTGAGTGGTAAATTTCGAAGCACGGTACCACACACAATGGGGGTTCATCAATACAAGTTTTACAAAAGTAGGTTGTTTGCTTTCGTTTGCATCCTCCTTTACCTTTTTTTTGGCAGTTCGAAGGAAGAATGCTGCACACAGCACAGTTTGGTTTGTGGCTTTTATCAGCAAACTGACTGATAAAGTGCATTTTTCCAGAGATTCTGTCATCAAGGGGATTACTAGATTTTCTTCCTTGGCGAATATCTGTTGACCTTTCCCAGTTTGCCAGAAGCCCATCTATTACATTTTTCCGAAACAGTCTATGAGTGAGCTTTTGAATGCCCTCTTGCATGTTATATGCAATACAGCTGTTGACAAGCGCAGTTTCTACAAGAAAATGCCATACAGGCTGATACCACTTCATTGATTTTCGGGCATATGGATAAGTCGAACAAAACTTGTCAAAGAGGTCCACACCACCCATATTCTTATTATACAACACCTGTACATTGGGCTTAGTGACAGGTCTTCTACCTTTTTTTGTGCGGACCTCAACGTTTGTCACTCCTGTGTCCCCAACTGTAGAAAGCATGTTAACCCTTCCAGTGTCTTGCCAGGAACAAGCTAACATGTCACCACTTCCCCTCATCCATACAGATGGTAATTCACCCTTCTTTTTCTTCACACTCTTCATTCCCGGCGGCAGATTTTTTCTATTCACTCTCACTGTACCACAAGCTCCCAAACCCATTAATTTCAGGTCGTTAAAAAGAGACACACTAGAGTAGAAGTTGTCCATATACACTATTCTATTGCTAAACTCAAATCCAATTAATAATTCTTTGACTACTCTGGAGCCAAGTCCCTCAGTCTTATTTTCAGTATCTTTGCCTGTGTAGACTTTGAAATTGAGAAGAAATCCATTAGATGAGTCACATAAAGACCACACTTTGATACCCCACTTTGAAGATGGTTTATTGGGCATGTACTGCTTGAATGACAATCGTCCTTTGAATTTGATCATACTCTCATCAATTGACAAAGATTTACCAGGCTCATAGAATTTGAGATATGTAGGGGAAACTATATCTAAAAGAGGCCTTATTTTGTATAATGGGTCATAGCCAGGGTTACCTTTGCGTACCTGATGTTTGTTGTTATTGAAATGCAACAATGACTTTATCAGTAAGTACTGATCTCTTGAAAAAATTGTAGAGAATCCACGAGTTTTAGTTAGCCAGAAGTTATCTTGGAAGTATGACTGTTCAGTTGGCTTATGGACTAGCCCCATACCAATTTGTGTCGCTACAAATGCCTTCACGTGATTTTCATCAATGTCCTTGAAATTATGAAGCCTAGACCTTGAAGGTATTTCGTAAGTGACATCCATACACTGTGATGCATAAATGTTTGTTTCTTTGGCTACATGGGTAAAAATGTTCTTAGGAAAAAACTTACAAAATGATTGGGTCGGATCCAATTTATCTTCAAATTTTACTTTAGACTCTACACTTTCATTTGAGAATTGTGGAATTTTGTCCAACTCTATCGAAGAACCTAGAGAGACCTCTACTTCCTCCCATATATTGGAATTTTCAGATGGAGATGGGACTTGTTCGTTATCATTGTCATCATCCGAAGAGCTACTGTTATCATCCAATGAAAGTTCTAATTCTGATTCAGAATCTCTATTTAGAAATTCCTCTATATCATTTTCATTCACTTGGGCCATTTTAGGTTAGAGTAAACAAACACATCTAGCCTACCTGGAAGCAATATCAACAAAACTTGGTTGACATGGTTTTTATCAACTCACTTGTCACTAATTGAAACTTGAGAAAATAATACACTCAATTTAACTATTTTAAATACAATTGCACTACCGTAACTGAAATAATAATAGAAATATCACAACGAAAACGATTCAAAACAACATGCTGCGAGAACCGAGAACTCATGTGTACTGAAACATGCCTGCTCATACTATAGAGTTAGTTCAGACCTCGCCACAGGCTGCAGCACCGTCCAATAGGTAGGAAGTGAATATTTTGTATCACTTGGGACTTTTGTCGATATAACAAGCCAAAGGAGAAGTTTTTCTATTGCCGTGGACTAAAGTCGATTTACGCACTCAGCGGTGAAAAGATCAGATCGACTAAAGTCGACTTACGCAGCAAAAGGAACTGAGCATATTTTCATTACGCAGCATAAAGGTTAAAACAATATTCATGTACATACTGTTTCATTAAGGTGAAATGTCACTCGGTAGGGCTTGTAAGGTTGTATAGCAAATATTATTATATAGGAGTAGGATAAGCAAAATTTAGGCACTGAATTTGAATTAAAAATTCAATAAATGGTGAGATGAGATAGTTCTTCTGGAAAGCTGATGGTGTTAAGAAACCTACCAGAACTTTTCTTTACTGGTTGTGATAATTTCATCTGAATGTCATTTTTTTCAACATAACCATCTTCCTTTGTTTCTTCAAAACGGGTAGTTTTTGGCACACGTTTGTAGAAAAATCCATCGTATCCACATTTATCTTCACTTTCAATTCTAAACACATACAGACGAAACGAATTTTTTGTTTTTCCTTGCACCTTTACAATCACAAAGTCACCTTTTTTTAACACTGTTGGAGAACCTTTTTCATCACAGTCATTATTGTTCTCATCATCAGATAGTGAGATGTCCAAATCGGAGCTGCTATTGTGCAATGAAATATCCTCTTCTGACTCTGATGAGCTGGAATAAATCAATTTCTTCTTAGATTGTGGCTGTGGCTGTGGTGAAAAGTGTAACTTCCTCTTTCCTCGTTCAGTGGCTTTCCTTTCTTTCTCCTCCTCAAGTTTCTTTTTCTCCAATGACAGAGTCTCCAGCTGCATCTTGTGAGGGGTTGATGTTAACACTACTGAGCTCAATCCCTTACGGCGTTTTCGTTGGACTTGCACTTTTGGGAGTGGGATGATCTCATCTGGCAAAATCATTGGCTGGTTGAAGCATGAAGTTGTTGCTTCACTGGTGGTACCCCTTGTTACTGCAACAGCTGATGATCCAGAAGGCTCATCAGTAAGAGCAGGAAAGCTCAATTCATTTTCATTATCATTTTGTTCTGTTTCATCTGTGTTAGTCCAGTCAATGAGTTCCAAAAACCCTCTGATAGGGGAAAAAATTCATAACAAGCTGATTTTTTCCCCATCGACTACTATCATATAGACAAGTGTCCTGGCAAAAGTCCTGACCCCTACCCCTCTTGCTTCCCCCCCAGCACCCCTTCAAAGTTTCAGTTTGCAAGGGTTTCGTATGTCGTAAGTATCTCGGCTTACAATGAAGATATCGATTCAAACTTTTTTTCATTGTTTAGAAAATTAATTTTTCTATAATTTGTTCCATAATTATTCTACTCTAATTCTACTAGTTCCGGAGTTATTTGTGAAAGAATGAAGTAGAGTTGAGATTTTTTGCTTAAAAATTGTTTACTTCTGCAAATAAAAGTTTACATGATTGTTTTACAGAAAAATGTTACATACAAAAAATGTAGAGCATTTCATTATCTTTAATTTGAATAATCACAATCTATATTTTACTCCACATGAACGTGAGAAAACGTCCATTAAAGTTCAATACGCATGATCACGCTAGTGCACGGCGGCTATGTTAAACAGATGGATCCATGAAAATAGTCTATTCATTGAAGTTTGACACAGGAAATTTTTCCTTACAATTGTGTATATCTTGGAAGTCCTTGATGATAGAGAATCGTGATTGGTTTCAAATTGTAGATCGCGATTTCTTCTTTCATTTCCAATCAAAATTTTTTTTAAATATTCATTTTACAAGATAGAAGAAGAATTCAACTATTATCGTGCATTTCTAAAATAAACACAACTTTTCAATTGAAACTCTTTTTATCTGAAAAATAATGGAGTTCAGCAATGAGACGATAGGCAAGACATAACACGAATTATTGCCTTCTTTCCTTTGGCGAATCCAAGGGGCCATTGCCCCCTCTCGAGACTCAAGAGAAAACAATAAAACAGCATAATTATAATAGAAACTGGGACGAAATTATACAAACAACAAAATTTGGGTTATGTGTGTAAAGCAATCTATATTACTTGTGCAGAGGACACATTAAAAATTAATTATCTAGGTAAATTTAGGCCTACTAGTAAAATAATTGAAACATGAAAATTGAACACAAGAAAAATCTTGATCAATATTCGCAAAACATAATTCATTTTTTATGATTAGAATATTGAATTGAATTGAATTTTTATTCTCAAGATATACAAATACAAATATATATATCAAAATATAATGTATACAAACATGTCAGAAAAATAACCATACACTGTTGTACAAAATAATAAACAAAACAAAATTAAACTGAATGAGAATATACAATCTATGAGAACATGTGGAATATTCGATTGGTATGCTGCTGCAGAGGTCCAAGAAATTAAAAAAACTACCAGAATAACAAAATAACAAAATACCAAATAACAAAACAAACTACCAGATTACAAAACTACCTAAATAAACTCACTACTAATAAATTTACAAATACAATATAAACTAACTTAGCTCCCGAGAGCCCTGCCGCCCCTAGGACGTGCCGCCTCTAGGCAAGTGCCTAGTGTGCCTAGTGGGAAATCCAGGCCTGCACATTTATATTATTTAATATCCACTTTATATTGATAATTGAAGAGTAGAGAATACTATACAATTTGATCACCATTTGAAATTCTTAACTGCATTATTTTTCAGATATTTTTCTATTATATTTATGCTGTTTTACTGTTTTCTCTTGAGTTTCGAGAGGGGGGGGGGGCAATGGCCCCCTTGGATCCGCCAAAGGAAAGAAGGCAATAATTCGTGTTATGTCTTGCCTATCATCTCATTGCTGAACTCCATTATTTTTCAGATAAAAAGAGTTTCAATTGAAAAGTTGTGTTTATTTTAGAAATGCACGATAATAGTTGAATTCTTCTTCTATCTTGTAAAATGAATATTTAACAAATTTTTGATTGGAAATGAAAGAAGAAATCGCGATCTACAATTTGAAACCAATCACGATTCTCTATCATCAAGGACTTCCAAGATATACACAATTGTAAGGAAAAATTTCCCGTGTCAAACTTCAATGAATGGACTATTTTCATGAAGCCATCTGTTTAACATAGCCGCCGTGCACTAGCGTGATCATGCGTATTGAACTTTAATGGACGTTTTCTCACGTTCATGTGGAGTAAAATATAGATTGTGATTATTCAAATTAAAGATAATGAAATGCTCTACATTTTTTGTATGTAACATTTTTCTGTAAAACAATCATGTAAACTTTTATTTGCAGAAGTAAACAATTTTTAAGCAAAAAATCTCAACTCTACTTCATTCTTTCACAAATAACTCCGGAACTAGTAGAGTTAGAGTAGAATAATTATGGAACAAATTATAGAAAAATTAATTTTCTAAACAATGAGAAAAAGTTTGAATCGATATCTTCATTGTAAGCCGAGATACTTACGATATACGAAACCCTTGCAAACTGAAACTTTAAAGGGGTGCTGGGGGGGAAGCAAGAGGGGTAGGGGTCAGGACTTTTGCCAGGACACTTGTCTATATGATAGTAGTCGATGGGGAAAAAATCAGCTTGTTATGAATTTTTTCCCCTAAAAACCACACATTGACTGGACTATGTTGTTTATGTTGAAAACAACAAACTGGCGCTCTTCACAATCAAGTCCTTCTATTTCATAAGCTTGGTCAGTCACTTCAGATGGTAAAAAATCAGCATCTGAGAACTTTTGACGGTTGAAGGGGTAAATGCCTGTTGCTCTGAAGCCTTCAACAGCATTCTCAACAGTTGCAGATTTTTCAAAAGCAATTTTCACAAGCCCAGCTACATTGTATAAGTTCAAGGTCTGCCCTGGGTGTGACACATTCCATGAGTCAGCAGCAGTGTCGTAGTAGGCTTTAAAAGGTCTAAAGAAATTCCTGTCGAGGGGTTGTGTCCTATGGCTGCTGTGAGGTGGAAGGCTCAGCATGATGATGTGGTTTTCCTTGGCATATGTGATTGCTTCCAAGCTCACATGTGAAATATGGTTGTCAAGAATTAACAATACTGGTCGCTCTGCTGTTGGATGTGTAAATTTTTGGAAATGTTTAAGCCATATTATGAACGTTGCTGAAGTCATATAACCTTTGTCAGTGACAGCCATATCACAACCTGTTGGGCCTCCATTTATGAGCTGAGGATTGATTCGCTTCCTTGAAAAAATGAAAAAAGGAGGAATATGATGACCTACTGCACTCATAGAACAAACAACGGTCACTGTCTGCCCCTGTTCAGCTGCTACTGATTTACCTACTTCTCTTTTCCCTTTTGGAGCAACATGCTTGGGCAACTTGTTTGGCACTGTTTGAACTCCAGTTTCGTCCATATTGTACAAACGATCTGAGGAAAACCCATATTTTTCCATTACTGTCTCAAGATTATTGAAGTAGTTGTTCAGTTGAACCCTGTTAAACCCCATAATTTGTGCAATACTTGTTTTACGAGGATTTCTTAGAGACCGACTATTACGTTTCATAAAATCCCGTGTGAAATCCTTTCCAGCTAGTCTGTTCTTGATTGAAAAACGATGTTGTATGTTGTTTTTTTCAGCAAATTGGAATATTAAGGAACGTAACGATCTTAAAGTAAGTCCAAAAAAACGATTGTCTAGAGAAATGCAATGATCAACAATTGCTTTTTCCTGCTCTGGCGAAAAAGTTCTAGAGAATCGACCAAGTTGTTGAGTCCCTTTGCCCATTTTCAGTCGTTTCCGCAAAGCACCTTCACTGAATCCAATGGCTTTGGCTGATTGACGAATTGATATCCCATCATTTATCATTGATTGAGCTTGTTGAAATAGGGCATCCGTCATTGGAGTCCTGGTACTTGTTCTGGGACGGTTTCTGAAAAAAAAATAAATGTGAAGTTAGAATAAGTTATCTACATTCAAATCAAATTGTGCATGAGCAAATATATATAGGGTCTTAAAATAAACTAAAGCTTTCAATAGAAACCATAGAGATCAGAATGCTCTGTTGGTATGCTATTGGTATGCTATAAAATATTAAAGATACAATACTTTAAAATATTCACACTAATTTGAATCATACTGTATTATAAGATTAACATGAATTATAATTCAAAATTTCAAAACTAATTGAATAACTTGAAATTTAATCCTTGTGTTAAGCAATCTCAACTCCAAATTTTGTTTAAATTGGTTCAAAGGTTCATCATTAAAAGCATTAACAAGAAAAAGATGAATAAATTTACTTTTTCATTCATAATTTAATAATATAGAGTAATTCATAAATATGTGGGGTAGAAGTGCGCACTGCGTACTTTTACCCCATGTGACTTGCGTACTTCTACCCCATTCCACCATATTTGATTTAAAGAGCACTAGAGATTCACAGACAATGAGTACATGCCCATTCACATGGGAAACTGAAGCTTGAAAGCATGTTTTTCAGCAGGTGATTTGATCGAGCATACAGCTGAATGCTTATTAATGTGACACTCTATCAAAATTTTGGAAAAGTTACATCAAAATGATAAAAAACAGACTTACCGCATTATTTTGTGTAGAATCGTTCAGAACACTGCAGCAATACAAATGAGCAAAGACGCCATAATAACTGACCTGTCGACTGGTGGCAGAAGCATGAAACTCTTCAGAAACATTTTGAATTGATAGTTCGTACTCTTACCCCATGCGTACTATTACCCCCACCTACCCTATCTGGAAAAAGTAGCACTTGTGAGCAGCAACTTAGCCAGGTTCATGAGAGTATCACACTTGAACCCATGACCTTTTCCTTCTTCAGACCACTTGTTGAATTCATCAACAGAATGTGAATTGAACATGTAGAAATGATCAATATCACACCATATTGACACAGCAGAACCCTGACCAAGAAATATGTAACCACTATGCCTGTAATGCAAAAATATTTCTTAAAGATTGTTTTTCAGGCCATTGACATGCTTAGAGTACAGTCCATCTATAACATTCTCATGCTCTATTTTGAATTTCCTTTTCATGAATTCAAGAGTATCTTTGATTTCATCTACCCTCAAGGAAGCATGTGTGGGATGGTTTGATTGTTTATAGTAGAAGTCACCTGATATAATGACATTATCAATAGATTCCCCTGTGAAAGTATTTCTTGAAACACTGCTAATGTAGACTATGTTCATAGTTGGAATACATACACATTGTTTATTACTTAAAAAAACTGAAAACTAATTCCTATTATTATGACTAATAGTACCTGATGCTATAGCACAAATGGATTGCTGACCCTGGTTAGAATGGGAAAATGTGATACCATCTCCACCAGCCCTGTCATTTGGCACCATCAGTCCAACTTCTTGAAAACATATATTTGGAGCTGTTACTGCCTTCCTCATGAATACCACCATGATCTCTTCCAATTGAAATTGTTGGTCTGAGTCCATCACACTGGCATCCTTGAGCTCTATCAACAGAGTCATTGCAATTCATCTCAACCAACTCCACCCTCTCAACAGGCAATGAATTGTACTGAGTTGCATCATTCATTCCATAATCACAGTGACCCCTCCTGCCAACTTCTACATCATGTGAAGTAGTTTGCACCCTGTCAGCTCTCTTCCTCCTCTCATTACATTTCCCTATATGCACGACCTCACCTCTAGGGAATGCTATATATCCTGATGAACCTGTGTACAAATATGCGAATTCTTGGGCGTCAATTCTACTCAGTGCAATAGTATTTCGCAACCTACCTAGCTTCTGAGTACAAACTTCTTTCCTGAGTACTTTGTAAAGCATTGTAACCTGCTCTTTGAAATGTCGCTTGACTAATACAAACTTAGAATTAACATATAGTGAAAAATCTATATTTACAGGGGATATCTCTTTAAATCCTGCATTTGATATCATGTCTTTACCACTGACAAGATATAGAGCCGGATTTTCTGTTGTCAAAACAATATATCCAAATATTTTAGTTGATTTCTTTGTTTCTAATGCAAAAGACTTTTGATCAGTACTTACGACATATACTATATTTGTCCTCTCTTTAAGTTTGCTTACAATCATTTGGGCTATTCCCTCATAGAGGAGATCAAAGCCAGCAGAAAAACAGTTGTTTATTACTTCCTGTTGGAGGTGGTTATCCCAATAAACGCTACCATAACTTGGATGAGAACATTCTTTATGTTCATAAGTACATTTATGACTGTTGGGAAACAGGACTTGATTGGTGTTAGCATCTAAAGTTAATTCACTGTCATAGAGAGTGATATGATAGTCACCTTGTACAGTTACTTCCTTGTAGCTGTCATATGTTGCCCCAGTACAATCGCCAGTTTTGTTGATAGACCCATAAGTAACTAAAGTTTTATAGGTAGTGCTACTCCTTGTAATCCCTGATATTCGTTTTCCAGCAACAGGGTCAAAGTTACCATATCTATGTATTTCTTGACAGATTGTCCGGGTGACAGGGTACATGGAAAAACTAATACCACATTCAACATGGATTCATAATAGTAGACATGGATTTGAATGAACAATCAGAGATGATCTGTGTGACTCTGATGAAGCATGAGAAAAATGACAGATACTCATATGATTTCTTCTGGATAAGTTGAATCTGGACATCCCTTTCTTCTATGTTTTCATCAACCTCATCACAATCTTCTGTTATTTTTGTTGATATAGTCTGAAATGAAATGTCTGTCAAATGGCAATCCTAAGCTGAGATCATTTCTTGTGACCTCTAGTAGTATATAACTGTGTTTAGAGTCCACCACTTCAAACTTTTTTATACCAAATCTTGCATGTCTTTTATTTGGCATGTAAACAATATGTGCATATCTATTATTCATACCTATCATTGATTCATAAATAGAAATATTTTGTGGAGGAGTGGAGTATTTTTTGAATGCAGTATATACAATTCATTTGTTAAGGGGGGCAATGTTACAAGTTTTTTACCATTAGAACAGCACTATTGGGGGAGTGAGTTTTTATTAGTACCTAATTCTTCTTCAAACAACCTAGCCTTACAGTGGGTACATCTAGAACATGTGTCAGAGAGTAGAGATTTATTTTTTAAATAATATGGTTTGATCAACTTGAGCTTTTCCCCTGAGTACTCTGCAACAAGTCCATCATTTCTAAGCTCTCTAGGTAAATGGGTGGTTGGATAATTTTTCTTATAATTTTTGTCATGCTCCCTATTGTATTCTGGGTTGTTCTCTCTATAAGTTTGACTTGTCCTCCTACTTGCATCTGGATTGTTTTGACTGTATGTTTTTTGTCTGTCTTTAATAGTATCTGGATTATTTTGACTATAAGTTTTTACAGATTTTCTATTAACCTCTGGATTATTTTGACTATAAGTTTTTACAGATTTTCTATAAACATCTGGATGATTTTTATTATAGGTATCAACAGCTTTCCTATGTTGTTCATCATAAGTCAAATCTGATGTATTAGGTCTTCCTTTTTTTGGTTTTTGGGGCCTACCACCTTTTTCTGGCTCATCATTAGTTAAGTCTGATGTTTTAGGTCCTCCTCTTTCGTTTTTTGGGGGCTTACCACCTTTTCCTGGATTGATTGTTTTATCAAGTTTATTTATTGTAGAAATATCCTTTAAAACAATTAAAGTTTTAGCAGAAAGTTTAGGGTCTTTTTTTATAATATCAATAGCAATAGTAAGGTTGGGGGTTTGATTATATGATTTTCCTGCATTCAATAAATTGTTTTTTGAGGTTTTATAATTATCTACTAACCTAACAGAGGGTAGTTCTAGTACTAGCTTTTGATCAGCCTGTGGATAATTAGGGATGTGTAGTTTAACTTTTTATTTAAATGAATTGGCTCTTCTTCAAAAGACGGTTCCATAATCAAATCTACTTCCACCACCTCAGGAACACTAGGAACCAATATTTCTCCTGAAATAATACTACAAGATATTCTGATAATGTTGTACACAGCAAGAGTATCTGGAAAAAGTAGCACTTGTGAGCAGCAACTTAGCCAGGTTCATGAGAGTATCACACTTGAACCCATGACCTTTTCCTTCTTCAGACCACTTGTTGAATTCATCAACAGAATGTGAATTGAACATGTAGAAATGATCAATATCACACCATATTGACACAGCAGAACCCTGACCAAGAAATATGTAACCACTATGCCTGTAATGCAAAAATATTTCTTAAAGATTGTTTTTCAGGCCATTGACATGCTTAGAGTACAGTCCATCTATAACATTCTCATGCTCTATTTTGAATTTCCTTTTCATGAATTCAAGAGTATCTTTGATTTCATCTACCCTCAAGGAAGCATGTGTGTGGGATGGTTTGATTGTTTATAGTAGAAGTCACCTGATATAATGACATTATCAATAGATTCCCCTGTGAAAGTATTTCTTGAAACACTGCTAATGTAGACTATGTTCATAGTTGGAATACATACACATTGTTTATTACTTAAAAAAACTGAAAACTAATTCCTATTATTATGACTAATAGTACCTGATGCTATAGCACAAATGGATTGCTGACCCTGGTTAGAATGGGAAAATGTGATACCATCTCCACCAGCCCTGTCATTTGGCACCATCAGTCCAACTTCTTGAAAACATATATTTGGAGCTGTTACTGCCCCTTCCTCATGAATACCACCATGATCTCTTCCAATTGAAATTGTTGGTCTGAGTCCATCACACTGGCATCCTTGAGCTCTATCAACAGAGTCATTGCAATTCATCTCAACCAACTCCACCCTCTCAACAGGCAATGAATTGTACTGAGTTGCATCATTCATTCCATAATCACAGTGACCCCTCCTGCCAACTTCTACATCATGTGAAGTAGTTTGCACCCTGTCAGCTCTCTTCCTCCTCTCATTACATTTCCCTATATGCACGACCTCACCTCTAGGGAATGCTATATATCCAGATGAACCTGTGTACAAATATGCGAATTCTTGGGCGTCAATTCTACTCAGTGCAATAGTATTTCGCAACCTACCTAGCTTCTGA
Source organism: Laodelphax striatellus (assembly GCA_017141395.1). Classification (NCBI taxonomy): domain Eukaryota; kingdom Metazoa; phylum Arthropoda; class Insecta; order Hemiptera; family Delphacidae; genus Laodelphax; species Laodelphax striatellus. The sequence goes on from CM029532.1 coordinate 33,344,852, forward strand.
GTACAAACTTCTTTCCTGAGTACTTTGTAAAGCATTGTAACCTGCTCTTTGAAATGTCGCTTGACTAATACAAACTTAGAATTAACATATAGTGAAAAATCTATATTTACAGGGGATATCTCTTTAAATCCTGCATTTGATATCATGTCTTTACCACTGACAAGATATAGAGCCGGATTTTCTGTTGTCAAAACAATATATCCAAATATTTTAGTTGATTTCTTTGTTTCTAATGCAAAAGACTTTTGATCAGTACTTACGACATATACTATATTTGTCCTCTCTTTAAGTTTGCTTACAATCATTTGGGCTATTCCCTCATAGAGGAGATCAAAGCCAGCAGAAAAACAGTTGTTTATTACTTCCTGTTGGAGGTGGTTATCCCAATAAACGCTACCATAACTTGGATGAGAACATTCTTTATGTTCATAAGTACATTTATGACTGTTGGGAAACAGGACTTGATTGGTGTTAGCATCTAAAGTTAATTCACTGTCATAGAGAGTGATATGATAGTCACCTTGTACAGTTACTTCCTTGTAGCTGTCATATGTTGCCCCAGTACAATCGCCAGTTTTGTTGATAGACCCATAAGTAACTAAAGTTTTATAGGTAGTGCTACTCCTTGTAATCCCTGATATTCGTTTTCCAGCAACAGGGTCAAAGTTACCATATCTATGTATTTCTTGACAGATTGTCCGGGTGACAGGGTACATGGAAAAACTAATACCACATTCAACATGGATTCATAATAGTAGACATGGATTTGAATGAACAATCAGAGATGATCTGTGTGACTCTGATGAAGCATGAGAAAAATGACAGATACTCATATGATTTCTTCTGGATAAGTTGAATCTGGACATCCCTTTCTTCTATGTTTTCATCAACCTCATCACAATCTTCTGTTATTTTTGTTGATATAGTCTGAAATGAAATGTCTGTCAAATGGCAATCCTAAGCTGAGATCATTTCTTGTGACCTTGACTGTTGGATCATGCCACTATTATTTTACATCACCATTATGTACATGGGCCGTCTTGCCTGAAGTCACGCCAAACTCCTGTCCAGGGGTTTCCACCAATTTCACCACCATCACTCTCATTGTCATCCATTGGATTTTGGACACATCGACAGCGAATATTCAAGATAAGTAAGTTAACTCCCCATAGCAATAACAATTGTAAGCCCCAGTAAAGTTTGAGTCTCTTCCAGACTATTCTGAATTTTGATCAATATCAATATTATTTTGATTGTAATGTTTAATTTTAGTTTGAAGTTAATATATACTCTCAGTTAATTTGTTAGTACTCTGGCAAAAACATAGCCAAATACAAGAGTACATTACAAAGTGGTAGCAGAACCTAGTTCTGATCCACGGACCACTGGGTTATGGGCCGAGCACGCTTAGACTCTTTGTAATGTACTCTTGTATTTGGCTATGTTTTTGCCAGAGTACTAACAAATTAACTGAGAGTATGACTGGACCCTGAGGTCGGTGTCCCCTAAATAATGAGATTGGTTGATCTTATAGCTAGTGATGAAGGGTCTTGGAATAAGAAAACGTTTGAATGTGGTTGACTGCTCATATATATTAACTTCAAACTAAAATTAAACATTACAATCAAAATAATATTGATATTGATCAAAATTCAGAATAGTCTGGAAGAGACTCAAACTTTACTGGGGCTTACAATATTGTTATTGCTAAGGGAATTCAATTACTTATCTCGAAATATTTGCTGTTGATGTGTCCAAAATCCAATGGATGACAATGAGAGTGATGGTGGTGAAATTGGTGGAAACCCCTGGACAGGAGTTTGGCGTGACTTCAGGCAAGACCCCAGTGGTACCCAGAGATTGATAGAGCGATCTCCTCAGAGCAATAGCAGTTGCGCGAATTCGCCGACCATGGAGGTGGAGGGCGGTTCCATCAGCCGTCACTTGACAATGAGAATGAAGTAATATTCCACATATTACTAGCACATAACAAGAACCTGAGACAGAATAACAAAGTTCTTAGTAACATAATAAATTATATGAATAATGATTGATGTGTTCAAAGCAATGGTCCACACATGAAACATTCAAATGAGCACAACATTACAATAAACAATTCTTCCATGAATTTACTTTACCTTTTAAGTACTTCAATAGATTCAAATCAAATTTAATTATATAATTAATATTTTACAGAAATTCTAGATAACATCTGGAAAGCCAGTTCCATAAGTTGGTTCTGGAAAAATACATCTAGTGAAATCTTTCCTAAGGTGAACATGAAATTTAAAATTTACTTCAATTGAACTTAGTTCAAGATTCAACCATTGGTTTTTTCATAATTACATTATTCATACTTCACACTACAACAGTTATTTAATTTCAAGAAAATAGATCTTCAATCCTGAAATAGAAACATACAAAATTATTACAAATATAAAATGACTCACCCGAAGTGGGATTTAGGACACTATTCAAACTAGTTCATAATTGAACTGTTAAAGATTGATAAAACATTTTGAGGGCAGCAGCCAACCACAAATTCACACTAAGATATTAATTTTTGGCGTGACTTCAGGTAAGACGGCAGTGGTACCCAGAAATCAAGAGGAGGATAATCATGATACTAGAAAATATTAGTTATTCAACTTTTTGATAATGAGTACCAATTTAAACTTCTCCAGGGGAGAACTGGAAAATTGCACAAATGTACATTATGTTATTCTAAAGAAATTTAAGTGAACTGTATAAAGTCTGAGAGTGGTCTGTCTTTCTTACTGGACCGATCCATTGATGAAGGCTCTAGAGTTTGATCAGGGGTACCATTATTATAAACGTTAATTATTACAAATCTACCATAAATGGGAGAAACTGAGTCTGCGACATCATACTGTATTGCATTGGACAAGGATAGTGGAAGGTTTGAGACAAGGACAGAGGATAATGAGCATGGAAAATTCCCTTTTGCCAAGTCAAAGATTTTACAGTTTCTCACAGTGAACAAGAAATATTATGATGAGTAAATGTCTGGAGTTGTGCTCCATTATCATAGAATTTGAAATAATCTGGCAACTGAATAATTATAACTGTGATAAATACCATGAGAAAATCGAGATATTAAATCTGCTGGAAAATAACTAAAACGTTGCTAATAACTTTGTGAGAACAGAATCTTGGCTTTACTAAATAAATTCTGTCTTAAATAATATGGGAATGGATTTAAATATAGAAAATCAATCAAATTTTGGCACACTGTTTCAAGATAAAATTGTAAAGTCCATAAAAGTCTTCAGATGAAGAGCTACTGCCTTTGCTGCCTCTTGGAATGTATTGCAATCAGGTCCTCCAAGTTCTAACAGATTTGAATAGCCAAAGCATGGGAATCTTATCAGCAGTAATCTTAAATAATACGGCTCAGTGAAAGTAGGTGATACCCAGTACAATCTAGGCACAGGAGGCATTCCCCTCTTGGTGAGGAAGTTTTTCCCATTTGGATGCTCCCATTCTGGGGACATCTTCCTTTGAGGCCTTAAACTGTGCAATTCATACTGTTTATAAAACTCTTCATACACCAAATTCCTCATCTCAGGCAAGTTGGGTCTTGTGAAATACATTTCTAATAGGGAATTGGAGTAATTCAGTGCACTTTCCTCATTACCAGTTTTAAATATCACAAACCTCTTTCCTTCTAGATGCACTGGCAAAGAAATCACGGCTGGCTCTCTGTGTGTCACATCATAAGACAACACCCTCCATGCAGCATCACTTGAACCAATATATTGTTGTGCCACATACTCTTCTACCTCATTCACCAATCTCTCCTTCTCAATCTGTTCTGGAACACCACAAACTGCAACAGACCGAAGTGATGGGCCTTTTGTTATATACTTGAATAGATATTTTACAACACTTCTTGTTGATGCCAACTCCAAGTTTATGTGACACCAGTATTTAAGGAGCAGGAATGCATTATAGGGAACTACCCATCTGTCATCAATCATCACTGGTCTTCCTCTATACATAATTTCTCCTTTATTACTCCTCTTTATTTCTCTTAATGCTCCTCTTATAGTTAACAAAACCTCTGGCATCAATGAATGTGTTCTCCACATTGGGTTTTGGGAAGTGCTTTGAGAATTGTTGTTTTTTCTCATCCCAACATGGTAAATCAGTTTGGTGCTCAGTGTCACAAGGCCCATGTACCATGTGCTTCATTACCAAATTTTGTAACTCACCATTTGCTTCATCTGCCTTTGGAATGTCTGCCCTTATCACTTTATCAATGTCAATTCCCTGAGATGGGCCTCCTCCTTCTACTCTAAAGCATATGTGACAGAGTGGCAAGCCCCTCATCTGGAATTCAATGGTATAAATTACATACAAAGACTATCAAATATCACACGGATGTCCTTGAGCAGCTCCCTCAACTTCAAATACATACCGTATCCACTACATCAGGCTGGTCCCTACCTCTATCATGTTTGGACTGCTTAATTTCATCCCACCCACTGAATGCTGTGAAGGTTCAAAAGTAAGTTGGACCTCCCAAATGAACAACAATCCCCATGGCATCCATGTAACACTTTCTCATATATCTAGGACTCCCTGTAAAAGACTGGTAAGTAAATCCTACCAGGCAGATTACACCCCCCCCCTCACCCTGAATGGTTTCATCCTCACTAATATTCTGTCTAACATTCTCCCTGTCCCTAATGCTTGCTAAAAGTTCATCTGCTGGAGCTGCTCTAAGACCCCCACCATTACCTGAAAACTGATTGCTTGGGATGTAAAAGAGCCTCTGCTCCTCTATCCTAGCATACATATCAACAAGCCAGGTTTCTGATAGTTTACCAAACTTACCAAACCTATCATCAGATAATAATAGGTTTCTAGTATATTTTAATAAAGTGAAACTCTTGCCTTCTGTGGTTTTCAGTTATGTAGACCATCCTGGAGTACCCTCTGGATACAATAAAGGATAAGTCATTGGCTCCAGGAAAGGGCTATTGGTATAAAGCTGATATGGCCTTCTATCCCCCTGCTTCCAAACTGTAACCTGCATAGCATTGTACTGAGCATCTTTGTCAGTGTTTACATAAGCAGTTACCTCACCTGTTGTTGGTTGATCCCCTAGGACAGGGCCATGTGTTGACCTAGAGGTTTTCATAAAAACTAATTTTGCTTCTGTAGCTGTCTCATTACTCAGCTTCTTAAATTAATCTAAAAACGGATTTTTACAAGATTGGAGGTGAGCACGAATTCTCCTGAGCAAAGTGTTTTCTAATATATCAGAAGCATGCAGATCATCATCATCATCAACATTATCAAACAGAATATTGGAAGTAACTATGTTGTTCTTTTCAAAAGGTTGGACATGATGATACACCCTACCTTTAATTTTTAAAAACTGTGGACCTGATTTCATACCATGGATATGTATAGTTTTTGAAGCAACTGAAAAGCATCATTATATTTAACAGGGTGTTTAAGAAAGTTTCTATCTTTATACAATTCATTTGTTAAGGGGGGCAATGTTACAAGTGTTTTACCATTAGAACAGCACTATTGGGGGAGTGAGTTTTTATTAGTACCTAATTCTTCTTCAAACAACCTAGCCTTACAGTGGGTACATCTAGAACATGTGTTAGAGAGTAGAGATTTATTTTTTAAATAATATGGTTTGATCAACTTGAGCTTTTCCCCTGAGTACTCTGCAACAAGTCCATCATTTCTAAGCTCTCTAGGTAAATGGGTGGTTGGATCATTTTTCTTATAATTTTTGTCATGCTCCCTATTGTATTCTGGGTTGTTCTCTCTATAAGTTTGACTTGTCCTCCTACTTGCATCTGGATTGTTTTGACTGTATGTTTTTTGTCTGTCTTTGATACTGTCGTGCTAAGAAAGAACGCCGTATTACACTTTTATCAAAACTGAGAAAACAGCGATCAAAGTCTAAAGCTTGTTTGGTTAACTTTAAATACTATTACGATGATTTTTTATGTCCATATTGCTTCTTTGACATGTTAAAATTGTTTCCATCCAACTAGAAATGCAAAAATATGATAAATTATATCATATTTTATCGAATTTGTAGGCGAATGTGTAGATACGGCGTTCTTAGTGAGGATTTGGTATCCTGTCAAACGCCGTATCTTTGCTAGGAGATACAGCATATTGACTTCTTTAGTAATTGATGGTTTCCTTACACACTAAAAACGCCGTATCTGATAACTTACTTAGCTACAACTCCAGATACCTCATTAAATATAGCACTAAAAATTAGTACCAGTAATCAAAATGTCAGCCATAGATATACATGCAGTACATCCAGGATCCTGAAATTCAAAAATGATCATATTGTTCAATCTTCTAGAACTTTCTCAAGCTTCATTTTTTCAAGTTTCACAGCTTCAAGAACTTTATTTTTACACCATACTGATGTAACCCTTCCTTCAAAGAAACTCTCATTCACAACCTCATTATATCAATTAATTTTCCTTTGAAAATCAACATACCGGTAATGAAATTGTACTTTCGAGGTCATCAAAAGGAAGAGCTAGCCAAATTAGAAAGTTGTACTGAGCCAGAGGGCCACTGAATATGATAGTAATTATTAATTCACAAGACTACAAATCAACAGTATCATGACTAAGTTGATAAGAACACGATAAAACAAGGGTATGAATCACAAAAGATATATAATGAAAATTTCAAATCAATAAGATGGTTAGATAGAACACAAAATTACAAAATATAAAGAAGTTAAGAATTTGAATAGGATGCGCACCCTAAAAAGTTCATTGCTACTTGAAGGATATTTGATGAATATATGATTGTATTTCTGTGAATCGAAGCACTGAAAATCGGCGTTAGTTAAGTTGAAATAATCTCATGTAATGGGTGTTTATTTTCGGTGGTATTTCCCATCTTGTTGCAGAAATAAAAAAGAAGTTTCTTATCGATGTCCTGAGTTACATATTGTAGTTTAATCCTTACTTTTCCATTAGTGGTTGATTATTACAATGCCTTCTGTTATATATTCATTTTATCAATCCTGGTAAATTATATTGTTCCTTTTGGTTTATAAAATCATAAATTATCCGTCCTCGTAAACTTAGTTAGGAAAATACACACAATAATGATAAAATAGGTCATTTTATTCGGAGGAGGGAAGTTCCATCCAAAAAGTTTTACGATTATTTGGGATAACTCCTTTAAGTTTATCAATGATAGACTGTTTTCTTTGTATTGGAAAACCAGCCGGTTTGTCTAAAGGTTTTGGATTAGGCATGCCAGTACTGTTTTTCTTCATAGCTGACTTTTTCAAAAAGTCCAGGACTCCAAAGCTTTCTTCATTGTAATGAGTTTTGAAAAAGATCTTGAATTCGTTTCTTACGGCTTTTAAATGAACGATATCTTTTAAATACACCCTATTTGTTGCTTTTTGAAGTTTGTGCTGTGATGTGTAGTCTTCCCAAATATGAAAATCGGTTACTTTCATTGGTATTACTTTAACATGTTTGTTGTTAGCTTGGCTGACAGCTTCCACAAAATCCTCGAAGTCATATGTTTTCCCTTGTTTTTTTAGGGATAGCTCCACTTGGTGGTGAAAACTGTCAGCTGACATAAACGTATGCCCCGGTTCAAAGTAAATCAAATTTATTTCCTTGGCGGTTATTTCATTGGAGTTTACCATTTTAACTAAGAAACTTAATAGTGCCCAATTTTTGTTTTGGCTTGCACAATTGTCTAACCAAATTATTATTTTGTTAGCATCTCTTTGTTTATTGAAAAACATGTGAAAAGTACTGATTATGTCTTCCTTCCATCTACCAGATATGGCTTCATGCCACAACATGGCATATGGAAACTCCTTGGATTTTGTACCTACTGGAGCGAAAGTTTCATGATATGTGGTTAACCTTTGAGTGAAAATAACTGATTTGAAAGTGTCAATTCTTGGCAACATAATAATTTTCTGAAGATCAGCGGAGTAGCAAACCAAACCTTCCTCTTGAAATTTACCATCAGCATATTGTCTATACAGTTTCCTAGACTCTGATGCCAAATCAATATGCTTTTTCCAACTTTGGCAAACAATACAGTCATCTTGTAAATTATTTCTGTCTTTGTGCTCATGCAGTCGGAATTCCTTGCAACTTTCACACTCTTCACATCCTAATTTAGTAAATGATATTTTCTTCATTCTCACTCAACATCTGTATGATTCATAGGAAACATCCGTATGTTGTTGGTATTTAATTTTCCAGTCTTCATGCATGAATCTGATTGTTATGTCACTAGGCAAATATCTTACATTGGGAGCATGCTCTCTTTGATAATGAGAGATAGATGGATGAAAAGACTCTATAGGGCCATCTATCAAGTCCCAAGGACCTTTAGAAGTTGATGGGGCCTTTCCTCGGCCGTCGGTCTTAGAATTATAGATTACACCTTTTGAGGTAGTGGTTAACACATCATGAAGTACTCTGTCGTTAGTTTTCTTGTATCCTAAAGTCGTTAAAAAGAAAATCTTACATACTTCCTCTTTATTGTCAAGGTCGTCGGTAAGGCAATATTTGAATGTATGTTTCTTTCTATAGCTGTTGGCTTGAGTTCTTCTATTTACATCTCTTACTGTACATAATTTGAGGATGAAGTTTCTCCTTTCCATCCAAGAGAGATCCCAAAACTGACTATTTATCAATTCTCTTCTACTGTCAACAAACTTTGAAGGGCACTTGAGTCTACAGCCAGTACAGCCTGGTAAAACCGCATGTTTTTCAATTAGACCCCTTTTCTTTTTTTCATGTTTTTCCTCCTTAGACAAACTAGTTTTTTTCTTTCGTTTCCTATCAGTTAATTCTCCACTACCCTGTACTAAAAGAATTTCTTCAGGTTGTTCATTTACCACACCATTGTTCAAATACCCACTTGGCAACTCTTGGGTAACAGGGTTATTTAAATCCAGATTTTCTGAGTGGATGTTTGCAGAATCAGGAGATGTACATAGGCCTGAATTATCATTAACAGCTGTACTTCGATTACTAGAAACTTCTTCAGGATTCCCAGGTATGATGATTATGTTGGGGAAAATGTGTTCCAAATTTTCTTCATTGTTGTTGAATAATTTTGCAGGCTGATCATTAGAAGAATAATCCAATAAATCACCCACAGTAACACTTTCATTAGATAGGCATATTGAGGAATGTTCAGTTTGGCCTTCAATTTCAAGTGGTGGACCACTCGAAATTGAAGGTGTATTAATGATTCTAAGATTTTCTCCAATACTTTGCTCATTTGTATTAATTTCATAGACAAGGTCTGTAGAAGCGCCATCAATTTCTTCTTCTGTATTAATGATTCCATCCATAAGATTTTCTCCAATACTTTGCTCATTTGAATTAATTTCATAGACAAGGTCTGTAGAAGCGCCATCAATTTCTTCTTCTGTATTAATGACTTCTTCATGATGCAGGACTGTTGTAATGCAGGACTGGTTGGTGTTCCTTTAGTTAGTCGACAAGTTCAATGGAAGTAAAATAGTTGTCCGCAGTAATGTTCCTTTTTGAATTAGTTACTGGTTCAACAAGGCTTAAAACAGTAGCAGTAGGAATAAGCAATCTTTCTGGATTCTCAACACTATTTTCTCCTACATACACAAAAGCATTCAAGAGGTAATGTGTTCTTGAGTCACACAAACAAAACACTTTGAGTCCGTATTTTGCGGGTTTGCTCTTCATATACACTCTAAAGCGACAATGTCCACGAAATGGCATTAGCATCTCATCAACAGTGAGATATTTGCCACAGGAGTAGTTGTCTTTGCAGTTTGGTATAAAACTGTTAAATACCCCAGATATATATGCCAGTCTGTCATTTTGCAGCCTTTCATCCCTGGTGTTGATATCATCAAAACGAACTGCTATCAGCAGAAAAAGAAACCTTTTCAATGACATGACGCAGCGAAAAATATCACGCCCAGTACCATCAGTTGCAAACAAAGATTCAACATTCTCATGATTTGACTTAAAAACTCCACTAAGGTAAAGCAGACCAATGAAGCCTTCAAATTCTGTTTTGTCTGTATGTTTGGTAAACTGACAATTCAATGCGTTGGCACCATATTTGATTGATATATTTCTAATCCTCTCATTAGTATGATCAATAATTTCATCCAGTATTTGATCATCAAAAAGCAATTTCCAAGTGGCAAGAGGAGTTTTTGGCTTAGTAATCTTTGCATTGCCTTTCAGTCCTGGTAACTTAGTTATAATGTTGTCAGAACATGTCCTACTCGGAGCTGGTGGTAGTTTTGCCCATTTCATTCGATTTTTACCATAGAAGTAATTGGCACTTTCAGAGGGCTGGGCTATGTTCACTGCAGGTCTACCACCACATCCTCGACCCCGTCCCCTCCCACGACCACATGCACTTTCGTTAGCTACTTCTGAATCACTAGATTCTGTTTCATCATCAGAAATATGAGATAAACTTGGATCATAATGAGGATCGGTGTCCGTATTGTCGTCAAATAACTGTTCATCTTCATCTTCGGGCAAGCTCTCTTCACTGTCACTGTTATGGTCGTCATGGACAGTTGAAGCATTGGAATAAACAGAAATATTGTCGTCCTCGTCGTCATCTAGTAGCCTGTTTATTTCGGCAATATTATGCAATAAGTTTTCTTCTTCCATATAACTTTAGTTACACCAACATAAACCAAAGGCACAAGTCAACTCATCACTTTAAAATGCAATCTACGTGTTCACTTTATAAACAGAAAAAGTTACACAGCAGGTATGGTGGGGTCAGACGTGACCCCAGGCACTCTCAGGACAGATGTTTCAAGACCGGTTCCGTGAACGATACTGCCGTTGTGTAGGAGAGGGGAGAATACAACCAACTCCACCCTCTCAACAGGCAATGAATTGTACTGAGTTGCATCATTCATTCCATAATCACAGTGACCCCTCCTGCCAACTTCTACATCATGTGAGGTAGTTTGCACCCTGTCAGCTCTCTTCCTCTTCTCATTTCCCCTTCCAATCAAATTACTTCTGTGCTGCTGAAATTTCTTAGGTCTCCTCCTCCTCCTCTTGGAGGATAAGATGGAATTTCCTGCAGTGCAAATGGAAATTGAAGAGTTGGAGAAAAGAGATTTGGCATCAGGCTGACAGGCAGCAGATTCTTCACATGGCGTAGAGTTGGCTAGGGGGAAGAACCTGTTTGCTATGGGGAAAGAATCAAGCGAGCAGCAGCAATCATAATCTGTTGAAAGTGTGCAATTGCCTTTAGCTGAGTTGCACTGAACCAGATTCACAGAGTTAGGGAAGATGGCTATCTTGTTCCTACTGATTTCAGGAACTCTTTGATGTTTGGGTTTGGAAGGATTGGATTTTGAGGGTGGCAAAAGTTGAGGTGGTTTTGTGACTTTCAAGTTGGACTTTATCAACTTTTGGCCCTGGATGGGATATACTGTGGATGTGATGGGTCTGAGTTTCCTGATAGCAGGAGGAACAAGAAGAGCATCCATGTATGAGGGTCCCTGTGGAGCAACACAATCAATTGGAGACCCACATGATGATGCCCTTGATTGGGGGTTTTCACAGTCCTCTGAATGTGATACAAGAGATTGGACTGATGGCAATGAATCAAATACCATCCAAGATAGTGGAGGAGATGGCAGTGAGTTAGGTGATGGTGGAACATGAAATGAATTAATGACACTCACCGCATGGTTCAGTACACTAGCCAATAGAAACCGAATTCCCATAGGAGGCAGGTGGAGCCCATCCCTGGTCAGCAGATGGCGTTTGACCACTCCATGTGGCCCCAGGAACACTGCATCATTGTTGATGAAGTGGCAGTTGGGGATTCTGGACAACTGCTGCTTCATCAAAATGTTGACAACTGCTGCCTTGCTGTTGCAGTAGTCAATGAACTCCATATGCCTCCTGTAGTCATTGGACTGCCTGTAAATGTTTTATTTTTATTGTTGTATTGTACATAATTATTGGGTTATTTCTCCTGAAAATTATTCAAGTCTAAAAAATTAATAATGTATCTCATGAGAATGATATATATTATAAGATGACTATAAAAGTTTGCAAGTACTAAAAGAACATAATAGTTTGTAAAAATTTAAGAAGTATTGAAGAGTTCATTGGGTGAAACTATTTTATACTATTAAATTGAAAAAATGTAATAAAAATATGTTTAGAATCAATTAATTACTCAATCTAAAGGCGCTTATTGACAGGGAAAGAAGAAAGAGAAAGTAACTTCCAGCAAGTACTTGCCTATTCAACTTACCCCTTACTTTCCCTTTCTGTAGGGGTACTTTCCACTTCAGAGAAAGTAATCACTTTCTGGAAGTAAAATCAAACTTGTTTGTTTTTACTTGCCACTCCAAGGAAAGTAGAGGGTCATGTGATCATTTTCTCCCACTTTCAGCCAGTAGAGCAGAAGAAACACATCGTTTTATTAATCAGATGATTTGTGGAGATGATAACATGTGTTGAGAAAAACATTAAAAAGTAAAGAAGAGAAGGCAAGTTACTTCCAGCAAGTACTTTCCCTGTATATAAGCAAATAAGTAGAAAGTGACGTAATGGCAAGTACTTCCAGAAAGTAACTTGCTCTCTCTACTTTCCCTGTCAATAAGCGCCTTATGAGACACAAATAAACAGAACAAATAAAAAATTTACAAGGGAGAGTAACCAATTCTAGTGAAGGTTGATGACATGAGAAAATAGCATCTCATGCTCGATTTTAGAATAATTTTTCATCTCAGTATTACTGTACAATTGAAGGGTAGTGACTTTTATTGATATAATAGTAATTTAGTATTTGAGAAAAATGCAGTCACAAAAAATTTTATACTGACAAGGGTAGTCAGTATTTTTTGGGACACTCTGTGTATGAATAAAGTGATGCAATCTAACCTCTCTGTCCCAAACTTGTAGTCATCCCTCTGCCTGGGCAAAACAGATGAGATGTGGATCCTACAATCAGGATTCAACAGCAGGATTCGATGAACCAGTTTCTCCATCTTCTGGACAATCATCTGTGGGGTCAATGTTCTGTCAGGCATGTTGTTGGTCCCAAGATGAAGTACAACATCTGGGAACACCCTGGTCTCCTCCACAATTGAAGAATTGACCTCTTCAATTTTTCTGCTTGATTTGAAGTTCACATGGACATATGAAGAGAAAAAGAGAGATGAGGTATAATCACATGAGAATTTTTGTGAAATAAGTATTCAAGAACAAACACATATCCTAAGAATATTGTGGAATATTAATTATTCCACAATATTGTTAAAATAAATGATATAGCAACAGAGATATTAATAATTGAATAGAATGTGAACTTCTGAAATTGACCTTCAAAACTCACCTTCAAGTCAATGTAAGCGCATATTCTTGAAGATATTTGTCAAAATGTTTCCCTTGACTTGCACTCAAGATCAACAGATTGTCCATGGCACACATTATCACAGCAGTTGAGGAAGAATCCTGTAAAGAAAAGTAAATGCAATAAAATATCAGTCATTATAATGCTACTACTCACTTTCGCTCGGGGCCCCTGCATTTGGGATGGGTTAGGTTAGCCTTTTTTTAGAACAGCATTCTTAACATTATTGGGGATATCCTTGCGGTCTTGACGAAGAGTACCGGTACAGTTGGTTTTTTGTCTAGCAATTTTTCAGCAAGTTGCAGACTATTGTAGAAATTGTCCATGAATACACTGTGTCCATTGTTCAAATAATTTTCCATCAGATGCATGACCACCTTTTCTGCATGACCCACCCCTCCAAGTAAGTCGCTTTTGCCAGAGTATATTAGATTTTTCAGAATAAAGCCATTTGGCTCTGTCAATAAATAAAACTTCACGACATACCAATGGCGTTTGTTTTTTATGTATACCCTGAAAAATAATCTTCCACGCCAGAGCATAACGCTTTCGTCAATGGATAGGTTTCTACCAGGGTAGTATATTGCATTCGTTCGTTCATTGAAGTAATCTAGTATGGGTCTCACTTTGAATAACCAATCTTGAATTTTTTCTCCTGGCCCTGGGTTTTTGGTGAAGTGAAGACATCTCAATATGAGGCTGAATCGGTTTCAACTCATATAATCACCGGAACCCAGATGAAAGAGTTTAGCTTTTTTCCAATAATCATTCATTCTAGCAGCCTTTATTGTGCCTGTTTGAAATAATAAACCGAAAAATATTTTCATTTCATGTACAGTTACAGGCTTCCATACTGTAATACGAGACATATCAGTCACACTAGCCATAAAAAAAATGCTTTCAGCATAATCATTTGTTTCTCTAACAATTAATTTCAAAAAATCATCATTAAAATATTATTCAAAAAAATCAATTGGCTCATTGCCACCCAACTCATCATGGGCAAGAAACTCACATTGCTTAGTAAAGCCCGGTCTAGACACAACAATAAGTTTGTCAAACTTTTTAGGATTATTTTAAATTGTCATAAAACAGCTGATTTAATGTCAGTAAACAAGCTTACAACAATCAGCTGTTTTCTAACAATTTAAAATAATCCTGCTATTTGGCAGGATCCATTTAACTTGTCAGAAAACAGCTGATTGATGTACGCTTATTTGCTAACGTTAAATCAGCTGTTTTATGACAATATAAATAATCCTGAAAAGTTTGACAAACTTATCGTTGCGTCTAGACCGGGCTTAAAATGTATCTTTGTGGTATTGTTGTCATCAAACCAATCTTGAACAGTGTTGGGTAAGGTCGCCTGCAGTTCTTCCTGTAGATTTGGGTTGTGCTGTTGTTGTTCATGTTGTTGTGGGACCTCCTGTATTTCTTCTTGCAGTTCTTGGAAGTTCAGTAGTTCTTGATGTAGCTCCGGGTCATCCTCAAACATTCGAGTCATTTCCTCCTCAATTGGATCTTCATTATTTACATCTTCCTCTGTTCTATCTATATCAGGTGCTTGGCCGGGTTTGGGCCTATTATTGTCCTCACTGGTAGATGCATTATTTATAATAAAGGTTTATTATATAAAGGTTTTGTTAATTTTTGTATTACTGTACACCTATTATATCACATCAAATTAATTAAGACTGAAACAATTTGAGTTTTTTTTATTATTGATTTTCATTTTTTCTTTAATTTGATATATAATTATATATGAACTATGTAGGGCCTATCTATACTTTGTTACAGATTGTATTGTATGTTTATTTTTTGTTCAAGTGTAATTTCTTTCTGTTTCATTGAATAATTATTGTATTCAATAATAATATACTAATGTATTATAACAATTACAGTATATAGTTCTGACGTTTCCTCTTGCTATGTAAACCATGCTTTAAAGTTTATAGTAATAAAATGAAACATTCATCAATGGAATTTTCCAAGTTTAGCGTTCTATAACAATGATAGAAATTACAAAATTGATGGAATTTATCTGATGAGGTAGATGTAAACTGCAAAACGTAGTAGAGTATTAAAGATTTGTAGATGGAGGTATTCACAGGCATCACAATATGATCCATAATTTTCGCAGTTGGAGAACATTTTTTTGTCTCTGGGATTGTCTTACAAAAGTATTGTAATTGATACTGGCCCTTCTTAAAAATGCTGACCACCAACAGGAATTCAACTCACAGCCAACCAGCACACTTGACAAAAGATCAATATAATAGTATATTATACAGAGTGAGTAAAAAATTTGGAAACGGTTTAATATTTCCTATTTTATTTAGCGTATGGCTTTTAATAGAGGGGAGACCCGAGTAGGGTTGTTCCTCTTCACCAACATAACCAATTATCCCTTGATAGGGAACATGGTGAAAGTTTGTTTTCACTCTGAAAACAGACATCAGCATTTTAAAAAAGGTTTTTTGATTTTATGAAGTCCAAAAAATATATAACTATATTTAAATATTTCCTATAAAACGGTAATTTGATGGTAGGTGACATTGAGGATCGTACTCAAATTAAAAATACTACTTTACTGTGACTTCAAAAACCGGTCCGCTATCTTGGATCCGCCATATTAAATCTAACTTCATTTTTTTAATTGGGAAGGTGGCCATGTTATACATGATTTCAAGAGAAAATGAATGGCCAAAACCGCACTTCGATATGTCAACCGTTATTGAGATATTAACTGATTTAGAGTGAATATTTCTGATTAATAATTATTGAAGTATCTTATAAACGGTTTGACATCGATGTGCGGCTTTCGCCATTGATTTTCTCTTGAAATTCTGTATCGAAATCATGTATAACATGACCAACTTCCCATTTAAAAAAATGAAGTTAGATCCAAGATGGCGAACCAGATTTTTGAAGTCACAGTAAAGTAGTATTTTCAATTTGAGTACGATTCCCAATGTCAAGTACCGTCAAATTATCTTTGTACAAGAAATATTAAGCCGTTTCCAAACTTTTCACCAACTCTGTATAATTATAGCCCAGTATATGCATATTGGCTACTACATAAAATAAGGTGCGTTGACCCAACGAAATACCATGTTTAATTATTGCTTGTTGATTGTCTTTTAAATCGAGGAATGATAAAAATGTTGGTGAGAATACTTTTAAGTAGGTAAAAATTTCTTATATTTATTGAGATGACCAGCTTGGTTACATGTATTGTATTTATTTTTCGTGCGAAATAAATTAATATTTGAATTTTAATCTTCTTCCTCCTAATACTGTACTTGTTCATTATTTCTGGTTCGGTCCAATTCATTAAAAATATGTACTTTAATTATTGGTGGTATTCATTTCTCAATTCAATCCACTATTTTTGCCTACCCTTAATTGACCAGATATGATATTCAGTTTTAGAATAATTATTCAACATTTGTATGACTAATGCTGTACTGTACTGTAAAGAAGAACTGAAAAAAAAACTACAACGGCGCGGTGATGCAATGTGATTGGATCACATTAATCCAATATGATTGTGATGTGGATTGGCTAGGCTGCCTTCATACTAGTTCACTGTGACCAGGAAGTGACCCAGGCAATGTTAGGTATGACTCATAAGTTACTGTTTCCTATCCAAGCCACAGTGACCTATAGTGTGAAGGGCTACATGGGTCACAGCCTGCGTCACTTCCCGGTCACAGTGACCCAAGATTACTAGACAAAAGGTTCAACCATCGCTTATGCTATTTCTGTCCACAAGCCGTTGGAGTGGGGGACTGCATCGATGACGTACGCTGAATCACAACTTCAGTCCAAATGCCCCAGTCCAGCACGTGCTCAGTGCAAATTATGCAATTATGATTGCAATTCATCGGTTTTATCGAGAAGAAGAAGAAAAAGCCCTAAAATATGTTGCAGGATATTTTTATTTTATAAAGAGACTTTTTTCATTTTTATTTTTATTCATAAAGAGACTGATGCCCAGTTCAAAGAATCTATGTACTTCAACAGTGATTGGATTCGGAATGGGACAACTCGCCAACTCGCCAACTCGCCGCGACCAGCTCCACACAAGGACTGATTCCCTTGGCATTTAATTTATTACCACTTTTCAGGGATATTCAGATGCAGCTAACGATTCGAGATGATATACAGTATAAATTATAATTTTAATTACAATTACAATATATTATATAATAATAAATTATAATTGATAATAGCTAAATTTTATTCTTTCATAAGACTTTTGTGTAGAATGAACATTCTCTGTGATAAATGGAATTAACTTTGTTAACTTTGTTAAAATAGTGAATTCCTGAAATCTGAAATTACTGTTAAATTAGGCATTTTACAGAGAAGCTAAAGGTTCAATACAAATATCATCAATGAATTTAGTTTTTGTACCTTTTAACATGTTTTAGTTGTGTTTTTCAATACATTAGTTTGATTAGTGAATTAAAAATTAATTTATATATCATGTCGAATCGTTAGCTGCATCTAAATATCCCTGAAAAGTGGTGACAAATGCCGGGAGAATCAGTCTTTATAAGAGCTGGTCGCGGCGAGTTGGCCGCGGCGAGTTGTCCTAGACCCGATTGGATTGAATCTCTGAGTTGAGGGAATTTAACATGTCCTACTGATGAATTTTCGAGAATAATACATCAAGCAAATGATATATCCATGAGGATTCATGGGAATACAGTTTCAAACAACAGTAGGGTGATTGAAAGCTATTTAAAAATTCTAAAGAAAACATTCCCCAAAGTGAATGACAGAATAAAGAAATTTGCACGTACGAGAACATTAAATTAGACTTAATTTTCATGAATGAGGAACAAAGAATGGAAAGTGAAGAACGAATAAACAAGAGGAAAAAATTCAGTTTTCAAATTCATCAAAGCCTTAAATATAAATATGTAGACTTTTTTCAGATTTATTTGTGTAAATGATGAACACATTATTTCATGTAGGTTTAGATATCATGCTACTAAATTTGTGCTACAGAAATCGAGTACCAGTGATCGAAATAGAAGTCAAATATAATTTTACAAGTTATTAGAGTAAAATAATTCCTGTGAGACAGTTCCTGTGCAACACAAAATTGAAGTGCCTTCCGATTGTAAGTTAATATATCATCTTATTATTACGGTAGTTTAATAATAATTGTATTTATTAGACTTAATTCACTGTGGATTAATTAATCATGAAATCATTATTTAATCATTCATATTATGATTAATCATCAATGCTTACTTCTTCGTTCTTTGTGAGTACCGTATATGATTAGGCTACTTTGAGTAAATTATGACCATGTATAGTAGCAAATCGATGGTTTGCCTTTGGTGGTTTCGCCTACGTTCCGCCGACAATATCAGGAGAACGGCTGGTCGTAGAGAAAAAATGTTCAAATGAAAAATTAAATTCATCTTTTTATCTACAACTTTCCCGCTTACAAAACTTGCCTACCATAGAAATGTGAAAATTCCTCGCTTACTAACTCTTTTATGTCACGTTTTCAGATGTGTGAAAATCTGTTACTTTTTCTTCTCATAGGAGTTGAATAAACTTGAAATCGGTATATTTAATTACACCATTAGAATCAGTGATTTATCCCCTTCAAGTACTGTGAATTTGAAAATTCTAAGAGGGTTAAACGATGATTTATTCAAAGCAGAGTTGAGTGAACGGTATACGAAGTCAAGTTACTGTCTAGGTTTTGTGATTCAAGTGACGTCACGCTGGCGTTCCCCCTCCACTTTGCGTCTTATACCAACGATGGCTTATGCAGGCTACACATTACATGACACGGACCGAATCGACGTGGGGGTTCCCGTCCAGGCTGTAATGTGTAGCCTAGCCCGGACGAGATTTGTTTTGATTAATTGAGCTGATCAAAGAAGTCGGCAACTCTTTATTGGTCCGAGTGGCAGAACTGCGGACCGGCGACGATTTTGTTATGGTTTGACGCTGACTCATTTCCAGGAATATTCAGCTTTGAAGTTAATTACTACTGTACTACACTACAAAACTATGAAAATGGTAAAATTTCAGATATCTGAATTTTTCAAAATTGTATGATACTCTACTCGCTTTGCTGAGATTGGATCATCTTGAATTTTTCTCTATCATTAAATTTAAGCTTTCTAAAAATATTTGAATTCTGATGTGATAGAAGGCTGTATTACAGGAGTGTGAAGTTTTTCATTTTAATAATGAATTATTAAACTGAGATTCCTATATGATATGATTTATAATAGGTATAATGAGCTTCTTCTTCTTACTGGACCTATATACGTAAACGTATGTACATATATATGTTTAATTGTATATTGATTCGTATTGTAGACTTTCCATTGTTGATATGCTATGGAAATAAGAAATTAATGCATGCCCACACGTCATTTTTCTATAAACTGTTGACAGTTCTTTGAATGTCATTATTTTCAAACGGAAAGAGGCATTTTCAATGCTGACTTGCTCTTTGATGCTTGGTAATAATTATACCTCCCATCCATGTCAGTGAAGGCTCCCCCCTTCCCCCATTCCATGGTAAACTTGGTTCGATGCTTTTCATAATTACGATTCCAAGTATTACTGTAATACAACATTGTTCACTAGATTATAGAAAGTAGACACTATCGCGTTTCTTTCCTGCTGAGCTATTTCAAAGTATCTCATAGATAATAAAACAATAAATATAGGAACTAATAGAGTACTTTGTAAATTAATATAATGTGTATAATATCTTATCACTGCATCCAAATTAAATTTTATGAAAATGGTTTTTTAGAGTATGAAGTATGAAGAATACTAGAAGTATGAAGAATACTAGAAGTATGAAGAAGTCTAGGTATTTTCAAGTTGTAAAATTTAATTTCCTTAATAATAAGTTTTTTTTTTAATTTTTTGATAATCAGGACCTTTAGGCTAAACTTGAGGTCGCTGAAAACGAATCTGTAATCAGAATTTGTCTATCATGTCAAATCGCAATTTAATAATTGTAATCGCAATCTTGCTGTGAGAAATTTCCGAGAAATTTTGCTGACTGAGTTCAAGAGAACTGGAGTTGGTCCGAGAGAGGCTACACATTACGAAACTACAACCTGGACGGGAACTCCCACGTCGATTTGGTCCAGGCTCTTGGTCGGTCCGTATATGTGTAGCCTGTATTAACGTTGTTCGGTCACTACGAAGTTATCGGCTCGTTCTTGGTTAGTTCCGCCAGCTGCCACGAGATGTCAAGTAATGCCTTGTAATGCTGCCTTTTGTCAAGTAATCTTGACAGTGACCTAGTATGAAGGCAGCCTTAGTCTTGGATCGCCTTGCCTTGCCGCGTCGACAACTGCCCATGAGATACTTCCATTAAAACCAATACAAAAAAGCTTTAGGTAAGTTCCGAACCACCAGGAAGTTTTTGTGATTCCCATAAATAATATTCATTGGAGAGAGCCTCGGAAGTAGTCACCCGTACTATAACGAGAGTAGCAGATGCACGCTTGTCTTCATGGATGCCGGAATGACCACGAAGCCAACATTTTCCTTTTCTACACATAATTATTGTAAATAACGTTTGAAAGAAAAGGCTTCGTTTTCACTTCCCAGAATGTTTTTCAATATTGAATTTACTCCAGTTTAATGTTGAATACAGACAGACCCTATTGCTGAACAGCTTAAGTTGATACCACAGTCTTATCTGTGATTGTACTGTACTGACCTAGTTGTAAGTGGCAATATGATGTAGATGATAGGCTTTTTAATAATGTAAGTTGTATTCAAAATATCCAGCCGTTGAGGTGTTAATAGACGTAGCCATTCGACTAATTTACAAGGTCATTTCTGAAATTTCAGGTAATGAAACGTTTATTTTTCCTGAAAAAATAAGTGTCATTTGAGTATTATGGTATCATAAAAATGTTCTTATAAATTTTTCAAATAATTATTATGTCAAGCTTTTAGATAGTAAGAATATATTTAAATAGTAAGCTGTGTTGTGATACACATGTCGATAATCGCTGTTAAAAGCATAAAAATCATTTTTATTAGTAATTTTCATTTTGAGGAAACTAAGAAACTGTGAAAATCACTACATATTTTGGCCTCTTCCATATTCATCTATGTTATGGTGCACGTCTTTGGGGAAATGCCAGTACTGCAAAAAAGCATTCATGTGGCAAAAACGAGCTATCATAACAATTACAATCATAATACTGTATAAAAAATTATGTATCCTGTAGAACTTACTTCACTAATCTAAAAGTAATGACTTTGGCATGTCTATTCATCTTTCACAACTTGATCTTTGTAAAAGAAAATTTAAGTAAATTCACTACTAATGACAATGTGCATACTTTTTATACTAGGCATAGACATGACTTTGTAACACCTAATGTTAGCAAGACGTTAAAACCCAGTTTTAACGTCTGGTTGACGTTAAAACTGTGAACAGTGTAAACTGTTCAACAAGTTGCCTTTATCTGTCAGACTTTTAAAAAGTTGTCAGTGACTTTTTAAAAGAACTGTTACTGAGTGGCTGAAGGCTAGAGGATTTTACTCAACAAATGAGTATTTTATTTGTAATGACTTTGAAAGTATGAGAAATTGACTGAATTGTATGTAAACTGACAATGCCCATAGTAAACCTGTTTTCATTTTATGGCAAATAAATCATCTTCAGAATCTTGATTGTCGATTGGCAAGTAACTATACTCAGTTCAGTGAAAGGAGATACGATGTAAACAAACCTGCGCGTGCTAGAGTTTAAGGTGGGATTTCGTTACTGCGGCTCCGCAGCCGAACCCGACACGACCAGGCAAGATGGCGGACAAATTCGCAGTCTGGGCACCCCACTGCCTTCGAAGGCCATGTGTACACCCCAGCGGGTGTATACATGGTGCAACAGATCTCGTTCAAAACTTATTCAGATATTGTAATTCGCCGGTTTAAAGCCATTTAATATCTCATTATTGTTCAATTCGATGTTATCAATTTGATTTGATAACGGCCTTCGAAGGCAGTGGGGTGCCCAGACTGCGAATTTGTCCGCCATCTTGCCTGGTCGTGTCGGGATCGGCTGCGGAGCCGCAGTAACGAAATCCCACCTTTAGCACGGAGCAGCTGAACCGATTCACAGTAGAACTACTAAAATAATAGTATTATTCGATTCCCGTCCGGGGATGAAGTTTCTTGTACAGTAGCGTTCATCGAATTTCCTTACTAGCTATTAATCTGTTGTCAATATTTGCAGAAGCAGAAGTCTTCAGAATATTATATGGCATTAATTAGGAATTTCGTTCAATTAATTATTATGATTTAACAGCAACTGTATAGTTGCAATGTCTCATTACCTTCCATATTAATAGTATTATTATCTGCTGTACTACAGAGAGTGTATAGTCACTAAACACTCTGTATGCAGTACCTACATGATTCCAGTCTGATCTTGAATATTGTGAACTGAAATAGGAGAGAAAATTTATCTATACGCACACAAATGCTAACAGCTTGTTTTGGCCCGTCTCTCGACTCCGTGAACAGAGTATAGTAGGTTTATTTATAAAAATGAATGACATTATAATACCATAATTCTCTAATTTCACTTATATTTTCAAGAAGCATAATCGTTTCTTCAACTGAAATTTCAGAAATACCGTAACCCTGACAACTAGTCGACTGGCATTGGGTAATTGCAACATTACAAGGCACTTATTTCTCTTTCTCATATACCGAACCATTCTACGTACAATTCCTAGTAAGGGCTAGCAAAGTATCTGTTCTGTTCAGGAAATAGATATCATGTACAGACTTAGTTGAGATAGGTAAGGTTAATGAACTTGCACCGCATTCACAGATGAGACACTCAGACAAAAATAAGGAACACAATCGATCAAGGCGAGGTACAAATATTTACACTTTAATGCAAGTGTGAAGTGATCACACTCGTGCTGAGTGTGCATTATAAAATTAAAATAGGTTGGAAGTTGTTTCCATTTGCTTTTTTCAACCTGTACGGTTTGCGTTGAACCATAAAACAATAAAGTAAGAGAAATAATATTGAGAAGCTTTATTTCACAGCACTAGTTATAACACACTGCTTTCAGATATATAAACTGAAGTGCACTAAATTGCACTAAAATATATTGCTTAATACTAGACGATCATCAACATCCACAACGAATAATAATTATTATTGTTCAAACCCGAATGCTATTCAAAACTTGAGATCTTCCAGGAAATATGATAGTTTTTCCACGTTTCTGATCAATAAGAGATAATTGGGCGAGAGAATCGCGGTGAGAAGATGGATACTGAAAGTTACTCATAGAATTATTATGACTAGGTACATCAAGGCAATCAGTTTTCAGATACCTTTTGCAATATAGATCTTGACAAAAGCATGCAAGTGATGACAAACTAATGCAAATACATTAATTCGTTTAACCAATAAGTGTAATAGACACACACGAACATTATTATGGTGGAATATGATTAGTATGGTTATAGAAATAATTACATTATTGATGTTTTATTCAACATTTAATGAAATTTATTTTCAATGTAAATATTATTTCATCCATATAATGCAATACAATATTTTCTGATAAAATGCAATGTGATGTCGAATATCACTATTGAAATTTAAAGTGAAATTGTTGATTGAGTGTGATAAAATTTTATAGGCTACAATTTAGAAATTTAAACCAATAACCACGAAGTGTTATTGCACTTGGAAAAAATAAGCACAAAAATCGAACAGTCCTACAGATGAAGGTATTACACGATACATAACAATTGATTTGTTCAATAAACCGATATGATATATTTCACAACTTAAGAGCAGTGTTGCGCAGAGGAACAAACTAAGATCATACAATAATAATAGTTGTATATCTACATGGGTTTATTTATTGACTACAGCGATTCCGCATCTCTTATCATTTCTTTCTATAACTCGCTCTCCCTCAACTCGTCTCCTAACTCATCTTATTCCAAGCAATAACAACCATCATCAGCAGCGAAGTAAATTTAAGCTTCCATTTCGAGACTCAAACCGATCTTGTGTCCGCCCTCATTGAAGTTCTTTCCGTCAATCAAAGCAGACAGCGAGATGGTGATGCCTGCAAAATATTAAAAAATCAGTATACAAATATAAAAAAAACTCACTTCATAATGAATATTAAAGTTTGGTAAAGATACGAATAAATAGAAAAAGTGCAATACACACGAAACAATTGTCGCGCAAAAAACGTGAGTAATTTCTCAATTAAAATTGTACATTTCTTTCAACTTAATGCACCACTAAAAAGAGGATGGATCAACATTAACAAATAGAAATCGTTTCACAGAAACACTACACTGATAAAATAGTGTTCAACTGCCTAAAGCGGATCTGCAAACTAAGCTGACAGCATTTTAACATAAATTTTATAGGATTGTTGAAGCGCAGGAGAGATGGAAGAAATCTCAAGTTGGAATAAGTCCATCTTCAATAATAACTCTATAGGCTATAAGTATTGACGATAAAATGTGAATTTTAATCACCATAACTAGGCTATAAGACTGGAGTACACAGAACAACTTTTGAAGGATATGAGATTTGCCACCTACAGCAAAATGAAAAGGATGGCGGATGACAGAGAAGCGTGGAGAGTTGCTGCCAACCAGCCCAACGGCTGTTAACTTAAGAAGAAGAACTAGGCTATTTCAATACTTAAACAATAATTAGAATTGGATCAGCCTGCATCAATTTGTGGAAAATTCGATCATTATGTTTCTAATTAAAACAACTATTTTAATCTCTAAAACTGCAATTCCGCCCTCTGTACATAAAAAAGAAAATATCTTCAAATCTTGTTAAATACTCGATAAAACCTATAATAAATTCTCCCAATGTATTGTAAAGTATTGAACAAGATTCTATTTCATGGAAAATTTGATCCTATAGATACACCTTCAGGGCACGAACTCAGCTGCTGAGCAAGGCTTAATTTTTCCAAGCCTTGATTGAGTCGCAAGTACACCACCACAAATTATTATCAATGTTAACAATATATTGATGAGCACTTTTATATTTCCCCACATGGACTCTGGATCCGTGCGTGGGGAAAGAATTCTTATCCAATTAATAATTATAAAAGCAACTGCAGAAATAAGAATTGTAGTCAGCAATACAATATTTGATAAAGTAACAATATTTTATATACTTTAAAAAAATAATTCCACAAGGAATTAGTTTTCTAATATAAGTCCCAAAAATAGTGATCTGGGTTTTCCATAATTAAGTAATATTCACAAACAATTATTTTTCAGTTAGGTCAAAGAGTGGACCTCAGCTTTGCCTAACATCTAACCTTGCTAGTAGGTAGCAGCTACTACCTGCAGAGAGGGCTGTGCGTCCCAGGATATGAGAAAGCAGAAACCTACAATATTAGTGAACTCCGATAGAGAACACTACATGGACATGAATGTATGGTTGGTGCAATATGGTTGTAACAAATAATTGCAACCATTGACGTGAAACCATTTAATATGGCCTAGAGCTTTTCTCAAGTAGCACAAGAACTACCAAGATTTGGCTCGAGGCAAGCAAACCGAAAATGAGGCGAAGCATGTGGCAAGTGGAACTTACCATCACGCAGTTTCTGCGAATAGCCCAGTCCGACCTGGCTGGCATTGTTGACCTTGGCCTTAACGGAAGCTCCGGCCGCTGGGTCCAAGTTGTATTTGCAGCCGATGGAAAATCTGGCGTCGCTGCTGCCTGCAGACCAGGACAGCTGGATGGCGGTGTCCAACAGCGGACTAGCCTTCTGGTAGATGGACGCAGCGTAGTCGCGGCCATTGTCCACGTTTGTGTGCAACACAAAGTCGCCGGTAGTGTAGCCTAACGCAAAGCTACTGCCAGTCAACGTGTTCTTCGAGTAGTCGTATTTTGCAGAAACACCAGCCAGCCACCCTAAAAACAAAAATCAATATTAATATGGAATAGCAACCCTCCTTTTTCATTAAACATGATTATTTTTACAGAATATTCTATACTTCCAAACCCGAAATACAGTACGAAGTAAATTCAGTTTCTGAGCGTTGTATTTCGCAATGAAAGAAACATCTACAAGCGTGAGAATTTAAAATAGAAACTGCACTCAACATGATAGGTTTGAAGAGAATCTTTCAATATTTACATTACAAATTATTATCTTTAATAGCATTATCTCGTGGCTGGAGCTCAAGGCTTTTCTTATTCCAGCCACGCCAAAAAATATTAATTGGAAATAAAAAATTTCATTTATCATTAAAAATACAGTATTAATTAAATAAGTTGGCTGACTCAAATAATGTATTTGAATCTCTTTTCATAAATTTCAATAATTATATCATTTCATGTATAAATTGAAAAATATTTCAAAAATTTGATTGTTTGAAGATATAATACATTGAGTCTCATTACCATGTACAATGAATGAATATATACAATTCAATAAGCTTCATTTCAATATAGAATAACATAATCAATTAAAAATGAAGCATACCATTGTATCCAAATACTGATGCAGCCTTAACAGCGGGGCTGGCTGACTTGAAATCCAGGTCAAGATTTACTGCAGCTGATTGGTTTTTGTATTCAGATTTGATAGCTGCCGACTTGTCACTGGAAGTAAAATTTATAAAAAATTATTCGAGAGAATTTAAATGCATGATAGAAAGAATAGTTTGAAAAAGGATTTCACATGTAAAAATCAACGCTCGCACCTAAAACATTCATGAAAGAGATGTAAGTCACAAACTCCGGGAATACTGCTGTAAACAAGAATAATGAAGTACTGGAGTGGAGTTTTTCAACTCACAAATAAATATAATATAGGCCTAACCTTTATTATACTGACTTAGTAAATTAGGAATGTGCTACACAACCATGAAACATTTTATGCTCGGTTAATAGGCAAGTACGATAATATATTACTTTTTCTCTCAGAAACACTTTGGATTCATTATAGGAAATCAATCGATGTTGATCCGTCTTCTTTTTACTGGTACATCAAGTTTCTCACTTAAAAAGTGTATATTTCTTTCAACTTAATTATGGGAAAATAGAAAGTTATTGATTTGAATAGTGACAAATTAGGGTACTATTGAATGAGGCAGGGAAATGCCACAAACGACGGAAGTCCTGTGCAGAAATAACATAAAAGTGAGATGCGCCGAGCTTACCCGGTGTGGGGTGCGAACGTGGCGCCCACTGTTACTTTAGCTCCTTGGCAGAAGTCGGCGAACGCCAACTCAGTTGTCAACAGATTATCGGTGTTCCACTTTTCGGTAAACGTTGCACCTGCAAAATATCATAGTATACAATATTTTACTACATTATAATCAAAAGGTTCAATTTATAGAACATGCTTGGTCATGTTCAAATCTACAGTACCACTTATAAAATTCTATGACTCTATTTTATAGATATATAATTTTTCAGACTCTACACTCTAGTTTGAAAATGAGAGTGCAAACACCTTGGAATGCAGTAGGGAGTCATACGGCAATGATATTTCGTACGGGAATATGAGCGCACTCTTGCCAAGCTTTTTTAAAAAATCGACTGATTTAAAAAATACTGTAAATAAAAACCACTTAAATTTGGACATGAGAAAACTTCTCAGCAACTGTGCAATGTGGCAGCACTGTATTCCATAAGCGCAATACTGCAATCTAAAGTCTAGCATGAAAAGTCGATAATAGAATTCAGTGTTTCTGGAAGCATTACAATAACGGAACCAATGCAAAGAGAACCATAAAATAAGAAGCTAATAATATTTACTATTTCTATGGTACTTACCTGAGAATCATTCGATTCATTCATTGTCAAATCTAGATCTATTTCTTCTAATTCATTTAAATTTTCAAAGATAAGAGTATCCTTAGATGCCATTCTGTTCCTCAGAAAATAACCACCACCCTTGTTCATACTTTACTCAACACAACAATCTCCTAACACTATTCAGAATAATTCCTATTTTTTGGGGTATTTTTGTCAAAACAATATTTATTGCGATTCTTCATGTCCAAACCAGGTTGTAAAATTTGCAACGTGCCTAGGTCTCCGTCTCGTCGTTTTAATCATTTTGGTCAATTTTTTTTCAGAAACAGACGACTAGGCCCGCCCTCCGTATAGCGAACAGAACCCTTAATAATGTTGAATTAACAGAAATGCAAAGTTCTGTTCCCTATACAACAGAGTGTTACCCCTTGTCTTGTTTTTGAAAGGTCATCGGTTGATATTATCATGTTAAAATATTCTGAACAACATGTAATAGACTGCTTACGGTCAGCTTACGGTTTATGCTTTGAGTCAGCTTACGGTGGTTAAATTCAATTGGCTTTTCGTGCAATTTGCTCATAGTCTTCTACAACATATTCGAACTTTTGATTGAATTATCGAAAAAATATCAATCAACGAATATTTGGAAATAATAAAATATTTATAGAGTGTTACAAAGTATGAGAATCAGCGTTGCCAGATGCAAAAATCCCAACTATTTATAGTGAGGATTTTTCATCCACACCTTTAATTATAGCCTCCGCTATGAACGAAAATCTTGTTTTTCAACGAGATATGATGAATATATTAAAAACACAAAATTGAACCTGCATTACAGGTAAACTAAGGAGAAATCAGCATTTTGCCAACAACATTTTCTGTTTGTTTTGACTTGTAGAATACCGTGTTAGTACTGGCATCACTATTTTTTGGGACACCCTGTATAATTTTCAACTGTACTCTAAAAGGAGAAAACTGTTTGTCTCATTTTCTTCTTTAATCGCTTCTCTCTTTCCCACTCATATTCAATTTTTTTATTAATAGTGTTTACTATACTTTTTCCGTACTTCCTTGAAAACCCATTTTTGGCTCGGTAATCTCGGTAACCACATACTTCGATAATTAGTAAATCTATTCACATTCCACGATAATTAATTATATTATACTTCTCTTGCATTTTTGAAATACAAATTCATTAATTTCCAATAATTCAACTATTAATAGCCTACTAATATCGGAGCAATAATTATAAAAATTGAATATCTTACCATGTTCCTTAAGTTTGTATTTTGTTTCTAAAGAGCCGAAAACTTTTCCGGTTTCTTGGTTGGATACTCCGCCACTGGAGAATTCGACACCAGAGTTGGTTTTGGTTTTTACATCCAACTTCAGCAACCCAAAGCTGTAGCCTTTATTGAAAACGTCACGAGCGTTCTTGCCGAGATCAGCGTATGCCGGAGGAGCCATTGTAAACTACAACAAAATATAAATTACAATCATACTATTATTTTCACTTTCAGTAGGTATCACAAGAAAAGACAGCTTTCAGAACTTTTCGACCCTATGCTGTTACAGCATAGTAGTAGTGTTTCATGTAGTGATTATGCTGGTTGCAGAGACTGTATAAGGCTAAGGCCACACTACCCAGAGCTACGCTTGGTGCTAAGAGCCAAGTGACTCGCATAGTATGGTATGTAGATATTATATATCGTATGGTATATAGATATATTATACTATGCGAGTCATAGGCTAACCAAGCGTAGCTCTCAGTAGTGTGGCCTTGGCCTTACTGTGTTGCCATTGGTGAGAAAGGGTCCATAACATTGTTTAAACAATTTTCCACCGCGATCGCCAAACTTTTGAATTATGAGTTCGGCTTACAGGTAAATTTGAACCCATTCAATCATTTCTCAAATTTCCTTTGAAGAAACGACATCAAAAATTACTTTTCAACATTATAAATTTAGTCTCTCTATTCTTTGTATTGCTTTAAAAGCTCAAAATGGTGAAAACTAAAAATGGCATAGGACAATATTGTAGGTTAGAAGTGTATCACTTCAAAATAACGTAAGACTCAAGCATATTCTCAGTGTAAACCTTAAAGGAGTTGGAAAAAGTATGGCAGATTTGATCGATATAAGAATCACTTCTATTAAAACAATGTAAATTCTATCTTATCTGTAAATGAAAGTGAGTTATAAAATAGACATACTATCAGTATGGAGTTTAAAATACTGTACCTACTTAGTAAAGAAATCGGAATACTTTACATCAATAAATAACGAGTAAATAATGCAGGGATTTTCAACATTTATAATATTTTAAATTTATGGCGTTATCCTCAAGTAATTCACGTCTTTAGAAGTAATCATGTGCAGTA
This sequence comes from Laodelphax striatellus, assembly GCA_017141395.1. NCBI lineage: Eukaryota > Metazoa > Arthropoda > Insecta > Hemiptera > Delphacidae > Laodelphax > Laodelphax striatellus. The sequence continues at coordinate 33,375,469 of CM029532.1, forward strand.
ATTGCACATCACTGTGCATTACTTCACATCATGTGCAGTAAGTTAATTGTGTTTTGAATAATTTCCAAATATGATGGACACACAGAATCATCCAGTTCCTACGTTGTGCGAATCGTGCATGATTGATCTTTTTGTCAACTCGTGAATGAACTAATTTATTTAAAACAATGGGTAGTAAACGTGAGCTATCTTTTCATGAGTTATAGAGAGGAAAAGTTCTATAGTAGTATTCTTTTAATTTGGCAGATGGGAATAACAAATAATAGCTGATGTTATGCTCAGCTTTGACACGATAGTCTCCGAATAATCTGCGAGATTCAGCATATGTATGTTAAGTGGGTCAAACTGTTTTCAAGTTAGAATTCGTATAAACATTGATTACGAATTAAAATGTTAGATGGTAAATTTAAAAAATATATTTATAATATATGTTTTTGGAGATAGACAAGAATTTGTGCGCGTAAACAATGAACATTCGCCTGTTTTTGCATTTTGTAATCAGTTGATCTATCCGTCAAATTTTCCGTCAAAAGTCGTAAGTATTAGAAGCTTTTTTCTAGTACCTAATAGCAATAATTATAATGCGAGGAACTGATGTTAATAGAGTAATTATTATATTGTTTGATATATTTCAAATTTCATACTCTATTGAGGAAACTAAGATGACGAGGCTCATAACTGATAAGAAAATAGTTCCGAGAAAATTGGTGTACTTTACACAATGTAAGTTTATTGGACTTTAGTAGAGTTAGACTTGATTCGCTTATACAGGGGGACCGGCAGAAATACCGGACAGTTTTTGTTTGTGTACAGTACGGCAGTCAGGTGTAGGAGGGAGGTGGGGAGTGCGGCGTTCTGAAGGCCATCATGTGCCATGGAGTAGTGGTCCAGTGAACATCGTGCGTTCGTCAGTGAGACGCATTTTAAAAGTGGACATTTTGCTAACAGATAGGCTAATGACAAATTTGCAGACATTTTCATCTGGGTAGTAAGGACAAGCTCCATCCCGTAACACCATCAAGTTGTGGGTCAAGAACTTTAGATTAACTAGTTCGACGAAAACAAAAGCCTGGAGGACGACCAAGGTCAGGGAGAATGCTGGAAAACGTTGAGCGAGTGTGCTGACCAGCCCGCATGGCTTGCCACCCTTTTCAACATGGCTTGCTCAACGTTTTCCAGCGTTCTCACTGACTTTGGGCGTCCTATGGGCTTTTGTTTTAACGTTGACTAGTTTAACTAGTTAACCTAAGGTTCTTGACCAACATCTTGATGGTGTTACGGGATAGAGCTTGTCCCTTATTATCCAGATGAAAATGTCAGCAAAACTCTCATTATGTGTTAGCAGAATGCCCACTTCTGAAATACGTCTCACTGACGAACGCATGATGATCACTGGACCACTACTACATGGCAACTGAAATAACATAATTATGATGGCCTTCAGAACGCTGCACTCCCCACCACCCTCCTCCACCTGACTGCCGTACTGTGCACAAACAAAAACCGTCCGGTATTTCTGCCGGTCCCTGTTCAACAGAAATATCACGATTCAACATTTCCAATAAAACCAAGATACAAACTTTTTAGATGTGGCCTGTAAGCGAGACCTGCCACTCGAGAGGGACCGCTTTTGCCGTAAGCGCTGAGTACGCCACCTTATTGGTAAGGTTAGGACTGTAAGATCTGAAAACTTGATGTGAATCACTTAGGGCCTGGCCAAATTCCTCCTTTGCTTGACTTCTCTTCACTTACTCGCATAGTATATCTAAATACCATACGATATATAGATATACTATGCGATAAATACCATATAAATACCATACGATATATAGATATACTAAGCGAGTAAGTGAAGTGAAGTCAAGCAAAGGAGGAGAGTGGCCAGGCCCTTAACGTCGAGTATCCTATCCTACTAAGTGTTAGCTTCATACTTACTTTTGAACAACCATCATCATTATTAACACTTTTCAACTTTCAAAATTTGTAGGCCTATTCTTAAATTCCAACTGAAAATTAACTTTGAACCTTACCAATCTTACTTTATCGATCATAATTTTACTCCGCTACTTTCGTTTCATCTCTAAATCTCTGTACAAATTTGAGCTATGTTAAACGAGACTTGGGTAGCGCACACTTGCACACAGGGGCTAACAACTAATGGCGCGTTTAGGCCTACAAGTTTCTAGTATATTTTCCTGAAGACTGGCATGTCAAATTAGTAGACCAACAACGTTTACACGTTGCCATTGAAATATTGATTATTATCCACTAGTTTATAAAAATTAGTATATTGCAGATTTCTTTTAATTTTCCATCAGGATGAGCAGTGGATAGTATCTTGTGATTTCGTGACATTTTTTTCGTGGGGGGGGGGGTTACATGAAGAGGAGACATTTGGGGGGAAGAGGTGGGTGACATGAAGGGGGTTATTTGAGGGTGACATGAAGGGGGACATTTGGGGGGTGGCATGAAGGGGGAACATTTGTGGGGAGAAGAGGGGGGGACATTTGGGGGGGGGAGAGGGTGATACGAAGTTCGCCGGGACAGCTAGTTTCCAATAAATCCAGGATACAAACTTATTAGATGTAGCCTGTAAGCGAGACCTGCTACTCGAGAGGGACCGCTTTTGCCGTAAGCGCTTAGTACGCCACCTTATTGGTAAGGTTAGGACTGTAAGATGTGAAAACTTAGATGTGAACTTGATGTGAATCACTTGGGACCTGGCCACATTCCTCCTTTGCTTGACTTCACTTCACTTACTCGCATAGTATATCTAAATACCATACGATATATAGATAAATAGGCCATAAATAGGCACTGTGCTGCCTGTCGGTTCCCTTAAGTAATCGCACTTATGCTTTAGGTCGTCTTGCTACCGATGAGGCTAAAAAATTGTGATCAATATTGTTCTTTGCATACGTCGGTATAAATTCAATTTCTACTCAGCACGAAATTACTCCACTTTAGCCTATTATGGTGATAGTAATAAGCTCAACTCAAGATAATGCAAATACATACCATACAACTAAGTTATAGGTAAAGGCTGCAAAATATTATGAAATCGTGATATTATAATAAACGTAAAATCGTAGGCAACCAGAAGAATGAAGCTAACTAAACATGGAAGTAAAGTCTAGTGACATAAAGTTAGAATTTACAATATCAATAATATCTGACAAACTTCAAAAAGCTGAACCCAAATTAGTATCCTAGACGGACCTCACGTGAGACGACCCACCCAATACTTTACAGAGATATTGCCATACAATGAGAAACAAATTAGTTCTATACGAATGCACCTTTAAGAAATTGTAGAATCTGACTGCAATATTTCGTATAGAAAAGTTAAAATGACACAACTTAACCAACTTCGGCAATGAGCCGAAACCCTACGGGGTCAAATCGGAAGACCAATCAATTGATTGAAAACGTCAATCATCATGCAAAACGGAATCATAGAAGAATATTTTATTAGAACGACAACAAAGGCATCACAAACAAGTATAAAATATACATAAATTTCTAAGATAGAATTAAATTTCAATTTTAATTACCTTTAGAAATTGGGCAGTGTGCAGAATATGGAAAATTTTCTCCAGGAGAGATCACAAAATGGCATGTACCAGTGCAGCCAACATACACTTCAACTCATACTTGCAATAATTTTTAGCTGAATTCATTGATTATTATGATTGAAAAATGACTCAACTTCAATTATATTTTACAGATTGGAAAATTTTAGATTAATTTCCATCAAATCATTTTTTTGAGTACAAGCAACATCCAAGAATTTTTATTGTGCTCTTTAATTCGAAACATAAATATCATGTTATGAGGAATTTAATCCAATAGATGTGAGAAAGAATAATTGATTTTTATCCAAGTGATGGAATATTTACGAATTATTCTGATATTTAAATGGAGTCAATAAAGATTTTGTTCAATTTCAAATGACGGGCGCCAAGCCAGCAGTTTTGATCAGCTGTGCTGGGCTGATACGATGCGAGCTGTCGGCTGTCGTCATGCGATCCATCCTTCATCCTCTAAAGTCCAAACCTCCACACCACTCGAAGGCTCGAAGATCGGAGTATCCTCACCTGCGAAGTGATTCCTAGCAACTATCAATATTATTATGATTGTGATAAACATCTGGTGATAAAGATACTTGTGCAATCCCGGTGAAACTAAGTAGTAGGACTTTAATTTTATATCGCGTAATTGTTTTCTGAACAGCGTTTTTAGTTTTTTTAAACTCTTGCATTTGAATAAATAAGACTGTGAAATAGCTATCCTTGATGAGGTTAGATTAATTATTAGTCAATGTATTCCTACAAAGCAGACGTGATAAAAATATCTGAGACCTGAATTCTTCCTGTCAAGGTTATTACAGTATTTATGAGACTGATATGACAGTTGAATGTATGGCATTAAACATAGCATTTTCCCAAGTCTGTGGATATTATTTCGGGCAAATTCCTAGTATATACCTTTATGGTGATGTATATTTTTGTAACAATCAACACCGTACCGTATATTGTAGTAGTTGGTAATGAAAATGATAGCTTAATCATTTAGTGAATTTTTTAATGGTTGAAACAGTCATTGTCATCTAACTCAGTATGGCTTCAGGATCATCTGGATCTGCAACTGGTAAATTAAATTCATTTGCATTATTTTAATTTTAGGTTTATTTTTATTACCAAACCTCAGTTAGGCTATCTAATACCTACTGTATTCAACATTCAATATTATCTATAAATCATTAGCCTAAAAATGTAAGTCTGTGTTTCGCCTATTCCAGCTTATGTTAATAAGGTATCCTCTCTCGGTTCGTGTTAGCTCTTCATCTTTGGCTAAAAGTAGTTAGTTTTATCAACTTCTAGATTGCCAATTTTGAACTCCCAAATCTCTTGATTAGTAGAATGTTTGCTACTTATAATTTTGCAACTCTGATGATCAACACTGAAATCATCAGCGCATAAAGATGAAACTACAGTTGCATTTCCGTTAGGGTCTGGCCACACTGCTACTAGGCTTGGCGCGCTTCGCCAAGAGTTAGTGGTAGATAGTTCCCTGGGCAAGTACTAACTATCTTGTGAACTCTCCCAATGAAAACGTGCATAGTAGATTCATGGTAGAGTACTTGTTTTTAGTAGAGTAGAGTGGGATAGTACTCTACCACTTGCCTTCCCCCACCACCGCTTCTCACTCTACTCTACCACCACTATCCTAATGAAAACCAGGCTTTACTCGCAAAAGTATATCTATATCGTATGGTATATAGATATACTATGCCGCATAGTCTATGCGAAGCCAAGCCTAGTAGTAGTGTGGCCAGGCCCTAGTTACATAATTGGAAATAGGTAACTTACTTGCCTTGAAATTGATATCTTGAATGGTGGCTCTAGCCAAAAGATTAGTATAAGAATATATAAAAAGAAGGCCTACTTGATGAAATACTTCCATTAAAAGTCTACCTCTTGCCAATTCCAATCCTCTTGCTTCTTCCCAGAAATTTCTAATCGAAAACAAATTTGTTTTTCTATTTAAATAGGTAATCCTCGCAACAAAGTGGCCTTAAAACCAGGCCATTCATTGATGGATTGGATACGTCTGGGAAACTCTGGAAAAGATTTGACAGGCGTTGGTGGTGTTCCCATTAGCGTAACCAGAGAGCAGTTGGCTGAACATAAGACACCAGATGATGCTTGGCTATGCATAAGAGGTAAATATCTCGTTCTGTTGAAAACAATAACAAATTTCAATGCCTGGTCTGTCTATTTTGATAAAATACTTTCTAGAACAGTTCTTTTGTTCTTTGTAGAACAAAATATAATTTCATTAAATACAATGAAATAATTTGTTAAATAAATAATAATAATAGAAAAATTACAATTCAAATGAAAAATGCAAAAAACTTGAAATAACAAATGAACTTTACTTATTTTATAGAAGAATGTTACTTCTGAATTGAAAATAGATTATGTCTTTCTATTTTGTCTTTTTATTTGTAAATTTAGAATTTAGATGCAGTAGTGAATTTAATATCCAATACACTCAGGTCACTCCCAATCGGATTGGGTTACCAGTCTTAATTTACTGCTGTATATTAAATGAATTTCCATGATGATAAAATATTCATACAGAATTAGTCCTATTCAGCCTCTTGAAACAATATTTTATGAAACGCTCAAATTACCAGGAATCTTCGAAATGTTCCATAATATTCCTGAAATCTACCTAATCTTCTAAACATAATAAATCTCACAGGTTTTCAGTTGACATTCACCATTGCAATTTCAGATGAAAAAAATGCCTTCTTAGCTTTAATCCCATTTAGAACTCCAATAGAATTGATTCTACGAATTCATACTTTGCTTGAGAGGCTTTTATGAAAAATAAATATAAGATAACTTATTGGTTGGATAATTCATAATATTGTGTTGTGCTCATAACATGCCATTCAAGCTACAGTCCCAGCTGAAGAATTCCTCACTTTGATATTTACCATTCTATCATTTTTGTTCATAAGAAACTGACATGAAACTATGATAAATTGGCAGTTCGATGAAACTTTCTACATTTTCTCTCATTCTAGAACATATTTAATCCAAGATATTCCTAGTTTTCATGATAATTATGCTTTTTTCTAATTGTTCACGTATTTTCAGAGTGACCTGATGCATAAAAATTTATTGGATTCTATCTCTTAAGTTCACCCATGTTTCTATATTGAAGCTCCTACTTTGGATTATCACATTAGCCTACTGAGTTTTTTCATAATCGTATATTACAGTTACACATTTCTGTTGTTATGACTTGTTATTTCTCTTTTTTTAACACATAGTTAACGATAACAAGATTGTTTTATATTTTTAGGAGTTGTCTACAATGTTACACATTACATGGACTTCCATCCTGGTGGTTGTGAAGAATTGATGCGTGGTGTTGGCAAAGATGCTACAGCTTTATTCAACCAGGTGAGTTCGTTCGTATATACATTTTCATTGGCCTACATATTTCACATAAAACTGTTGATAAACGGTTTTTATACAGAGTGTTCCATTACTCTCTGAGAATACTTCTGAGTGTTGCACTCATAAAAATAACGTGCAAAGCTCCGGAAATGATTGGTTACCAAAATAAATTGTGGAAGATAGGAGATTTTTCCATATTTTCACAAGTTTATAAATTTTTGGTGGTTTATTTACATTTTTTATTATGTAGATATGTGAAGTTACCACCTAGTTGTGGTCAGTGAATAAAAGGGAAATGTTTAGAATAGAATATATTCTATTAAAAGTGATTTGAAGCACATTTCCCAAAGTGAAGCCCATATCTTCTTCAATACTTTTATACTTTTATTACAAAAAGGCTTAAACTTCATTCCATTTTCAAGAGAGAGGTTGGATTCAGCAACTTGTGATTAAAGTTTGATAATATAATTCAATTTGAAATCTCAACAATGTACATTCAAAATTTAGAAATGTTTTTGTTTCTGAAATGCTTATTAAATAATTTAACTACATGACAATGGAAAATATCTGCCTGAATCAAGTTGTTTATTGATAGCAATTTTTCTGGTCTTTCTTAGTGAATAGAAAATTTTATGATAACAATGTTGCTTATTCAAGAGATTTTTTAACGTCAAAAATTTGCTGATCTCACCATATTGAATGCAATAGCAATTATTTTTATCGTCGCTGGTCTAAATTAATTGATTTATCGTACCAAGTTGTTAATATCATTGATAGTACTTGTCTGTCTTTCTTGAGAATATGAATGCTTATATTTTTGTGTGGTACGTGGTGAGTTTTCTTCCATCTTGATTCCATATATCTGCATATTTGAAGCCTTCATTGGATTATTGTAAACCACAGTGAAAATACTAGAAGCTTATGATATTTGCGAATCGTTTTAGTTTCTCATCTTTCATCCCTCATTCGCCTAAAATGAAATTTATAAAGTGAAATAACTTTTTTACTTCAAAATATGATAGGCCTATTCACAAATCAGAATAAATTTTATTATTTTAAAACGCTGGACTTTTCGTTTGCATTTAACTATGCTCTTTGTTATATTGCTTGAATTCTGAACAAATCTCTACTAGGCTATTCGTTTATTGAAGTTGGCATTTACGAGGGTCGTTGAAAAACTCCGTGCAAAAATGAAACCTACAAACGATTAAGGGGAAAACCTTTTTTATTATTCAACGTTGTATCCTTAGACATATTTACCTCATCCAAGGCTATTCTAATTTGTTTACCCCCTCCAAATGTTAGAAATAGTTCAAGCCTGCAAAATAGCGATATTGGTTCTGCAATCACTCACTTGTTGGAATGAAATATCCAGCTTTCCAGCCATTTCTTCAAATTGGGGGACGAATAGTATTCTGAGGGAGTGAAGTCTGGAGAATAGGGGAGATGTGAACTATCTGAGATAGTTGAGGTGTGCACTGGTGCATTATGGTGATGAAAAATAACTTTTTTGTGGGCCAATCGCCGAAGTTTTTCTTGCAGCTTAGTTTTCAAACTATTCAATAATGATGAAAAATGCCGGATGCTCCTGAAATATTTTCACCCCTTTCCAGATATTCAATGAGGATTATCCCTCGCAAATCCCAAAAAACCGGCGCCATAACCTTTTCGGCTGAAGGACCGCTTTTCCATTTTTAGTGCAGATTCTCCCTAGGTTTGGATTGTTTTTTGGTCTCAGAATTATGAAGTCTGGTACCCATGTTTCATCCACAATGACGAAAAGTGGCTTAAGGTGCTGTAGATTCTTCTTGAACAGCTGCAAACCATCTTTGTAACACTTCGATCACTTGACTTCCTCGATTCACACAAATGCAAAACTCAAAGAAACAGACCAAAATTGCTGAAACTTGGTGTGTATTCTTCCCAAAGATGGATTTAACTAAATATGACCTGAAGACGTGCCGATGTCGCACTTTGCACAGACTTTTCAACCGCGTTAGTCTTGCAGGTGTTTAAAATATATTTCCAATCGTCATCTTCTTTCAAGGATTAGCCAAAAATTACCTGTTCTGTCTTCAAAAATTTGTAATTCATCTAGACTAATTTTATAAAGTTGTTTTCCGATTTTTCCCTTGTAGGATGTCCAGTCCATTGAAAAAATTTCAATGAATCATTCACTTCTTGACTTGTTTTTTCAGGTTCATGCTTGGGTGAACTATCAAACTATTTTACAAAAATGTATAGTCGGTCGTCTACACTCAGAAGAATTCACGTTACCTATTTCACCACCTAAAAAAACTTCATCACTAAGTAAGTCTGCTTTTGAACACTCTTCACCCTTCGCAATTCAATGCATTTGAAAGTAAAATTATGGTGAAATCTCTATAATTCATGTAGGCTTCAGTGTTCACATAAAATTCTATTGCAAATTGGCAGTGCATAGCGAAATTGAATGGTATTAGTGTGAGAAGTAAACTGGAGAAAAACTAAAGTCTGCGAGAAATTTCTTCCAACATGGAAGCTAGGTTACCCATCCACCATTCTCTGTGAAGTCTGTCAAAATAGGGGTGAGAAACAGAATGAGCTTTGTCACTTCCTCAACTGCATGTATTGGTCATGCACCATTTTGAATAACAACACTAGCTTTTGTGATGAAAGACAAACATATTAATAGAACAGCACTGGCAGGTGCTGGATGGACAAGGTGGTGGGTTGGGGGACACTATTGAAAAAATAGCTTCATTGAAGTATTGTATAGATGCTAGGGCGAATACCGCAAGCATTGTGGTGGAAGGGAATAGTAGAGCATCATACCTCTCATTTTGTTTTTGCGTGCCATGTCGGTAGAAATTTTATAGCAAATATTTTTGCCCAAAAGTTTCATATCTGTTTGTTTCTTCTTGTGGCTCTGGGTAAAAATATGATGAGTGATGATGAATGGAGCTATAGATGTGTTCGAGCCAATTTTTTCTTCACCAATCAAAATTGCGAGCTTTTCGGAGGGTGCCCATTACAACAAATACTAAGAGGTTTATTATTGAAACTCTGCTACTTTTTGAAACAGATATAAGAAATATTCTATTACCTGACTCTATTTTCACATTGAATTATTTCTTGTCAATCAAGAAATTTCCATTTTAAATTACAACCCATAATAAGTATTGGCTGGCTTTTTATGATTATTCAACAGTTGAATAAGTTAAACTATAGTGTGAAAAGCTTTCCTCCCTGTAATTTCTATTGATTGTCGATCCAAATATTATTGAATTTGTTTCATGAAGTATGATAAAAATTACTATTTTGAGGCCTGTTTGAATTTCAATTTCAACTCATTAGACTACAAATTTTCTGATTGGTGATGATCGATTCTCTATTTCAGCTGTAAGCTCTAATAATAGAAGTAAATCCTCTGTAGACTGGTCACAACAACTTGAATCTTTCACACTGCTCTTCAATTTGAAAACTTCTTCGCCTCAGGTCAGTGTTTCAGCAAATTATTGTTTCTTTCTCTCTCACTTGATATCACTGAATTCGGTCTAGTTAGTGAATTAGATTGTCTGCATTTCTCATATTTACATCAAGAAATATATCAACCTTGCTCTTCAGATCTATCTACATCCATAATTTCGAATACAATTATTATTATTGAACTGATTAAAATCCATGTACGATATTATTATTATTATTTTGTAAAACAACAGTGCTCTTTTTTGGCAATATTGGTCTTCAATACTAGTATGTTGATAATTCTATAATATTATAATCTATTAAGATAATATTAATTTTGATTTGGAGAATTGAGAAGTTTGAATAATTTCTCATTCCACAAAATAAGAATTTATTTACATGATGATTCTTCCATTGCCAGATGAAGACACGATTTTCATCCATTTAGTTCCATCTTCATAAAACTAATTCGCGGTATTGCAATGTAGTTATGGCTGTAATAATATACTAGTAATTTCATTTTATAATAACATTCATAAAAGTGTCTGTAGTCTAGTCTAGTGTAACATAAATACTAATCTATTTTCACCGTCTTTATTAATACGAAACATTGAATTCTGACTCTTATATATTCTTATTTACTATTGTCTTGGAATTTAATAGATTAATATAATCTAATTTATTCAGTCGCTGTCAAATAATATATGTCACAACTAAAATTCATAATTTTTCTTGAGAAGATTTCTATTTCATGTGAATGAAACCAGTTTTCACAACACAAAAATCAAATGCGTTTCAGGAAGAAATATTTCAGATTTCTTGGACACACTTAACTTTTGCGTAGTTTATTCTATGAATAAGATTGTTCAAGTTCATGTTTGTTACAGGTACAAATATTATTCAATGAACCAGATAGTCTTTTATGTAGAGTAAATGAAAACTCTTCTGATAGTAGAGTGACGTCAATTAAATTGGAAGGCAAAATCACTTGGCCGGCCGATATTTTAATAAACTCGCTCACTGGAAAAAGTACAATACAGTTGAAGTTGAGAAAAAAGAAAAAAGCTTTATGGAAAGAGTTTGGAGCTATAATTGAAGTGGAAAACAGCTCCAATGAAGATGGGGATGAATTCTGGCCTACAGAAATAACCAGTATTAACAAACAAACTCATGACTCCTATTTGATCACACTGAAAGACACAAAGAATGTTTACAATCATATAAATGTTGGACAGCATTTGTTGATCAAACAGGAAATAAAAGGTATGTTCATCTAATTACCTGTTTGGAATGTTATAATGGATTAAATGACATAATATAAACTTATAGATTGGGTACCTATTCAAAAAATTACTTCTTCTATTCCGTGAACCGAGGAGTACGTTTTAAAAGTAGTGCAGCAATGAGGGCTTCTAGTTCAATGAGGGTTTCTATTAGCAGCTATGATATCGTTTATGACGTATAGAGGAAAACATGAATTTCACAAAATCAATATTTGAAAACATCAATATCTCACTGACTAAGGAAGTTGGAGTGTTGTTCGTGTTCAGCAGAGTCTGAAGAATCTGAAGGTGCCTAGATATTTTAACAATTTTTAAAACAATAAATGCTAGTAATATATAATATAGGGTGGCGCAGAGAAACGTGAACAATTGAAATAATTATAATACATCAATGAAATGTACAAACAACATTTTAATGTTCAGAATGTGTTAGGCAAGAGTGGAAATTACATGAAATAACAATTAAGTTGAAAATCACATCAGTTAAATGCTGTTCATTGATCCTAACACATTCATTTCATCGATTTTGAATACTTATCATTGTACGACGCAATGTGTCCTCTGGGATGTTGGCGACGTGTTCTTCAATCTGAGTCTTGAGCTCAATAAGATTTTGTGGCCTGGTAACCTAAGTCTGATTTTATGGCCTAATTTTAAGTCTGGTAACTTACACAACGCTCTTTAGATGTCCCCATAGAAAGAAGTCGCGAAATCGCGTACTGAGAGGTCTGGAGACCAAGTGCCTTTATAGCGTTCCTTGAAATTATGCGCTCCCCAAACAAATAACGTCTCAGTGCAGCCATTGACAAAAGTTATTAACTTTATTGTTATTTCATGTAATTTCCGCTCTTGCCTAGCACATTTTGAGCATAACATTTTTTTTGCAATTCATTGGTTTCTTATAGGTAATTTTCCGAATTACTTTTCGAATTTTTCCGTTTCTCTGCGCCAATCTGTATAGACTAGTACTAGTCCGTTCAACGAGTGTTTGGAGCGAGGGCAGTCCTTCACACTTCCATCACAGGGGGCTGTGGCCAATAGTGAGCAAGGTCAACCTACGGTAGCTATCAATTTTTTATCACACTTATTCCTAAAAGTGCTAAAAATCGCAAGCCATGCAGGGTGCAGGGAATTATTATAACACACCAAAGAGATTTAAATTTAATCCCATTCAACTGATTCAAATTGCAATTTTTATTAGAAAAAATTGATTTCAGCTTTGTGAGAGATTGGCACTATAACATTATTTTTTAGATGAATTTCTCTGCATAAATTATTATTATTGCTATAGTTTAAAATCATTAATAATTTGTTGAATACCGTAATTTAATAATTATTATTCAGCACGCCCTATTCAAAAGTCATAGCATAGACAGTCACAAACTCATTGGTTTCTCTCTTGCCTTGTTTGATGTCGTTTTGACTCAGCTAGGTGTTGTTAAACAAGAGCTTGTGAAAAGGGATGATCGTGACGTGAGTGCCTCAGGGGGGCGGGGCTTCACTCCATTCTCTCGTTGAATACAGAGTAGTCTGGTATAAAGAGATTTTATAATCATAATTTTACAGACTGTGGTCTGATACAGCCATGTATTCATGTATCTATATAACTTGATTACAGTCTTAATTAAATTTGACTAAATTTTTTATGAAAATTTTCTTTTTTTTTCTCTTGTGTAATACGAGGTACGGGAAGCTCAAATTACTTCGGATTATCGAGACTACTGGTTCAGGTTTCTCATGTCTACATTCTAGAATTCTCTGTTGATTTCTTAAGCTAGTCGAAGGGACTCCATGACTAACAGTCACTATCAATTACAGTATCATCAAATTGATGAATATAGCAGGATCCTTTTAACTTGTCAGATATCAGCTGTTTTGGTAATAATTAAACATTGATTTCGACACAATAATCAAAAGGCTTAAAAGTCTTAAAGACCTTTAAAGTCTTTAAAAGATCTTTTTAAAGAATACCTTTCAAAGAATAACTTTTTAAAAGACCTTTTCAATAATCTGCGAGATTCAGCATTTGTAGGTTGAGTATTGTGATATTGCTTGTCGATCATATGTTTTCCGTCAAGTTAAATGGATCCTGCTATAAATAAATATATGAATAAACTTTTTCTACACAATTATATAGATTTTCGATTGAATGATATTTCAATTTAACATATCCATAAGATTTTCTAATAATTCCTATTAATTTATGATGTGATGAAGGTGAAGAAGTAATCCGACCTTACACACCGGTGCCGAAATTGACTTACCAGAAACCGACTACTGGCAAACCCATCTGGAGAAGTACATCGCAAGAAGTGAATCTGCTGATCAAGTGCTACGACCTTGGAAAAATGAGTTCCTGGCTGTGTAGTCAGCGTAGAGGTAGCACTGTTATGATAAGCAGTCCTAAAGGCTCCTTCAATACGGATATGTTCACTAAAACTATAACCGAAGTGTATTTGTTTGCTGCTGGAACGGGCATAACTCCAATGCTATCAGTTGTTGACTGGCTACTAAAATCTCAAAGGTAAATTTTTCTACTTCTCACCAGAGAGATTTTAGTAATAACTGCTTAGTTGATCGATTAAATCGCCCATTTTTAATTCATCCTTGCACTTATTAATTATATAAAGTTTTATTAATTATAAAGCTTTTCTTATTAACTCTTCTAGAAGAAAAGTTCATTGAACGTACATTGATGTACGTCTAGAAATGGACTACTGGAAGTCATACAGTGATACAGAACACTGTAGGCTAGTTGTTCTATCAATTTTCATTCTGAATCACTCTGTTATCATCAGCACATCTTGCTTGTTTTATTTTGGATATATCTTGAATTAGGTTGTTCCTAATCTTTTGTGTGTTTGTTTGAGAATTTATTGCTTATCAACCTGAAAAATTATTCGAAACTAAGGACAGTAGCTATCCTACTAAGTGACAGTATTATCCTACTCCCTGGATCATCCAACGATGTGTTAAGATTTACTATCCTTCATCAAATTCTACACACATTTGAGCTTTCTAGAATTCTCTCTCACTTGAGACCTTAAGTTACAGTTGGTAGCCTAAAGCACTTTCTATTTCATAGATGTTCGTACTGTACATTAGCTGAATTGGGGTCTTTTAATCTTCATCTTTTTATGTACAGAACATAGTCAGGTCATTCAAACTATAATTGAACATGACGAATGATTCAGTATCCTGTAAAATTTGAAATATTATATTCATAATGTACTTATGATTATAAGTAGAAAATGGCGATTTTTCTACCAAAATGAGAATAGTAGTGTTGACTTGATTAACCCTTTAACGTAAATTTTCCTATTCTTAATGGAACACAATATTTTTCACTTGAATCAAATAGGCTATGATGTTTCTATCATAATACAAAAAGCAATTGTTTAAAGAACAATGTACCTTTTGCTGTTTGAAAATAAAATGCTGATTTTTGTTCTCAGTGTTCTGAAAATTAGACTGTTATACTTCAACAAAACTAGGAAAGATATAATATTGGAAGATAAATTGGATCAATTAGCAAGTGAGGAAAGCAGGTAAATACAGTAGAATAAAATGATCTTACTTATTGATGATAATCAATTAATTATCTAAATTATTAATAAATTATAATTTGATTACCTAATTGAAATCAGGAAAATATGACATTATTTTCACTTTGTCATCCATATTATGTTACTCCATTAAAATTTTTCGATTGCATGATCTGAACGTTTCAATAGCTCCAATTATTTATTGTGCAATTGATAGATTGTAAGGCTGCTCCAGATTAAAAAACACCTTTAATTAATCAAAAGAATGATAGGCCTATAACTCAATTGGAACCAATCTCTAATATTCTTCAGTAATATAGATTGATTTTTGATATCTCAATGTTATTTACAATGCAATTTTTTGCTTTTGTTGAGTAATATTTGTGAACTCGAAACCAACATTTTAATTGAGATTTATAGTGAACGTTTCATTTGTATTGAACTTTCGTACTTTTTCTAAATTCATGTACAATATTGGAACACATTTAACTCATTAAAATGTTTAATTGCAGGTTTTCTGTAGAGCACATACTGTCGGAGCCAAGCTCTGAGTGGATCGGTAGAAGAGGGCATGTCTCGCTAGATCTTCTGCAAGAGGTTCTGCCTAAGCATGGAGATGACATTCCTAGAAGTGATTTTGTGTGCATTTGTGGTCCACGTCCATTCACCGCCATGGTTGAAAAGTAAATTGTATAGGACATTTTTC
Source organism: Laodelphax striatellus (assembly GCA_017141395.1). Classification (NCBI taxonomy): domain Eukaryota; kingdom Metazoa; phylum Arthropoda; class Insecta; order Hemiptera; family Delphacidae; genus Laodelphax; species Laodelphax striatellus. The sequence goes on from CM029532.1 coordinate 33,391,427, forward strand.
TTTAATTTTGCAAAGCAATCGAAATATTGTATTGTATTTGAATATTCAGTATTATCAATAATGCAATATCAAGGTTATGAAACCAAGGTTTTTAATTTTTATTGGGATCCATTCTAATAGAAAATGATGGGAGTTTTAGAAGATCAAGGAGAGTAGATCTCCACTTTCGTATTATAAAGAATATGAGAAATATTATTCTTATTGGATAAGATACAATTTTACAATAGCATTTGATAGGTTATTACCAACTATTGGTAAAATTCACACTTCAAAATTATCGTTATTTACTTCGACACAGCACAAGGGCTGTATTGGAGGGGTTTCCTTGAGCTAAATTTATCCTATAATGCAAAAGTTAGAAGTAGAGTATCTAGTAGGTATTAAATTACCATGCAAGAATACTAAATTTGACTGATCTTGGAAAATCCTTTTCCAATAAAAATAATTTTCAAGGCTTTTGTAATATGGAATAGTTTCAACAGCTGATGGTAACTCGACTCCAATTTGAATTGCATGAATTTTAATACCCACTCATATTAACAGTACCGTACTGTAATTTGATGAATTAAAGAATTTTACATGAGTAAAATTAGTAATTTTACATGAATCAGAGAAAGTGTGATGAATATTTTCAAGTGTTTCTTTTTTCAATACTAGTGTGCGTTTGAATAATATTTTCAATTTTTTCCAGGTGGCTGAAGGAACATTTGGGGTACACTTCAGAAAACTATTACAGTTTTTCAGGGCAGTAAATTTTGATGATATTCTATTTTCCGTAAAAATAACTAATTTTGTACAGATGATATAATAAATGAGAATTATATTTTTCAATTGCATTATATTTTCTCCTTAACTCTATTAATAGTAATGAAAATTATTGTTAGGCTAAAGTTGCTTTTTTATAATATTATAAATAGATTATAATACAGAGAGTATACTACTATACACTCTCTGTAGATTATAATATTCTGGCCTATACTCATTCTACATCTGTAATGAAAAACAAGGTACCAACTATTTATTCATCTTTAAGAGATGTGTCATATTTCAACCGCGCTGTGATAAACGAAAACAAAATATGAAAATTGTATTGAAATTTATATTTTTCAGTTACCATCATTCTCAGTTCGTTTGCCAAGACTCGTCCGAGAATAAATTATCAATGCATGGGATCAAGATTTTGTAGGCTAGAAGAAGCTTCTAATTTTCTCATGTACTCTTCGGCGCCAGCGAATTATTGTATGTATAAAACGCGCCTTCAGTAAAAAAAACCCATCGTTATCTCCTAACCTATGTATTTGAGGTTTTTAAAATTGTGTTAATGTTAACTACAGAGAGTATATACTGTACACTCTCTGTAATTTAAACTAGACTCTGTTCACGGAAACAAGTCAGTGCGCGTAAAGAAAGTGTGCGTGCGTGTATCGGAAAACAGCTGGACGACCGAGTCAAAGGCACGTTATAACTAAATTTCTCTCGCTCTCAATCCGTATCAGCTGAATACACGATTATTTACAGACGCTGAATTGTGAACATGCCGTCATGCAATACTGTATACTCAGGGCCTGGCTACATACGTGTGGGTTTTGATTTACATCACTTACTTGCAAAAGTATATCTATATCGTATGGTATATAGATGTGAAGTGAAGTAAATCAAACCCCACACGTATGTGGCCAGGCCCTCACAAAAGACACACACACAAGCTCACCCAGCTGTTACATTAACTGACTTGTTTCGGTGAACAGAGATTATCAACTTTTACTTGGGGCCCAAGTATACGATGCGGCATTGCATTGGGAAACGCTTCAAACATCAAGAACTGACAATACGGTGGACAGTAAAACAGTTAACATGAATGAGAATATATTTTATTTAATATCCAATTATTCAATAAAATACAATATCCAATACAGTAATATAAAAATATTTTAAAATCAGTAGTCCCATAATCTAATCAATTTAATAAAAATAGAACAAATTTCATACCCTCACATGAAAAACTTCTTAATAACAAGTGAAAAGCACTTAACAATTTGATTCAAACAGTATGCTTAAATTCGTTTTGTGTGATTTGAGTGTACAAAAATCAAATATTAAACATACATTTTTAGGAATTAAATCTGATCAACATTAGTCATGGATACATTTTTTCAAATACACCTACTTAAAAACTAGAAACCGTTTTATAAAAACTCATCTTCTGTAGTTTCTACTTCCACATGATTTAATTCAAATATATTGATGAAATGAATCTTGAGAATAGTCCACCCAACGTGAGTACATTTTGATTAATCACGTTCCACTATTTCCTACAGGATACTTGTTTTAAGAGGATATACAAATACGAACTGAATTGATTTGAATGCCATAACTTACTAAATGTTAGCAATTCATAGTTAACTAAACTTCTAACAAATCTGACTAGTCTTTCACTTTCTCAATCATAAAAATCTTTCATTTTCGTTTAAACTAAAACAAATAGTTGAAGAAAAATTTCTCTGCAATTAGTATAAAATGTTTGGTCAACTATAACAATCGTTGTGGCCAATTGAGTGTAAGGAACGCCAAGGATGAGTGCAAAAGAAGAGTTATTGTTATCAATGACATTGAGAAGATTTCATCGAAACATAATATCATTATTGATTGTAATATAGACCTAGGTACAGAGTGGAGCAGGGGACCCGTATGGTTTTTGAACAACTATTACGCAACGACAAGAGGAGGTATTCCTCCTTGGATCGATGTTGACAGACTGTCTAAATATGGGCTGTGCCCATTTCAGGCCCTATGAAATGTTTGAAGTTTAGAGCACTTCTATGTGTACGTTGTCGAGCAGTACTTTGAAAGAATGATTCCAGTCGCAGTTCAACGTCTGCTTCATCAAAACTTGAAAGAGTAGAACGTTGAGGTGCAGTGCCTAATCGAAATTCTGTACTACGAAAGAATTGCAGCGTTTAGAAGAGAATATGAAATTATGTGATGAAAAAATACCACCTGGTCTTCTCAGTTCGAATTTCAGATAATGAAGATCAAGTGAGTGCGGAAGTCCGATACTCTTGATAGTCCGAAGCGATCGGCTAGACAACCATCTGAAGCGCTGAAAATGTCACATCGTTTGCTTTATCGCATTTTACATGACGATCTTAAGTTTCGCCGTACAAAATAATGGTTGATGGGTTCCTAGTGAAGAGATTTAGTAGAGAGCACCCATGATTAGTTCAACAAATATTCACAAGACATGTTATTTCGAGATAAGGTGGTGTTCACTGGCCCCCTTGCACTCCCGATTTTTCAATGTGAGAATTCTTTTAGTAGAGATTTTTGAAATGAAACGTCTGTATGAAGTATTTGTATAAGCCTCGCACAAATAATGACCTAAAGAATTCCGTTCTTCAGGGAATTGAAGTCTTGCCGAATAAAATATTGGAGAGCGATGCGTAACTTCCAGGAGATGATCAAAATTTGTATCCAGCAAGAATGATGTCATATACAATATATCCGTAATCAAAGTATATATATTTCAAAATGGCATAAAAACTCTATAAATTGATGCTTTAATTCATCATTTTTACCAAACTGTGTCGCAGTAATTAAATGTGGTGGAAATCATGCGATTCCTCTTCTTCACTCAGTACAATCTAAGCCTATTATACAACCAATCCAAGGAAAGTATAAAAACTTGAAATTTTCATTTAACTTAATAATATTGAAGAGAGTGAATGATACAATAAAATAAAATCTGAAAGTTGAAATAACTTGTCACCGAATACAGTAGGTGTGAAGCCGTACTTTGACAAAGAATAGAATACAAACAATATTCTACGTAAAACATGTATATACAGTATGTATGAAAGAGTAGCTTTTCTTCCACTTGCTTGAAAAAGTGATGCAAGAATACTCCTTTAGAGTTTTGATATGTATAGGCCTACTGTAATGGCATTCAATAATACATTGCAATTATTCCATAACATTCACAATCAAAGGTAACAATAGGGTATTTATCATCAGTTTAACTAACATCTAAACCATTCATTATACTGGTAAACATTATTACAAAATAAAATACATCAACATAACTTCATGTGGCGGTTCTAGCATCAAAGTAGCCTAAATCGAATTTCGGTAGTAAAAATATTCCATTTAAGTTAGAAGTTAATGTTTCAAATTTCACTCTCAATCAAAGCCCTTAACTCTAGCCATCAAATATTTTATACTAAAATGTATTTTTCCAAAGTCAAAGAACATAATATACATCATAATAATTAAAATGAAAACACAAGCATTAATCAATAATGAGAAACATTTTCAGCAATAGATATTGAATTTCCATTATTGAAATCAACTCGTGGCATCTTCTTATTAATAATTCACTTTGATACCAAAAAAAAAAAAAAACATAAAATAAGATGAACCTTCACGCAATTATGAAAAAGATGACTAAACTCGTTTCCAATAAGTTAACTAAGAACATCATACCATGCATGCATTGGCGGGAGACGTCTTGATAGTCTTTTGATATCACATATCACATAAGAGTAACTTATCAAAAGTGACAAGAAATGAATAAAATTAAAATTTCATTTGTAAATTAATAAAAGAGTTCAACAAAGAGTTGAAACCCTCTAATGTAATATGTGCGAGATCAAAAAATCTGAAATGCTTGTTATTTAAAAATACACACTATTTATAAATAATTCGAGTCATGATTACAATAAGTACTTCGTTGAAATGCAAACAAAAGTAACTCAGTTGGTAATTACTTCGTTGAAATATTAAAAAATAACCTAAGGTTCTTGAACACAAATATCACAATATTAATCAAGTAAATATGCTCGAAGCCAATTAGAAATACATTTTGAAATATCAAGATAATACAGTTAATAGAGATAATAAAGATATACGACCAATAAATATAAGATCAATAAATTTGATAGTTTTGATAGAAATGGAATGTAAGTATAATACATTTCATGAAACTAACAACAAATATATAAAATCTTTTGGACAATCGAGGCTCGCCATTATATACATTTTATACGGGTACTTGATATTTACTTCGGTGAAGAAACAAACAATCCTGATTACTTATTTTAATAATAATTAAATAGAAGAATTGTACATTCACTTTTAGCATTTAAGATCAAATATCGAGCCATGTTTAGTGCTGTTTTATAACCAAAGATAGTCAATTTTTTAAAATTTGGGGTTTGCAAAACACCTATCAGTAACATACTCCCAAACAATGTATGTAAAGCCTATAGATTAATTTATAGTGAATGTATATTATTATAATATTTCTGTTCGTTTTTCCGCAGATCGTTATGGATCAAATTCCGTTCCTAAATATTATATACTAATTTGACAATCCATGATAATTTCAACTTCAGGTCTTTCAGTCTATAAGTGACGTTGGCATAATTTTCTTGTACAGTAATTAGATATTATCCGTCTTCAATTTCCTATAGAAGCGAGCTGGTCTGTGTTTTTGCCAGAAAAGAAGCATCGATGTCAGTAGAAGAAGAGCCAAAATCATAGTTGTCAGCAACACTGAAAACATCAAACACAAAAAATAATGAAATCGTTATCATGTGTGAAGCAAAAGATTACAAAAATCGGTAATATATTTGAATAATAGAATTTGAGGTATTTGTAAGAAACCTGTGCACCCTACATCAACTAATTTCGCTTTGTCTTTTTTGTCTCTAATTTATGTTCACGGAGTCGAGACGGCCAAAATGAGCTGTTTGCATTTGTGTGCGTATAGAAGCGATGACTCACAGCTGTTTTCGATAAATTGTCTGTCCAATTCCAGTCCGCAATACGTTCATTCAAAGTCAGACTGGAATCACGTACTGCAGATAATAATAATATTATTTTAGTATAGTTCTACTGTCAATCGGTCTAGCTGCTCCTAGCTAGACTCTCGCACGCACAGGTTTATTTACATCGTCTCTCCTTTCCCTGAACAGACTATAGGTACTATTTTAGAACGAATCTCTTGTACTACACATCAAAACATTCGAAGTATCATACTGTAAGGCTGGGATTTTAGCCAGGGTTTTTCCTGGCCAGGGCATGTAGAAGAACCAAAGAGTTTGCATTAAGGTTTCCTGAGGGGCGCAGATACAACAGACATTGAAAACCAGTACTATAACAATTTTTTTTACATGAATAAAATAAATACACAGCGTTTTTTACATAAAGCTAGGAAAATGCATCTTACTTGACTCTGGAAAAACCTAAATTTTTGAAATAAATGAGGAAGATCCATTTTAGCTCTTTAATACGTAATCAAGGTTATTAGAGAGTAATAATCTAATAACTTTGATACGTAATCACTTGGCTGTGGTGCAGTATATGGGCTTCTGTGTTAAACAGTTATTCAGCTGTTTAGATTGAAGATTACAATTTATTGACAGAGGAGACATACCCCGGTCGCACACCGGAGCAATAAGCAATGGGCAACTAGCAACACATGGATCATATGGTCCATATTAGTTGCTGATTGCTCCGGTGTGCGACCGTGGTAAGGATCAGATTTTGAAAGCTTAGGAAGGGAGAGATGCAATGTATTGAGACATCATATTACGTTATTTGTAATGTTTTCCTCTGTTGCTATGGACTTTTCGAATAAACAGTTAAGTTCTTGATTTGTCCTAATGGCATCAAGTTAACTCTTGTTTCGTTGTATTTAAAAGAAATGATACTTAAAAGTCCATATACTGCACTTTCTCCTTTATATCACTTTGTTGAGAAATTGAGAAGGAACTCTGGTTTTGAAAACGATTTGACCTTCTCTTTCGTTTACTTGATTATCACGTGTACTTGCTTTTATAAATTTCAGCTAACAATATTATTTCAGATGGTAGATTAGCAGATCACAATGTAGGTGAAGAAATGCACAAAATTATCAGTCAATAAAATTGAGAAATTTGCCCTTTTAAAAACGAATAGAGAGCTTCATCCTTGTTCTTCTCTAAAACTTTTTTCAGTTGTGTATAAAAAAAATGACCATCCAACTCTTCAACTCCTTAAATTCCCTAGCTCTGTGTTCAAAGACGAATTTGAGATAAGCTACATACCTAGATAAATTTGCTTTGGTTAGTGCTCATTTTCAAAAAAAAGGATATTTGGAATTTTCAAGAGTCAAGTACCTCATAAGATTGATTTATTTTTGTTTTTCAATTCTCGTATTTTCCTGAAGAGTGAGAAAAATTGTGATACTCACAAGGCAACACGAGGGAATGGTGTAACAAATCTCCAGAGAGACTGAACAGCTTCTGTCCATGGCATTCACTTTTCCAGTCTGAAGGTATCAATGGTTTGAAAATATTCACAAATTGGTTGAAAGGACACAGCGTGGCACATCCTGGAATAGTCAATAATGTAGCATCGGCGCTGGAATTCCGATATGAAACCTGAAAAAAGATAGAATAGATTGAAATTCTACGGCAATAATTTACAAAATTAACTTACTGATGTTTGAATCTGTCAAAGATTCTAGAATCCACAACGCTTCTAGAGAATTGAAAGAATTCTAAAAATATTATCCACTTCAACTGCTAATTTTTGTTAGGAATATTAGCTGGGAAACAATGTGCAAATACATTTAATGCAAAATAAATAGTTTTATATTTGCATAATTTCTAGATAATTGTTTGAAAAGTTATGTAGTTGTTTTTATGAACTGATCCGGAAGGTTGTGATTTATCAATAAGCAATGTTATATCGTGATTTGTTGTAATTGATTATTATATTTCGATTGCTATATTAATGTATTGCTTATACATACAAAGAATAGATCAATACAAACATCAATGGTAATTTATCCATTCAAAAATGAGTTCAAACATCACCTATAATGATCTATTATTCCTTCTAGAAGAGAAATCCTATGCGGCTGTCACATTCTGTGACTCAAGTAGAGCTTTCGATTGTGTGTCACATGACATCCTTCTAGAAAAATTGAAACACTTACATGTTGAGGGTCTTGCCCTTAAATTATTTTCCTCCTATTTGCGGGGCAGAACTCAGTATGTCAGTGTGGATGGTGAGAGCTCAAGTACTTTATCTGTCAAGTGCGGTGTACCTCAAGGCTCTGTATTAGGTCCATTGCTCTTCCTAATCATGATTGACGATCTGAGCTTTAATGTCCCATCAAAAATTGTACTATATGCAGACGATACCACAGTTCTTAACAAGCATGCAGATGACACACAGGCTATGGCACTGTCTAAGTATAATCTTAAGGCAGTCCAGACTTGGTTGAATGCTAATGAACTGTTTCTTAATGAAGAAAAAACAACAACAGTCACCTTTGGGTTAAAAAATAGATCTGTATTTAATAGTACTAACAAAGAACAGAAATTCTTAGGAATAATAGTAGACTCAGCTTTAAGCTGGACCCATCACATCGCCAGTCTAAAAAGTAAGTTGAGCAGCAGTGTGTTTGCCCTTAAACGTCTGGGTAGGGAGCTGGACCATGATGGCCTTCGTCAAGCATACTTTGGCCTTTTCCAACCCCATATATAGTATGGCCTAATAGTATGGGGTTGTGCATCACAAGCACAAGAGATTTTTCTCATGCAAAAGAAAGCTGTTAGAGTAATTGCTAAAGCTCATATGCGGGAACAATGTAGAGAAATTTTCATGGGACTGCATATACTAACGCTCTTCTCATTGTATAATGTATATATTGCAGTGCTTGATGTATGTCAAAGCAAACGAAGGCAAAATGGAGCTGAGAAATACAATTCACTCTTACAATACTAGATCAAGCCAGTCCCTTAATGTACCCCGTAGCAGGCTCCATAAGACCGACCAAAGTCCCTCTAATGCCGCTATTAGACTCATGAATAGGCTCCCAATTGAAGTGCGGCTACTTGATTATAGGAGGTTCAAACAAGTATTAGAGGAGTTTCTCATAAAGAACCCATTCTACTCCATCAAAGAGTTTATGGAAAAAAAATTAATTGTAGGGGATTTTGAAGTGTAGCATAAATATCGCTGTATTATATAATATTGTTGTTGTATTGTCTATATTCTTGTTATGCATTTATTTATTGTAATATAATGACTGGCCTATATGTCAATTTGTGATGTCTTTTGTGGTCAATAAAATATTCTATTCTATTCTTCATTGAAAGATCAAGGACGAAAGGCACTACTCACACCTGGAAACTTCAAATCGAAAAGCAACTCATCGCTCGACAACTCAGCATGTGTTTTCAAATGATGACGCTCAGACTAGGCGATTCCAGAATAGGAAACTCCATCGCCGCGCAACTGAGTGGCTCTGCGATACGACATGCTGGTCACCGAGTGATTGAGTTGCCATAGGGGGACAGATTCTATGTACAGAAAAGTGAGGTTAGGTGATATTCTAACCACATCAAACTGGACAAGTAGGATTATTTGATTTAAAAAGTAGTATTTCATCATTTTTTGGTTACTTCAACTTATAAAATATCGAAGATGAGTTATAAAGTTCTCAAAATATTTACTTTTTGAGAATATTGTTTCCAGGTTTGGCAACCTGGCAACTAGGAGTAGCGGCTGTGAGTATGACAAGCAACTGAAGTCACTCGCTGCATCGCTGAGTTGCCGAGCGATGAGTTGCTTTTCGATTTGAAGTTTCCAGGTGTGAGTAGTGCCTAATACAGGCAACAAATAGAAGTTGCGACTTTCTTCCACTGAATTATTTATGAACTCTTAAACATACCACAATCATTTGAAGCTCGAAAGATTGCATATCAAAGGATACAAAGTTAATACTTTGGAATTAGAAAGGACTACCAACCTTATAGGATATCAAGTTCAACACAAGATCATAATTAAATTTTCTTAAATTATTTTCTCTACATGAAGTTCGGGCTTTTTGTGTAAGGAATCATTCTGATTGAAATAAATGATACTAACCGTTACAAAATGACCATTGTCCTTTTCACGGAGTTCAATCAAAACACAGGCTGTGAACGGTGGGTTATGAAGGTCGAATACTTTCAATGTATTCAGAACATTGGCCACAGTTTCATCGTGAGCTGAGAGCAGCCAAACTTTTCTGCTATTTTTGTCTTCATATTTTTTATCCTTCATTTGTGGGTACATACTGAAGTGTTCTATCACTGCTTTCAACAAAGGACCTGAAAATATTTTTAATGTACAGTAAAATTTGAGCCACAGACATAGTGGAAATGATCAAACAAGATTTTACGTAAGATTTTAAATTATAATGAAGATAATGCACCTATTATATTGCCCATTATCAATTTTGCAGCTTCGTTCTATTGATATATTTTTTACAAAATAATTGCATAAAAGTTGAGCTTTTGTCCACCACCCACTTCTCCTTCAACAGTGCGGAGGAGAATATCGCCATACATAATATTATGTATTGCACTATGTTTCACACTTTGTTTTCATTCTAATCTACTTTTTTGGCAAATTGAAAATGCTATCTATCTATCTAGCGGTAGCTTTCTTTCATAATGGGGTAGGTTGCACACGAAATGAAGACCTGACAGTTAATTTCTGTCTATTGCGATCTCCTGATAATAAAATTGTATTGTCAGAAAGCCACGAAGGCAAAAGACAACGTCATCTACAGTTACAACAATAAAATAGGGTAGTTAGAAGCTACACCCGACTTACAGTACTAAAAATGTAACAGTACTCACTCAATAAAAAAATATTTCGTTCGCCCCCAGGTCGAACATAGGTCTATCTTCTAGAAGGATAGCCTATGTTGAACTAGAAAAAAACCCTGTCCGATTTGCAAAAACGCATCACTGTTGCCGTGTAGCCTACTCGATACCAGAAGATAGCATTCGAATGAGATTTGCAAGCCCTTGCCGTGCAGCAACAGATGGGTTGTTATGTATTACATTTTTTATGATTAAATTACATTACATTTCGTTCATTATTTATTTACATTACATCATTATATATTCTTCAATCTATAAAGAATGATTCTCCCCAAGAATGAAGATTGTGCATTTCTGGTTTATACTTTAATAGATACGAATTTTCCATAATTTTGAATAATCATGTAAATTAGATTTTCAAGGATATATTATGTAGTTTAATATTGGGATTACAGAATAGCATAGCTGAAATGCTTCTGACAATCACATGGCTTGAATATTTTTCGCACTCACCTGTCTTCAATCTTGTAAGTTTTTCTGTGAAAGTATCCAGACTGAAACTAAACGCAGAAGCTGATCTCAAGGGAGTTGGAAATGCTTCTTTCGTCCAGTTCGGCAATTTATAGTTATTAAGATCCTGGAATGCGAGATTCCAACAGAATTTAGATAATGAAGAACATAAAAACTGGTAACAAAGTTCTCCTCAATTAATTGTTTTCATGAGCGTTTTTCTAATACTAGGAAAGTATTCATTTACAAATTAATAAGTAGTACAGTGCCGTACGGTTGCCCCGCCCAGTACAAGATAAACTTATTCAATTTTTATCTAATATTATTTATGAAACTGCTTGAATGGTAAAGAAGAACTCGAATAATTTTAAGAAAAATGTCCATGAAATATTGTTCTTATCTGTAGAAATTTCAATTTCAATTTTATTAAGGGTTTCCAACAATAATATGGTTGAACAGAAAACTTATAGGATCCTCAATTGTCATAAAATATTATAAAATTTATAAGATTGTATTAGGCCAATACAAATCAAACAAACTATGTTGAAAATTCTTTCTTGGTATTTCTAGAAACGTTCGTATACGTAGTACTAAATAGAATTGAGAATCTATCACTACCACGAGGTGGATTGAAACTGAATATCATGTAAATATATATTAAATTGTCAATATTACTCACCTCAATAAACATTGTACTGTACAGGGCTTGCAGCTCACGAAAGGATTTAACATGCTCCCCAGTGAAATGAGTGAGATAAGGCATTATATCGGAGTACTTGGAAAGTTCATCAGTTACTGGAGGAGATGAAATGACTTTGGCAAATTCCTCTTTGTATTTGGGACAAGGTTTCTTCATAGCTAAGACCTAAAAAGAGCAACACAATTCTGATAAGTTAACGGTATCAGCTTAAATGTTTTTACAAGAAATTTCTGGAAACATATTCAAGGATCACTAAGTTTAGGTTTGAAGAGCGAAAGAAGTGAAGTTAGAACAATTAATAATTATAGCAAATGTGGTACAGGGTGTCAAGATTTAACGGCCAAAGTTCGTCTCTACTGTAACCTTCATAAGTATGAGTGTATCGGCCAGTTGCACGAAAATCAAATTGAATTTAACCACTATAAAATGACGTCATCTCATTGGCTCTGATTTGTTCATTGGTTAGATGACATCATTTTACGTCGGTTACGGCTCTACTCACACTCGAATCGCGGCTACTCAGCGACTCGGATAACAAACATGTGTTTTCAAATGATGACGCTCAGACAATCCCCTACAACCGCATTGCCTGAAAGTCATAATTTAAAAACACATGTTTGTTATTCAAGTCGCGATTTGAGTATTTAAGGCTCGCTTTCCCCAACGCTGCTTAAGCAACAGCTGAAGCTCAATATTGACTTTTTCTATTCTCTGAATGAAGCTCAAGCCAGATGTTTTGCTTAAGCAGCGTTGAGGAAAGCGGGCCTAAATAAGTAAACTAATAAATAAATTAGAGCCTAAATAAGTGAGTGAATAAGTAACTCATATTACACGAGAAGAAAAAAACAGGTGATCTAATATTTTAGTGAAAAGCCGAGAAATACAGATTACATTAATTTTTACATAAAACTCTCAATATGCAAAACTTCCATCCTTTATCCATACCGGTATTTATCGGTATAGTTGAACCTTCTATTATGTGAAATGTATTCAATCTGATTCAAATAAAGGAGCAGTAGTTTATTATATAGTCTACTTATACATACTTCATCCATTAATTCAGGTATTGTGTGTATAGGAATCGGTTGCCAATGAATGCGATTATTCCATATCTCATTACCAAACGGCGGGTACAACCCCGCTAGAACTGAAGAAGCGCTCATCAGGGTACGATCAACATCGGTACTTTGGATGTAAACTTCTGTTCTGTTATAAACAGTATTGAGTAGGCCTTTGTAGCGTTCACGGAGCCATAGTCCTAGCTCGTATTCTTGTCTTTTTCCTTCCTGAAAATTATGAAGAATGAATTAATTTATTTCTTCATTAAAAACATTATATAAAAACAAAATACTGTACAAATATACTTGGGAATCAGCCCACCCTTTTTCAATTATTTATTTATTTATTCATTTATTTATATACATACATATAAAGCTCACAGACACAAGGTCCATTACAAGCCTTATTGACATTGCTATTGGATTTTCAAGTAAAAAAAAGAACAATAGAAAAAATACAAAACAAAATACATCACACTTCACTAAATTAGAAATTAAAGAAATTCAAGAGATTAGAAGAGACGATTTATGAGTAAAATAGTGAAAAAAAGGAAGTTAATCAAGAGATAGTATAATGTAAATGTGATATACAACTACAAAGGTTAAAGAAAAAGGAAAGGAAAAGAAAGGGGAAGGTTGAGTCTAGTAGAGCTCGGAAAAATGAAATTAACTAATTAATTAATAGAGCGGCATGATTTTTCACAGGATTTCTTGAAAGTATTGTAGCGGTCAAAAAAAGGATCAAGGCTTGGGCTCAGTCTATTGTACAGTCTCATTGTTCTGTTTAGGTATGAGTTGAAATGATGAGTGGTTCGTACAAACGGTATATGAAATAGAATATTTAGTCTCGGCCTATTGTATGGAACATTAAAATTTAGCAAATGAAGGAAATCAGGCATGAATACTCTATCATTCAAAATTTCATACAACAACAGTAAGGCTCTGACAGATCTTCTGGTTTTTAATTTTTCAACGTTAAAAATTGATCTCAGGGCATCCGTGGAAAAAGCCATTGGGCAAAATGCATTAAACTTCTTAAAATACAAGTACCTCAATAATTTATTTTGAATTATCTCTAGATCATTGATGGCTGTGCTGTGGAATGGCTCCCAAACAAGAGCAGCATACTCCAGCTTGCTTCTCACTGTCGAATTATAAAGATGCAATATAACTTCACATTTAGTGAAGGGCCTACAATTGCGAAATACGTTAATTCAAGGTCAAACTAAAATCACATACTGCAAATAATATTTTTTATTTATTTATTTGTGATCAGCACAACAAAAATACAATTGGCACTATAAATAATGTGTTAATACAATTGGCACCATAATAAATCATCATAGCCTATATATGAAAAAAAATCGTGCCCGACTTTGGAAAGTTCGTGGAAAAGTTTCAGTAGACCGATTTTGATAAGGTAGTCTATGTGCCAAAAGAACTATAAAAAATGAATTTTTGCAGGCTCTATTTGTTTTAAAAAAATAACAATTTTAAATATAAGAAATTTGATAAAAACTTGAAAGAGTTTCCTGTGCCACTATCTGTTGGCATAAAATGTACCGTACTAAATTATTAAATTCCTTGAGTGTTAGTTTGTTAAATGACACATAGATAGAGCTTAGAAGCTGAAAGTGCTACAAGGGTTTCAGAAGATTCGATTTAAATTTTTGAAATTACTGTATAACAATTTCGTGTAAAAAATTTGACAATCATTTTCACAAACTCTTCATAAACTTGATTTTGTTTTTGAATCTTGAAAACACTCATGCTTATTCTGTAAAAATTGTAAAACAAGGCATCCGTCATTAGATAGAATACAGCTCTTCTTTTGACATATCTATTTTTATCTACTTTTTCATGTATTGACAGATAGATTCAACATATTAGCATAGGCCTGCATACTAGCAAGAGACAATTTTTCTCTTACAGCAACCTATACTAAAAAAAGGAAACTAAGAAACAATATTCTATAATATTCAATAATCTATCAGTTCCAACAAAGGTCTTACCCCAAAAAATCTAAGAATGAGTTAGACATTGCATTGTCATTGTAATTATTATTAAGTGCATTTATTAAGTAACACAAAATTAAGATTCGAGAAAAATTCAATTCGAGAAAGATATTGGAATCTTTGCTATTTCAATATAGAGTTCATCCTACTGTAGCAAAGAAAGCGGCGCTTTGCGCTGCACGGGGTAAACTCATATGTTATTAAAGAAAGAAAAAGACAAATATATTGTCATCAGTACAACTGAGGATGTGGCAGGTTATGTAATAATATGGTACTATAATGTTTAATTTATAATAAATAATAGATTTGACAATATCTTTGTCTTTTTCTTTCATTATGGAGCACTTACGCCAGGAGAGGGAATCAAAACTTCCGCCAACTGACATTATTGGTAAGCTGCTCGCCTGATGTATTCGATCTTGGAACCTTTGGATTATCAGACAGGCGCTTATCGCCCTCGGCTACGGACCACTCCAAAGTAGTACGGTAACAACAAGTTGAATTAGAACTCACATTTGTTAGCTGTCCAAAACCTTCAGGCCAGTAACTTGGGTCTCGAAATGGATCTGTAGGATACGGTTCAATAATTGTTCGTTGACCATGCCGGAATATCTGAAAAGAAAAACAGATAACTTATTTTGATTCAGAATGTTAGATTGAGGCCTTACTGTCTTTCTGGCTGTGAATAGGCAGAAATAACTTATTTTTTATTCTGAACGCCTATAAAATTCCTAGATTTTAATTTTTTTTTTAATTTTAGGCACCGGACCGTCAATTCGTTCTTAAAAATAGTATTATAGGTAATAATAGTAGGTTATTATGGATTCATGAATATTAGCATTAATTTTAATTATGCTTGCCCAAAAGGATAGATGTGAGCGTGGAAATGACGAGGACAGTGAGAGATACCGTCGAGCCAAATCCATATATAAGAAGAATCGAGCACGCTAGAAAGTTGGCAACAGCATCAAAAATCGATAGTGCTCCAAATCGCTGTAAGGCTGCATGGTATGTGATTAACTCCCATAGATCACTGCCAAGGAGACAACTTGATTTTGCAAGTCCTGACTCTTTTAACAACTTTTTCATAGAGTCAGTGAACAGCATAGTGAGTGCATTGCCTGCTGTTGCTGAGGATCCGGTTGAGCTTCTGGCTGTACGAGTACCACCTACACACACATATCTCTCTTTCTTCTGCCCAGTCACTCCGTTGGCCCTTAGGAGGATAATCCGGTCTTTCAAACCATCCAGAAGTCCTGATATCTACGGCATGTCTGCGTATATGTTTCGGGAAGTGGTTGATTCTATTTCAGAACCCCTGGCTGCAGCTGTCAATGACTGCCTGAGAACTGGTGTTTTTCCGGGTTTCCTGAAGACCTGAAGAGCCGTTCCGTAAGTTAACCTCTCTTTCTTTGATAGACATTACACACCTTAAAACTATTCTATTCACAGTAAAATTAGCTCAAAATGAACCTAATTGACACTTTAAACAATGTAGGTTTGTAATACATACAGCCAACCACAATAAAAAAAGGCTCTTGTGCAGGACAACTATGAAGGCTCTAGACGCTTGTCAATGTGGTTCACGCGAAGGATATAGGGAAATTAACATGCAAATTTGTGAACTTTTAACTTGATTTATTTCAAAACTACAGGTGAGCGACGGCTAATCTTGATATTTTTGTGATCAGAATAACATGCTGAATCGATTGCAACCTTTGACTCCAGCAAGCTGGGCCGGTAAAGTACACTTGTCCCATTAGTGTGTGGGTAACTTGCATTTAATGCACGGTAACCGCGGTCTTATAATGAATTTTAGCAAAATATATGCCTACTCACCACATTTGATGCAATAATATGTCCGTATGGATCCTTCATCTTTACACCCTGCCTAGATAAAACAGTAGTTGAGAAGCACAATAAGGTAAAAATACAGTAAAGGAACGAGCCCATGATGATCCCTATTATTTTTGAACAACTTTGTTTTGATTAAAAATTCTCTGTTCTCAGCGCTTTGATTTTGTAAACTATAACCTAAAACCTAAAGGTCGAAGCACATTCAAATTGGCCTAAGTGAAGATTGAGATTGCAAGTAGCTTCTCATGTTATTTATTAAACAAATATCTATAATGGACTAGACCTATTTTGATAATCTCTTGCCATAATCTAACAATAAAATTAATCAACAAATTCCTCAGTCCAAAATCCGTATTCAGTGGGTCCCTCTCGCAGTCCCCCACTCCTTTTGGTGGCTTGATGCCTCGTCCACACCATCGCCGAACTAGGCGAACGCGAGTCTAGCCCGATGAGAATCGCGTTACCGTCTACACGGCAGAAAGACAAAACCACGAATGCCGAGCGAAGCGAGCGTTGCCGATCGCTGTAATCTACGAATGGCGCCATATGCAAAATGGAAAATCTCGTGACTGCATCAGCGTTATATGCTGCAGGATATTTTAATTATGTTTTTTCATATGAATATTTATATGGAAGACGAAATGTTCAAAGTTCAAAATGAATACAAAATACCGCCAATATCGGTAGTAAACGACAGACAAAATTAAGCAACAGACGACACGAGCGTAGACGATGGTGTATATTTTGTGCACACTCGCCACGCTCGTCTCCTTTGATCTTTCTCTCCGACCGACAAAATTTGGATCGAAGGCGAGCCGAGCCTAGCATACGCGAACTACGCGAGTGAACACGCTCGCGTTCGCCTAGTTCGGCGATGGTGTAGCCGTGGTCTTATATATAGATGCAGCATTATATTTTTGTCAGCTGGTGTTGATGCAGCAAAGTTTGATCCAAGAGGCTTTGGCATTGTAAAAATAAATATTGGAAATTTTCATTTGGTGGTTAGGTTTTTTTTGATAGGATAGCTCATTCAAAAATTTTAATTTTATTGTATAATTAAATGGTAAAGTATGTTTATTTAAATATGTTGGCTTTCATCAATCGAGTTGATCTTTAACTGTACAAAATATATGTCGTTGAATTCTTGAAAGTAAGATCACAAATCAAGCTATGCTTAAACTTAGAACTCTTTTTATAAAATCATAAATTTTATGATTGAATAGTTAGTGTTGAACTATAGTTCTTAACTTTAATACAGTCATTGTTTAATTACAGTCATGAAACTGTCACCAAAGGTTGGAATAGGGTTGAAACGCCTTGGAAATCAGAATTTGATCTCCTCTGATTCTTTCAAAGTATTAGTTGATATCTCACCGGATATTATTCTCAAAAATCGTGGGTCGCATAATGCAGGTGAGTTTTGGCTTTTAATTATTCTTTCAAGTTTAAAGATACATGGTTAGCATTTAAAGTCTACTTTCTTAATCCAAAAAATTCTGAATAATACAATATAGCGAGCTGCAAGAGCTCTGCGACTGCTGCTACATGCTACTATTGTAGCCGAATGATGAGCAATCATTACAAAGAATTACTTAACCAAATCATTCCTAGAGAAAACCGGGACTGGTGATGCGCGATAGCGAAGTTTTTCTGTAAACGCCCAAATTTTTTTGGGACACCGGGGCTGTTGGTAAAAGCCGGGACGTTTGATGTAAGTATGCTGTGATGGCCACCTTAAATTTCTTGTTGTAGGTACTGTACCGTATTTGATTTGGTAGGTTTTTCTAAAGTCGATGAAAATGTCACGGCTGTCAGTCTATAACAGCTTAGTCAAAGGAAATAAGGATTGCCTTCTATTTATTTTTTATCAATTAATAGACTACTACAGCTACTACCACTTTTGCTATCTAGTCTTGAGACTGATCTAACTCATCTTATTTGTTATATCTTATCTTACCAAGCAACAAAGTTAGCATTAAGTTTAAGCAATGCAAAAATTAGCCTATATCAATAGATTAACATACGAATAGTGCGATAAATAATACAAATGCAATTGCTATGTGTCATTCTCCTTTCTGTCTCATGACCTTGCTAGTAACCACTTAATTTTTCTATTGGTCTTATCAGCGTAGGCAGGTGGTGTCAATTGGTGGTACCAATTCGGATGCTCGAGATGTGAGCTGTGGTGTGCGCCAGGGCTCTATTCTTGGACCTCTCCTCTTCCTGATTTTTATTAATGATCTCAGGCTGGATGGAAGTGCTCTCCTATTTGCAGACGACACAACCCTTGTTGCCAGAGATGATGATGCTGAAGCGGCAATCCACAAGTCTGCCCAGCTGTTGGAGGTTGCCAGTGCTTGGTTTAAAGTGAACAAGCTGTCATTGAATGAGAGGAAAACTCAAAATCTCCTCTGCACTTTGAAGCAGAATCCACCAAATTTTGGAGATTGCAGTGTGAAGCTGCTTGGCTTCATGATGGACGCCACATTAACATAGGAGCTGTATGTTGACATGATCTGTAATAGACTGTCAAGAGTTACTTATCTGATGCGCAGGCTGAGAAGTCATGTTTCACTGGAGTGCCTAGTTACGGCATACCATGGCCTCTTCCACAATCATATCAATTATGGTATTGTGCTGTGGGGGCATGCAGGTGGCTGCAGGAAGATTCTGCTCCTGCAAAAGAAGGTTCTCCGCATCATAACTTTCTGACATCGGCTGGAACATTGTGTGCCAATCTTTAGGAGACTGAAGATTATGACAGTCTACAGTCAGTACCTGTTTAGCTCCCTGTTACTGTTGAGAAGGAGCCAGCAAACCTTTTGGCAAAGAGGACGAGTTCACAACTATAACACTAGAAGACGAGATGACATTGATTTGCCTCGGGCCAGACTTGCAAGGTGGAATAGCAGCTTCCCTGTTCGTGCACTGAAGATTTACAACAGGATGCCAGTGTGTTTCTGTAAGCAGGAGGGGAAGGTTTTTAAGAGGACACTCCGTGTGAAGCTTATAAACCTGCCACTCTACTCCCTTAGTGAAGAGGCAATGCAGTGCTTTTTGGGCTGTCTATGACTGGCCATCCATCTCGATCTGAGTTTATGTACATATTATATGTTTAAGTTTCTACGTTCTGACGCAATCTATCCAGCAAGTGCTGGTCGTGGATGGAGAACAATGAATTACCTGAATCTAATTTTACTCCAATTGTCAGTTCAGTCAGTTCTGGAGGTTCAGTGTTTGTAAGTTGAAAGAAAGGAGCGTGGCATTCTACTTCTATAAATTTACTTATAGAGGTTCAAGGTTTAAAAACAGCACATTCATGTTGTTGAATATTTTACAAAAATACAGCAAAACAAAAATGAATGAACCAATGATGATAAGGGATGAATGGACCTACAGTTTTTGATGGTTTCTGAAACATTTGGATCGATTTTCAACTTATATAGGATAACGGATAACCCAATAAATCTGATAATTCGAATTGAGAAAACAAATGTTTATCGTCGTTATTGTTAGGCTAGACCGCTATAGTATTAATAATTTTAATTTTATGTTGTAAAACTTTTAGGCTCTACTCACACTTGGAAACTCAAATCGCGGAAACAGCGACTCGGATAACAAACATGTGTTTTCAAATTATGACGCTCAGACGATCCTGTAACCGTAATGTTTAAACGTCATCATTTGAAAACACATGTTTGTTATTCGAGTCGCTCAGTTTCCACGATTTGAGTTTCCAAGTGTGAGTGGAGCCATAAGGATCAGTTAAAACTGGTTGAGATGTACGTGGCTTTCATAACTTAGTAGAAAGGTACTGTTTTATTTACCACTACTGATTTGATTGATTTTTAATCAATATTATTACTAGAATCAATCTCAAGACCACTCTAGACTACTCCTATTAATACGACAGTAACATCTTCTGGTCATTAATTCCATTTAATGGGTGAGTTTACATGCTGTATGAAGATACGAAACACACAATAGCGATGTCCACTTCACATCTTTCTACAAGGATAGAAATTCATGCATAACTAACTTACATCAAATCAAGCAGTCTGAAGTGGTCTTCTTGCAACCGAATAATTTGGTACTGCAATGTGCAAGGAAATTCAATGAATTAAGTATTTGATAAAGATTGATATCTAAATATTTTTTATCTTTATTTATTGTTGTTTTTTTCTGTTTGGAATTACAGATTTGAAACAATTGTGCACGTCAAAGTCTGATATTGTGAAAGAATGCTTTGCTGCGTTACTAATATTGCTTGTTGAATCTGCAAGTCACGACTTGGACGAGAAGAGCTTCCGTTCTGTGGTGGAGTCCTACAATTTCAATCCAGAACGTTTGAGACTGCTTACTGATGTCTATGAGAAACGAAAAGGTGACTTGAGAAGTGTGCTTTTCAGACTGCAACATTCCATTCCGCAGATAATTGATGTCAGTTGGAGATTAGACTTCTGTATCAAAGTGAGTTGAATTATAATTTGAAGTGTAATGTTGTTTGCTCAAAAATATCCTCATAATAGTACGTTTGTTTTCGAACCCTTCAATGTATTTAATATTGAATAGAAATCGATTGATCAATGTGATTCACATTGAGTATTTCACTAATCACAATTGCTTAAATGTATCAGTGGTAGAATGACGCATAGTGTGAATGAAAAAAGACTGTCAAAGTTTACTTTGATTTAATCAAGAGTCAACAAGATAATTGAGAAAGTATGAAAAGCTAGAACTTTTCTCATGCATTTGAACTTATATGTATTTCAATAAAATGTCAATTACTTTGATATAGAATTGAACCTAGTTCTTGCATGATAACTCCTTCCGCTTGAATTCTGGTATTGAATTTGGTAAAACAGTAGAAGTTCATGTACTTAACAAATAGAGCAGGTATTATGTAAAGTAGCTGATAAGATCCTGTCTGCAAACGAAGGAAAATTAGTGAATGTATTTTGCATTGTATTATTTTTGAAGTATTTTTATCGGTTTCAGGTATAACTTAACTTGAACGATTCAGCGAAAAAGATAAAAATACTTTGTAAAATAAAATAATACATTGCGATTGCAAAATACATTTACTAATTTTCCTTCGTTTGCAGATTTAGATTCGTTTGCAATTCTTTAGAAGAAATGAAATCATATTTTACTTTCATAGTTATAATTATTTTATTTGTTTTACAGTCGAGCTCGTGCAGTGATAGCTTCCCTATATTCTTCATACAACTGGTTGGAGAAGCAGCAACCGACAATACTTCAGGTGGGATAATTTTAAAGAAATACAATTTCCTCTGTACTCTGGAAGAATTGGAAGAACTAGTTAGTGCCCTGAAAGATGCCACCAGACATATAGAATATTTAGCTGGAATTAAATGATAATCTAGCCTTGGATGCCTTGTAAATAAATTTTTCATCGCTAATTTAAATTTTTTTCTTTCAATGACTTGTCCTTCATTCCTGATCTAACATACAAGAATTACATGTCTCTTGTTTTATACTCATATTTGAAATGCGGGAATTGGTATCTAGTTTTTTATGTCCATTCACAGTTTTCCTGTTATCTTATTTATTGAGAAAGGCTTTGGACAAATTAGTCGGTCACGTGAATACAAAGGTTTGAATTCACATTGTTTGGTAGGGAAGAGCTATAAGTAAGCCTATAATAATGTTAGTTCATTCCATCTGTACTTTATGCTTACTAAATGATGAACATATAAAAGTTGATTATCTGAAAATTAGCAAAATTGTACGGCGTTTTTTCTAGAGGCAATGAAATTTTAATTGAAATAAAGTACAGCAAATAAAAATGATTCTTTCATTGTTTTAAGACTGATGGCTGGATTTCACGATTCCAGTAGACGTTCAGGTTACTGGAGGCAGGTTACCTGCCTGGAGGCAGAGGCAGGTTATCTGCCTGGCAGCCTGCCTCTGATCTAACCTGAATAAGCCAGTAACCTGTTCAAGTAAGTGGTCTCACGGTTCAGTTTACCTGCTTCAGGTCACCTGCCTCAAGTAACCTGAACGTCGAACCTGGAATCGTGAAATCCAGCCATAATGGTTCTGGCAATTCAAATAATTTTCTCCGACATGAACTTTAGTTTCATGTTCAATTAGCAACTTATATTTTCTCACAATTTTAGAATTGAATACAGTATTTTTCTTTTTGCTCTTCTTCGGCAATATCTTATGAAATATTTATTTTCAATTGCTTAAAGTCTTTTCAAAAAGAATGTCAAATAATTGTTTTATAGTGTCCCAGAATTCTGAGAATACTTCCAGATCTGGCTGCTGCTGTACTCATCTGAATAAGGAGAAAAGTTCCTAACAAAATTTTCAAAAATGCTTTGTTGCCGAATAAAGATGGCGAAAGATTTAAAGATTGTTACAACTTTCAGATTTTCATGGCTCATTCATGTATATGTATGGAAATGGTTAGGTTTAATGAACAATTGGCTCTGAAATCCATGAATACCAGTTGGAAAATTATTGTATCTAAAGATGTTACTGACAATTATGCCGAAAAACGTAAAATTCCATGTTGAAAGGGAAATATCTTGGTTATTTCATACGTCCACCAATATTTCTAATTGATGGACTTCTTAGAAATTTCCACCCAAAAATTTACAAAATTGGACATAGAAATCGGGAGTTTTATGCCTTTGTTACAAGTTGCCAGTCCACTAGTTTTTAGTGTTATTGTATTTCTGAAATTTAAGTTATGAAAACTCTTATTTTTATATAATATATAAACTAAATGGCACCCATTCATTCATGATTTCACTCATTCATCATCAAAACTCATCATCTACTGAACCAAAAAGTTTCATATTTTGCTGGCATGTTCAAGGAACTCTGGTCCTAGCTGAACCCACGGTTTCTAGACTACACGGTAGGGTTTATCAGTTGGAAGCGCAGAAATATGATTTTCTGACTATTCTCTGTTTCTAAATAATAGAATATTGTGTACTGTTAGTTGTTCCACGTTGACGGTTACTACTGACGTCACGCCTAGCTGCTTGGTCTCCCAAGCAGCATACGCGTGAAACGCTACCGTGTAGTCTAGTCACTCTTACTCGCAAAGTGAGTGAAACATGCTATTGAAAACACAAATAGAAGCTAGAAAACTGCCAATTTCTGGCATTATTTTGAAATTCTCTCAATCGGTTTTTAAAATCGGTGTATACAGAGTGGTCCAAAAAATTGTATCCACTGTTTAAAAGTCCATAACTTGCAAACTAATGATGCAGTTGTCTCATATTTGGTGAAAGTGTAGCTTAAAGTCCAACTTCAACATATCACTTTAGGTGATCAAAATGGCCACCATTCACATCCACACACAAACGATGCCGCCAAACTGCAGCACAAACTACCGTACCTACTGTCTGCAACGTGTTCAGTTGGATATTTGCATATTAATGTACGATGAATTCTCGAAGTTCATCCAATGTGCGTGGCTTTTGTCGATAAAAACGTCCTTCGTCAGTGTTTCCCACAGCTGAAAGTCCAGAGGAGTTGAGTCTGGGGAATGTGGTGGATACTCCGCAGCACCTCTACGGCCTATCCATCGTAGTTCATGGTGCAGTTCGGTGGCATCGTTTGTGTGTGGATGAGAATGGTGGCCATTTCGAACACCAAAATTGATATGTTCAACTTGGACTTTAAGCTAAACTTTCACTAAAGTTGAGAAAACACCATCAATTAGTTGGCAAGTTATGGACTTTTAAACAGTGGATACATTTTTTTGGACCACTCCGTATTTAGAGGTCCAACTGAATACGCCGGCTGAATTCGAAGGTTTTTGGTCCAGTTGATTGTTAGTTATGGAGAATAAGTAAGCTTTTTCATACCTAAAATTTCAGAAATGACACTGGAAACTTGTAAACACGACACATTTATACTGGCGGCCACGAAATAAGAGGCGGCTGAGACATTTTGAGCTGATGACAAGTCTTGCCAGCTGACTACTGAAATCCTGCAGGGGAATCGACTTCGACGCTCGGAAAAAGCAACACTGGAAGCTCAGCATTGCCAATTCGTGATGAAGCAAGCAATTTTCAACTTTCCCTGGCTTTACTGGTTCTATATCTAACAACAGCGAAAAATCCCTCAGCCGCTCAATTTCGTGTCCGCTATTATAGATAAAAACAGAAAGGAATCATAGCAAGAAAAATAGCACATTTGATTATTCTGTGTGTTAATAGTAATAAAATAGATTTATGCATACTAGCTGTCTTAAATGTGAAAATTGGGTACCGGTATTAGTTATTTTATTCCACCTACAGATTCTTGTTTCTTTTCTTCTCCATGAATTCGAAATCATAGATATCTCCATAAATAATCTCCATCAATATTTCTTAGATAATCTCCAATTCGAAATGATATTCAAATTACGCATCCAACGAAAGTTATTCCATGGCAATCAGTTTCTATTCATCATTCGCCCTTTAGGAGTACCCTATTCATCAACAGTAGAAAGAATAAGTTCTCCCATTTTCTTGTAAGTTTATGTTTTTATACAAAGATAAAGACTCGATAATATTCATGACTCGATGCTTAGAAACTTTTGTCAATTCAACAAGAGTAAGATATTATACTAGAACTTGATGACTGTTTCATAATTGTCCATACTATCATTTTATGGAGTTTATGGTGTTCCCAATAATAAAACTCATTCATAGGCAAAGTGACCATTTCAGCAGCAATAAGTGGCTACTGCAATTTAAAAAAAATATTTGTGAGCCTTGAAAACTTTTCAGGACAAGAGTTTAGAACGATAAAAATATACAGATTCCTAGAAAAATACGTCATTTCTCAAATTTCCTCTAGAATTTGATTAACGCAATCATAGTTTTGTAGTGATTTATCTCGAAAGTCGAAAAAAGTTACTTGGACCCTTTTTCTCCTTAGGTCCTCAATTTATTTCTTGGTATAATTTTACATACCGTAATACAAGTTATCTGAAGTTCTAGTATTTAAGTCAGAGCAAAATGTATGTTTGATTTTGATTAATGTAATATATCTTATGTGGTTATCTTCATATAAGCTAAATGATTCATAGCCTAATTAATGACAATTGAATAATCTATTATTTCATCTCATACTAATTTTTAGGAATTCATTCACTTATGCTCGTATGTAGACAAAATATGAAATTAATTTTGCTCCTCAAAAAGAAGTGACGAAGCCGATGTGAAGGCTAGTGATGGGAGTGGGATAATTTTAATGTTTCTTTAAAAAGTAGGTGAATTTAATTGTGTAAAGTGACCCGCTGTTAATGATATGCGGTATTATTAGTAACATATCAGAAAAATAGAAGTGTTTATTCAATATATCAGATAACAATAGTAGTATAAATCATTGTCGGCTAATTTTCTCTATCGCAGAGTGCCGTCTTGGGAAACCGATCCTAATATAGGCGTCAAATCTGTTACAATATGAAAAACAGATCTTATGATGAATTATTATTGACATGCTGTAATACACTTCTGAAATAAAATTACTGTACAGTAATAACAATCTTTAAAAAATCGTAAGTACATAATATACTGTACAGTACTCATGTATAATATAAAAAAAATAAATATAAATAAATAAAACAGATCTTGGTGAATTCACATACTATAGCCTAGTACATTAGCAGTGATAGGCGAAAAAGCATTTTAGGGTTCGGAAGATCGCTACGCTACGGATGCAAACAACGTCCAGCCTCCCCAAAAAATGTATCTATCCGTTTGATTTACATAGCTCCGTCCAAAGGGTGGCCACACTAATGCGGACGGCGACGTTTATCATTTTAATCATTTTATCATTGGCTCAGCTGATTTTCATCCGTAGCGTAGCGATCGTCCGCGCAAGTGTGCCCGAACCCTTAGGGCGGTTGCAGACGAACCACAATCGCATGTGGGATGTGGGACCGAGATATGCGATCATCTGATCTTCAACTCTATACAAGCAAATAGTCCAGTACACACCAGTCCGTGTGCATTGAACTATTTGTTTGTATAGAGTTAAGAGTTTATGATCATATGTCGGTCCCACATCCCACATCATGCGATTGTGGTTCGTCTGCAACCGCCCTTAGAGTTTCACATGAAGCTGGGTGAAGAAGAGGACGTTCGAATTAAAATTTCAATGAAATTACATGTTCCATTCCATTTACAGGAATTTTCATCATATATCGGGCTATCTTTTCATTCCAATCAGCTTAATGTTTCGTCTTCTAAATGCACGTCAACAATACTCGGCAGCAGCATATTAGCGAGGACTCAGACGCGCGGCTCATTGCACAAGCACAAGCTCTGGAAAGGTATTAATTTGTTTGGTAGTCGCCTGGTTGAGGGGGAGGGGCGCTCAGTTAGGTATTGAAAAGAGCTCGCCGGTCGAACGCATATCATCACCTGCCGCTATGTGAAGCTCGTAGGCGCGGAAGACTGAAAGTAATAGGATAATATCCTGTAGCGATACTTGCCTTGCCGGCCGGCTAGACGCATTCAACCGGAAAGATGCTTTGCGAGCTCACCTCGCCCAAAGTTCGAACTTGTTTGGTGGAGTTGGCGCCCGAAGCCCCCGAGATCATTATAACTTCAGGCGCAAGTGGATTTTCGTTTCTGTCCAGGAATTTCATTAATTGGGATCCGGGACCGGGATTGCGCCGCGCCGCGCCGCCCCTCTTTCTTTTGCTAGCTCTGCCCTGCTCTGTTCATTTTTCCTGCCAACTATTCTCGGCTGGTCTCACTTTGCCGGCAAAGGAAACTGCACTTGCAAATGGGCTTGCAAAGGCTTTGCCCGGCTTCAGCTCATCCCTAGCTACGTTTCACTTGATCGCTTATTACATGCTGCAATGTGAGCTGTTGAAATTTTCTACAAGTGGCCGAACTTTAAGCCCAATTTTTCTTCAAGGAAGTTGAAGTTCAAAAACTTCATTTTCCTTCATTTAAGGTGGTTAACACACCAGAAAAAAAATCATTTTGAGAGTTTCTCAAAAAACTTTTTTTTTCATTAAATTTAGGAGGTTAATTAGAGTGACTGCACTACATCATCGATATAACTTACAAGTAGGACTATTACGTTCAGAGAAACTATGAAATAGATTGCACCTCAATATCTATGTTGTTTTAATAATATGAAAGTAGAAGATTTCATATTAGTCACGAATAGACAGAGGTAGAAAAAATGTGGAATTGTTCTACCCACAAAAATAAAGTTTCCATCCTCCTGATTGGTGACTCCAATTAAATTTTAATTATATCTTTAGAACGTTATTATTGTCAAAAAGCTTGATAATTATTTATACTTCTTTGATGATTTTTGAACCATTTGAGATAAGAACAAAGTGAGTTTTAGAAATTTTGAAAGGATTGACAAATCTGTCAAATTTTCACTCTTTTGATTGTAATAAAATTATTATTCTTGATTATGGGAGTAGATACTGTAGATACTTTCAATAGTAATTCTATTGAAATGCTACAATTGAGATTCATGTAATATAGCCTACTGGCATAAGTTGGAAAGTAGCTGTAATAAAGTCATAAGTAGATTTAATGTTGTAGTTCTTTTTTATCTCTTCAAAGTATCTTTATGATCGTGTTATTGAAAAACAAATATTTGAAATTTGTTGAATCAATCGATTCTAAAATAATCATGATAATCAAAATAATCAGCATGAATTCAAACTATATTATACAAATATTTGTAGAATCAAATTACTATCTAGAGTTTTATGATATTTGTAGCAATTATAAAAATTTGAAATGCCTTATGTTGTTACAAAAATGTAGACTGATTGTATGAATCTTTTCATAATTGACATACAGAAAACTGTATTATGTACTTAATTCTAAATTATTTAATCAAATTTAACTGCTCGACTGAATATGAAATTTTTAAAACCCTGTTGGAGTTTAAAGTTACATAAATTGGACAATTTTGTGCGATTAGGCCTATATTTTTACAGTAGTTTCATAATATTACGTTAATTTAGCATTTGTGAGCCTATATAAATTCCTAAAATGAAAGTAATCTTCAAATTGATCCCCACATTTTGTATTGCACGTATCTGAAAATCATTTTGGTTTGATATTTGCTCATGCTTCTAAGTATGTAAAATTATAAAAATAAATCGTCAAATTGTTAGTTTATAAGAAACCAAATCGCTCTGCCATTCCTCCACAACAAGTGAATCTGATTTCATAGATAAATATGATTTGAATACAATGTATTATTATTATAATTACATTGGATAATGTCTTTTGAACGGGTTGATTGAAATGAATGTTAGTAGTAGACCTATACGATTATTATCACTGAGTAACTAAAGATTTTGTTCACTTTTAATACAATTTTAAATGACATAGCAGTCAATACAGTAATATTTGTGACTTATAGTTAAAACTATTACTGACGAGGTGGAGCGCTTACGAACTTTACTTCCATCATCATCACTGCAGTGTTAATACACAGTGTTAATACATCATATATACACTGCAGAGTAATAGTTATAACTAAAAGTCACAAATATTATTGACTGCTATGTCGTTTAAAATTGTGATTAAGTGAATCATCAATTAGCAGTTCGTTATGGAAAGTGGAATAGAACAAACATTTGGATTGAATTTATCCTGAATATGAGTAATTTTATACTTTTGCATTAGGTATTGATCATTACCACAGATAAGGTATAATCCTTATACCTTATCTGTGTCATTACATTTCCAATATTCTCTTTAAAGCATCATTTGCTAGCCTCCCTCCTTTTCAAGCTAAGCTTGTGTTACAAGATTTTCGTTTTCTTGTATACATAATCTTTGTTTAAACGACTTAGCAAAAAGACATAATAATTATTTAAAAAAGTATGACTTCTCCATTTTCATACATGCTGATTAATAGATGCTTTTAGGATAGATACACGCTTTTAGGATGATAGGTGATATCCTCACTTTTGGTTGAAACCCCGCTTCAAGTTACCTGCGATTTTAATTAATTTTCTCCGTCTTTTGAAGCGATATAATTGACGCGTTTGACGAAAAACACATTTGGTATCGTCATTTCCAAGCATGTTTGACTTTATAGCACAAACGAACCCATTAAATTTGAAATTGAGATTCCACTCATTAGTGATGTATAAGCTACTATCATAGTTAGCAAAGGCGAATATCTAGGTTGAAGGTATGGTTCTCATTTTGGATGTAGTCAAAATTCACGACTATTTGAACATCATGGTGAGCTCAAAGAGATTGGGCAGGAGAGTGGGGGATAGTAAAGGGAAGTTAACCAAAGTAGGTGGAAGATACAGAGATCCTTGTCAGAAGAGATATAGCAGGAAAAGAAACATGATAGTGTAGAGTGAAATATATTACAGTATTTCTATTATTATTACTAGCTTGCAGAGATAATAGTCAGATAAACTTTTTAACGCCCTCTGATTCAATTGAGTATCTTGGAATCTGAACACTTTTCCTGGAATGCATGTTTAATATCGACTTGAATTAAAAAAGAGTAACTCGCTTAACTTCAACGAAATGAATGTTACTGAGAATTTGGTCAAATAGAAGTCGTATCAGGACGAGTAGGGTATTTTGTACATAAAAGTTGGCATATCTTCAAAGGTATGGAAGCTTGATGGCAAATACGAATAGAAATTGATAATTTTTTTGCTTTTTGAATAATGTCAATCTTTCGAGAGGCTTTCTGTATTTAGAGAAACATACTATATTAAATATGTTTGCATGTTCAGCATTGATGCATAACGCTGATGAATTAAAATAAACTCTTGTTCATTCAAATCGAGAGCGACCATGTCTGGAATTGAGTACCGTAGGATGAAACCAACTATACTAGACTCAAGAGTTTCCTATACTTCAATTATTCGAGTCAAAGCCCCCGATTTGCAGTTTTTTTCATCAAGAGACAGGGAGTTGAAGAGCTGGATACAAGAAAGAGCTCTTTTTCACTTTTCAAGTATGACCAGGTATGCTGTTCGAGCTCCAGTAGCATGGTGCATCATATATACCATGTGCTTGATTATCTAGTACCGATGTGACATTTATGAGTGTTGAAAATTTACTCATTTATTATGCAATAGAGTTGAAATACTCCGCAAACTATTATCTCCAGTGACCTCAATAAAACTTTGCATTAATTGGCAAAACTACTCTCAATCCATAAACCAAAAAATGTATTTGCTGATACCCCAATACCCTTGAAATCATTTGCACGCGGCACTAAAAGCATATTCTGCAAAGCCAAAGCTATATATGACTTGCATGATAGGGACGGTGAGGCTTATAGGGGAGGGGTAGGTTTGGGAATGTGCAATATGACACCAGCAACCAGCCTGGTCTAATGCTTTTAATCTGTCACTTGTAATTGATATTCATGGTCCGTTTGCTTATGAAATGGGATATTGGATCGTGCATCGGTGCGGGGATTCGGCACCGGGAAACAGAATTTTAGCTGCGATTGTAAAGCTACAAAGTGAGAAACCATTTGCAGCGAATGTTTTTATTTCGCTCTGTGGTGGTAATCTCTCGATTAACATTCTGATCCGGTTAACGGGACAGGTCGGTGGTGGTGACTCGTGGGTAATCGGCACCGCGGTTTCTAATCTTACCAGTATCTGTTAGCCTGGGCTGTGATCGGCCTAAGCCAGCCAGCCAACTAGTGTCATAATCACTACTCACCATATTGCCACCACCGCCGCCGTTCAAAGCATCGGCACTCAGCTTTGAAATGTCAAAACCAGCATTCGAAAATCTCGCCTCGTGCATCTCACCATAGCAAATCCAATAACCATTGATAAAATTTGATTATATTTGAAACTGGCGTTCATCGTCCAAACAGATCGTTTTAGTTGGCTGTTTGTTTTTCCAAGCTTCCCGTATCTGCACCTCTTATCGAGTTTCACAGATGAGTAATCTCACTGGAAAAGGTCCACTCACCGACAAAATTTGCTCATTCATTCCAATAAATATTTCCTTCCTAGACTGTCTTCATCTGATTCCAATATAGGTCAACATTTCATAGAAATAAATTTCCAATCTATATATAAACTTTATAATAACTCTATAACTTTACTTACAATTCTGAAGAATACGTCGTATTGTACTTCAAAGCTAAAGCACAGAAAAGACAAGAATGATTATCTGGTTGGTTTGTGAAATATTACTTTTGGCACAGCAAGAGGGAGAAAAAGGTTATATTCTCCACCAATCAGAACCACCTTCTTGGTACTGTCCGCGTCTGAGCTCCGTGTCCCTGACGGCTGAATGGGAGAGACGAAGAGCCCTATGAAATGCACTACGAAAACCGGGTTTCCATGGAGTATAGCATCCCTCCCAGGGACACAGAGCTTAGAATC
This sequence comes from Laodelphax striatellus, assembly GCA_017141395.1. Lineage (NCBI taxonomy): Eukaryota > Metazoa > Arthropoda > Insecta > Hemiptera > Delphacidae > Laodelphax > Laodelphax striatellus. The sequence continues at coordinate 33,423,571 of CM029532.1, forward strand.
GGGCAGTATACAGGTCAAGAATCTAGCCTAATCTTTTACTGACCAAAATAACTGCTCAAAAATAGAAAGAGTGTACTCCCTTTCAGCTTACACAAATTATAATGGGGAACTATAACCAAAATACACCGAAATTTCTAGTGAGCTTACAGATTAGAATATTTATTAGTACTCTTGTTATAAGGATGTGGTTGAGTACTCCTGTAATTGTGAAAGATTTATATAATTTTATGTGTGAAAAATTCTCGACGTATTGAACGTGAGAAATAAGAAATAATGATTTTGAAAAACAATCCCCACTGAAACCATTGTTGTGAAATAATTTATGCTGAAGATGATAATGGAGGAGAATTATTGCTACCAATATGAGGAAGGGAATCTTCATGAGGCAACAGGCGCTACCCCCTTTCTCCACAGTGACGCCCCTCTCTCTCACACTGTTTGCAGCCCGCTTCACCTGAAATCGGTAAAACGCCTCTGTGGCTGAATGATTAAGCGGGAATATTGAATTGCTCGGCTCTCGCGTCCCGGTTTCAATTATAACAGCTTTGTTCGTGCATCTGACGGGGGATGTGCTAGCTGCTGCTACTGCTGCTGCAATCCTGTATAGGCAAAGCCTCAGCTGTATCCACATTCGAATGACTCACTGCGTCTGTGTGAGTGTGTTCGCGATTGAAATGTAGGCTACATGTCGAGGAGGTTCTCGGTGGGATCGAAGCACTTGACGTGAACATTATCTTGGAAATTTCTCAATTCCTCTCTCAAAATGTTTCGCATATGAGCTGACTGAAGTGCTCTTGCTGTTGTATGATGCTTTCTCCAATAGAGTTTCAATTACAGTGCAGATCAATATTGTTATAGTAAATCACCAAGGAATAGCGACAGTAATGCAGTGCTGCAATGAAGTATCATATATACGTTATGATGATACTTTTTATACATTATGTTTGGTATAGGCCTATCGTATTTAAACTCCTTTCTGAACTTCCTGTATTTGAACTTCTTTTTGAACTCCGTTATTCCGTGATCGTGAAAATGTCTATTCAAGAACGAAAATTGATAATGTTAAAACAATTATGTTTCACCAGTTTTATTAAAGATGAAACTTTTCAGAGCTGAAGTGGGGAAATAGAATTTAGTCATTGTTACTTGTCATAATATTGGAAGGAACAGAAAATCTATCCATAACACTGAAATTGAGCTCTGTGATATTAGATCAATTTTCAACCAAATATCAAAATAGAATAAATATTCTTATTCACGGATGCTGTTGAAGAATCATCCCATTACATATTGTTATTTTTCTGCCTATTCTTATTTAAGACTAGACAACATTAAATTAATCTTTATTATTTCATCTTTCGTCTCAGGTCCGAGGCACAACTTGTTTAAAGACCTCTTCAAGGCAAAGAAGACCGCGGCGGCCGCAGGGGTGGTTGGCGGCAACGAAAGTCAGTGTCAGCTCAGCTCATTACCTAGTGTTGTGGAAAAAGTAAACGCTCTTTTAAATATCTTATCCATTATTAAAGACTGAGTTGCAGCTCTGAGTAGCGTAAAAGCTCTATTAGGAATGATCAACTCAGCTCCCTGCTTCGTCATCTATGCCTGTTGTGCCTTCCCTTAAGTATCCATTGTAGGCTACATCGCTGAATAAATAAATAAATTATCTAGCCAATTGATGGCTTTTTTTTGGAGAGATGGATATCCATATGGATAATAATAATAATAATGGATACTGTATTTGTCTCCAAAGCCACTCATAAATTATTAGTTATCGACACTGTAATAATTTGTTTACAGTTCAATTATTCTATCAATCATTCGTTTCTCTAAAAAATATTTTCAATTTGACTTAAATTCTGTTCTGGCCAATAACTGGCAGTTCTTACAATGTTTTCAGACTTGATGTTTCTTGAAAATCTTCATCACCCTCGAAAGCGCAGTATGAGATTCTTTTAATAAAAACTTCTTCCAAATTATGAACCGTAATTTTAAACTCTTCTTTTTCTCACCTTTCTTCACTCTCTTCATCCAGCCCTCTTCTCAAATTATCCGCTAATCTCAGGGTAATTTTTTTAAACTCTCCATAGTAGTACACGTCTGATACCGTGGGGAGGGAGTTTAAGGCAGAAGCAGGGATTTGCGAGTTCTCCTCTTAGCGCTACGAGATGGCTTAAGCTTGCTTGTTTCATCTAAGAAACGCGCAAAACGTAGAGCGCGGACTTCAAAAGTTACGCGCTAAGCAAAGTTTTGAATGAACCGCATCCTGTCTTAAGTCTCAAGAGGAACTCCTCTTAAGAACAAAAGGACGTGAATCGGTACTTTGTTTGAAGGTGCGACATTCATACATTTGCCCTTTGCTTGAATGGCTATGTATATTAAGATTTTGAGGATTTCTAGTAGTTAGGCCGGTATTGGAATTAGACTATAATATTTATGTATATCATATTTATATATATTATAATAATACGTTTTCTCTAGGAGAACACATTACATCTTCATATGGTCATAGTTCAACAGATAATAATTGGTATATTACAATGTGATATTTTTCATCACAGATATTTTGATAATAGATATATGACATAGAACTATCATAGTCTAATTCCGGCCTTTTACATTGATTAACAAGTATACTACTTATACTGCATAATATTATTAGTTATACTTTCAGTGCTTAATCTGTACAAATAAAGGTTCCGGTACGGAGGGGAGAACCTAGGGGGTTGCTTGCCCTCCCAGCCAAACGGGTGGTGCGGAGGACTTCCACCGAGAAAAATGAAATTTTAACTACTCAAAACTCGTTTTTAGAGTGATTTTAAAGCTTTTAGTTGTGTGTTTTTACCATTATTTCTCGATATTTTCAATAAAAATTAAAATTATCTACTATAGGAGTAGCAAGTAGGTTTAAAAATAGCGACTTCTTAAGAAAATGAAGTACCTCCTCTTAGGGGTACCGGTACGCCGTACCGTCGCGTACCGTCACAAATAAAGCCATTTACACTAAACACAAAAAATCATTAGATAGAAAAACAAAACTTATAACAAGAAAAACATTTAGAAAACTCATATTTTAAAGGACTTTATACTTGCCTACTACTATACTTGTATAGGCCTTGTTATGTATGTATATTGTATACTACTAGTCGTATTTGGCGATTCCATAATGGGCTATTAATAGAGATTTTTCAAAAAATATCAAGCCGATTTATATCTACCCAATGAGGATTTTGAATTTCATTGCATTATCACGATTATTTTTTGAGTTCAATAGCATACAAATACTGAAATATTTCCACAGGTCGGTTGAAAAACAAAAATATATTTTTAAAACAACTATAAAATAAAATGATTTTGATGTAGGCTAGTACCCTATCAAGTAATTCTAAAGGTGGGTTCCTGCCTTCGAAGGCCGTTATGAAATCATTTGTTTTTCCTTCCTCAATAAAATTTGAGAAATTAAAACTCTACAGACTCTTCCTCGCATACAGTCCATAAAAAGGATATTCCTCCCTCAAAATCAATGTTATCTGTTGCATTGTTTTTCAAGAGAATCAGGAAAAATTCATCCATCCATTCACACCTATTTGAGTGTTTTTCATTCTATTTTCCGAAACATCTCCGGCTGAAAATTCCAACTCCAATTAGTTCATTTCCCATTTCACGAGGCTAGTTTGTATCATTCTCATCCAATGAATTGGATTTCGATAAACTGAAATAAAACCTACTGATAATTCACATGGTAACAACAAGAAAAAGTAATGTGAGGAGGGTTAAACTCAAGTTATACTTTTTATTCACATCAAAATTATTAGACTTTGGGACTTCGTTGGTACTAAAATGCATTCATTGATTGCTTGACAAGAATAAACAAAGAATTCAACAATTTTCAGATCGCTGTTGTTGTACGAGGTCTGATTTTTTTTTAGAAAACAGCGATCCCTCTGTGAGAAAAATCATAGTTTTTCATACTTTGGCTATGCAAAAGCACGAAACGAGGAAAACTGTAATGGAACCTAGCCGAACTGTGTAATGAAGAGAAATTTTTCCTCATTCGTTTCGTTCGACGTACAAAAATTCTCAATAAACTTTTCCCAATAGTACTGAGATTCATTCAACCTGATAAATCTGAAGCTTTTAAACTTTATTCTGGAGTTTGAGTGGAATTCCTATTCTTCTCTGTGCTAATTATAAATTGAACAAGCGAATTTATCGAACAGAGTACTTTTTTACTAGAAATAGACTCCATAGCCTACATATAATAATTCGAATGGTGCATTATAAATAGTACTTGGCTATCGAGTGATTGAAACTACCTGATAATCTTCGGACTCTATGAAGTAAGAGATCTGTCATAATTGATAATGATCAAGTTCGAGAAAGGTTATCATTCCACGAATAGAAGTATCTCAATCATTTCCTTTAGTCGCTGTTAGAGGCGACTGTAAATATCACACTTTTTACGGGAAAAATTGCATTAAATAGCGTCAGAACTGGCAAACCGTTTGGCATTAAAGTTAATTTTGAAAGTAAATAATATTAACTTTTACGCTGAATTTTTTAATAAAAAAACTCTGAAAGTCCATCAACCATTTTTCAGTGGCTACAAAACTGGATGGAACTATAAAAATAGCAACATCTCAACACATACAACTACAATTAAAATGATTATAGATGAATATTCTCACCGCAGCATGAAATTGATTAGGGTATAAATTGAGCTCAATATACAGAATCCACTATTCTCTTGAACAATGTTTTGTTCTTTTGAGTGATGCTTATAACGAGAAATCCATCACCCCTTGACTCTCTCTCTCTCTCTCTCTCTCGCCCTGCTCTCACATACAACAGTGTCAACCAGAGCAATCGTGACAAATTGCTTTTTCATCCTGGATTCGGCTGCAAAATAGCACACAGCAAATCAATTATTCAGCGATACAAATGTTCATAGATATAAATTTATTTCGAAAAAAAAAACATGTTGTTGGGTGACAGTGATAGGGTGAGGACAAGAATGCATTATTGGTGATGATGAGAAAGAGAGCAAAATTGAGTTTTTGTGTGTGAGAGAGTGACAGGGTGAGAGGAATTTTTCGTTTGTTGATGTATTTGACGGTTGCCGTTGTTGGTGTTTGTATTCGCAGAGCCCGGAAGGACGCGCTGATAGTAATTGTTTTTGTGGCCGCAACTGAACAAAAGCGCTCGTCAATACAGCGGAATCGGCGGGAGGCAAATTGATTTATTTGTCTTTTCCGAATTCGCTGCTCCAACCTCGAACAGACGCTCCGCGCTCCTACCCCCTAGCTAGACAGCCGCTTGCAAGTCCCAGCTCTCACCAATGCACAACTCTATCAATAGGATTGTCGAATTGCCGACCACTTGCCTTGATAAGCCTCGCACACACATTTTTGTATGTTGACTATCTCTAGTTCGTTGTTTCGCCGCTGCTAGCTGTGAGTGCGCTCCGTCGTCACGTCTTCGCCAAACAATTCGATTGTTTGTCGGAGACAAACTCTTTGCTTTTTTCAAGGCAGTAATTTTCGTCGTCGTTGCTATGGGTTATGGTTGAGCACGGACCAGTAAACGAGTTCCATAGAGCCAAGATTCTTTCATATTGAAAGTGGATTTGCTCGAAATAGAAAAACTAGCATTGCGTTTTCAGAGTATGACAGTTTATCTTAGTTTTTATCGAGCACAAGAATGCCTCAAACTGTTATGTGTTCAGGTTGATTTGCTTGAATGGAAATATTTTATTCGTATTTTAAAATTTCTTTACAATAAGCTAGTCGCATCCAGTTTAAATAATATTATTATTATATATATACACTCGTATCAATTCTAAATTCGAATCGTACTTGTTAAATCAATGGTCAACTTGAATCGATCACGTTATATATTTGAGTGATAAACATAAACAATGAATAATTTTCCCTTGTACGATTTGGATTAAGATTTCCCATTGTAAGATGAGTAGTGAATTTTGAATGATTCCATGTTAAATCAGCTTACCACCTCATATTAGCTTTAAGCTTACCAATTATTTTACTCATGTTCCTCTTGACTATCATTATACATAATCTTTCGTGATCAAGCAAACAAAAGAAGTGTTGTAACTAAATTCATGATGTGTTTTCTTTTGTTTATCTAAGGAATATAATCCTTATGCGACGAATATAAATCCGTGTGCGACATTTTTCTTGTCTCAATTTTGTCAAAGAAGAAAAATGTTCAGGATAAACAAAAAATATAGGCCTAAATTTGAAGGTTGATAGACACGTTTGTTTCCCAAAATTGTTCGGCAATGAAAATTTTGGATTCATTGACTCGAATTTCTCATACCAGTAAGTCTATCGCTGTTGCTGCCGTTTAAATCAAATCGTTTGCTGCAACAGTTTTAAATCAAAGTGACATCTGAAAACGGAGACGTCACGGTAAGGGTGTGTTGAATTTGATAAGTGTCAGAAAGTGAATCGAATCTTAAAATCGAACTGTCGAGTCCCCATCTCGTTGATAGTTTGTGAAATAATAATTATTTCAACGCAACAGAAATGAAAATACCTGAGAGATGTCAGGAAAACGGCAACGTAGCCGCCGTGTTAACGGGTATCAGAAGTTGAAATTTAATTACTACGCCCATCTCCTGTCTGTTATATACAAAAGGCTGTCTCTTTCCGTAATCTAAGAATGATTTGAATGAAAACTTGGAAATATAACGGCTGGAAACTTTGAGTCAGTAGCGTCTGTGAATTCAACTCGACAAAAGGCTATGAAGACGATTTATATTTTAATAGCATGCAGCCTATCCTCAGTTTAATGTAGGTTTCAGTTTGGCAATAACTCTTCCAAACATTTCATTTTTTAGTGCAGTAGAACCGTTTATAATTGATAGCATTATAAGCCCAATATTATTTGGGGTTACTGGACTAGTAGAAGTTTTACTTACATTAATCATCGACCAAATAATTCTTTACTAAATTTTCCATAGTTTGTAATGAACAATTCCAACACTGAATTTCTATAAATATATTTCAAAAAGAGGATTCCAATTCAATATTTTTCCATCATGATGGATCACAAATGACAAAGATTATTTGATGCTCCACTATTCGTTTCATTCATCGAGATTTTTCAATAGCTCAAAGTTTCAATTTACAATCTAGAGTACTTCTGATTCCTTGTAGCCTAATTTAGCGTGTAACAGCATCATTTACTAAATAGCTTGCTGATGATTAGTTAATTCATCACGATATCAGGTTCAAAAGTGAAGATATTATAAAAATTTGATCACATTCCTGTTATTATCCTTTTCTTTGATGGTTATCCAATTTTGCCCAAGAAAGGACGCTCCAGTCGAGCTGAATGGGAATTGTGATTTCATTTATGGTTTCATAAAGGAAATAGAACGGATGAAATATTAATCAACGTGAACACTACTTCTTGAAAAAGCTGTGAGAATGTACATAAATAACTAATTAAAATTATATGACAATAAGAGGAAAATTCATGGAACTAAAGCTGCTCGGACGCTGAATCAGAGCTTGTTCTCTTTGGGAGAGAAAAGTAGGTACTTTCGCAGCCGAGAATTTATATTACGAAGAGGAGACTTGAAATTTTAATTATAACTGGATCTCCCAGAAGGTAGGCTAAGTCAGTGAGAGAGATGGAGCATAAGAAATGGTTAGTGAGAAAGAAAGAGTGAGAGAATTGAGACACAGTTTGGTGGTGTTTTTTTGGGGTGTGAGAACGTTGAAGACGACTTTGAGGAGAAGGGGGCAGGGAGGAGTAAGCCCATAGGGTGGCGGAAGTGCTTGGGGGAGTTGACCTTCCACTTGAAGCCTCTAGCGGAATAATTAACGCGTTACGCGCCCCCTTAATTTCATTAGCTAGCCGGGAGAAACACAATATGCAAGTCCCAGAGGTCGTGCAACGCAGTGGCATTCTGTTCAACACCAGCACAACACTTGAGCATTAATTTGATACTAATGCGAGCTAGTCGAGCGATAGGCAACAATTTGTACTTCAAAGCAGCAGGCGTCCGGCATCTTCAATAAATCTTTCAAAGACTCTGATTCGCCAAAACAAATACAACCTCCATCTTATCTCACAGCTTCACAGCTTGCTACAGTTTTCGTTAATGCTTGTTATTACTTCAGATTTATTGAATTCTCAATATTATAATTTCTCCTTTTCTCAGAAACATTATTGTTTCCTTGAATCTCATGATCGGCATTGGTAGTGTAATATTAATCTCCTTGATACAGATTTCTTATTATAGCGGAGAAAATCAAGATTCATCATATAAAATTATCAAGATTCTGTAATCTTGTTTTCTTTTATGGTGGAGTAAAAAAACATAACTTAGGATAATTGTGTCAAAATAAGTGATTGAATGTAAAGTAGGCCTAAAGATGATACATTTTTAATGACATTTAACAAAATCGAAATTGTACCGTATGTGAGAAACAAAGACAGAAGAAGTGTTTAGTAAAGAAGTGAGAGAGTGGATAAAGTAATCTTACATATGAAATAATAATATACATGGTGTTTCAGAACTCCCCATCAACATTCTAGGACATTGTTCCTGGGTAAGAAACATATCTATATCATATTTAAATTGGCATCTGGACTGAAAATGAATTATTGTCATTACAATTTATCTCTTTACCATGTTCAAATGTAAAATATTTCATTCCCTATGCAATATTAATAAGGACGAATAATAGTGAATAGATGCTTACAATCTTCCATCATTGTGAAAATCTGTTATTAAATTGTTGTCAGGTAAGGTGCGGCGTAGGTAAAGTACACGCACTGTACATGCACATAACTATAGTGAATACAAAAATTATGTGTCGAATTACTGCTATTTTGATTATCACCGGCGTTAGAGCTGATTAACAGCGATAGAGATTAATATCAGCGTTAATGAACCATCAACATTTAAAAAAAAGAGAAAATTTATATCCTATTCACTCCTATAAGTACTTGTGGAAGGAGTAAAATGGAAAATAATATTGACTACTGCATTTGAAACCAGAAGTCTTTAAACAGGAAAACTGGATCTTATAGATGACGCTATACCTTTTCCAAATCTGCTACATTCAAATACAATAAACGTAAAGTCGCAATATTGGTCCAAATCGATCTACGTTTCAGAGTATTTTCGTCGCTGCTGCTTTTTGCCTCCTTATCTGCTCTCACTGGCCGCATTTCCGCGTTCTCTTAGTTCCATTCAATTTCCTGGAAAAGCGCTATCTCGTTCGGGAAAGCGTCCGTCACCGGCTCTAAGCAATCAGCAGAAAAGCGCCGAAGATGGCTGGCGAGAGAAAAAAAGCGACGAGAAAAACGAAAAGATAGAATAAACCGCTCTGCAAGGGCTTTTCCACTGTCCTTTATTGAATCTTATTAGTTACTTTCTATGAAGATCACTTCTGACTTGTAATTCGATATGTTTTAAAAACCTATTCAGCTTCAGAACCATACTTCAATATTCTCATACTTGAAAAGATATTAATTTATTTTGGTTTTTATGAACCATTTTTCACAACAAATCCTTGATGTTTCTCCTAATTCTCCAAATAAAGCAATATTGAAATGAGCAAATGAGAAACAGTATCTAATTTTTTCAATAAATTGTGTTTCATAATTTCACATTTTACATTGTGAATCACATTAAAGTTGGAGAGTTCACTAAGCTCATCTTCTCAAGGTTTAAAGTTCATAGAAAATAATTATGGAACCAAGAAGTATGCTATTCCACAGGTATATTCATTATTTGTTACATCATAGTATAATCCGTTAATGCTGTAAATCACTCCTATGACATCCGCCGTGATGAATTATGAATGAAGAAGCTCCTCCATATTTATTCAATATTTTATGTATTAAAGTGTATTTAAGCAGACCCAAAGTTAATGATTCTCATGCTTAAAAAAGAACAAATAAAATGTATTCAGTTGATTTCTCCTGGTTCCTAAAATTATAATAAAATCTCAGTAGGCCTAATGAATTCGAGACATTAGGAGCCTCTAATCCTGCACAAATTAATGAAAATAGTTTGATCGTTTTAATCGGTTCAAATCTTTCTTTGATATTAATTATGATAACTACAAAAGGGTTTATTTTATTTTTCGATATGCGGGTGAACCTAGTAGAAGTGACTCCTGCCACGAAACATACACAAGGGAAGAAGGAGCCTCGTTATTTTATGCCTCCTGGCCACTTTCTCTTAACAAGCATGAGGGAACCACTTGAAAACCCACAAAAACACACAATGACTGAAGCATGATATCATGTTTCAGATCCTAATGGAATATTAGACCTAGTCACAACTTCCTCATAAAATATTACATCGGAATGATAAATAATTGAAAACAAGTTATTTTTAAATTCGTGCAACTATATTACAATTCCATACCTCATTATAATACTCATAATAATAATAATAATTCATGAATATGATTGAATTTACAAATAACGTAAGTTTAATTTTTTTACTCCAAATCAACATTTGATTACCATTATATATTACAGGTTAGTTTATAATTGAGAAATTGGAAATTGGAAAATCATTTTTATTACAGTCTCCCAAAGATAATTCACTGGGTAGAAAGCACTGCAAAACTAGATTTAAACTTACAGGAGACCACCCGTTGGGTAGGGGTAATGCCATCTAAGCGAGCTTAGTTCAAAGCTCACCCTCTTCAGATAGCCAGTTGCACCAGATTCCAATTGAATTTAACCGCCGTTATATGACGTCATCTTACGAAGCCAATACGAAGAACCATTTAACAGATATAACGTCAATGCATTGATGTCATTTTACGGCGGTTGAAACTGAATTTGAATTGGATTGAAATATATTTATTCTCAAAAAAGCAAAACAAAATACATACATTTCAAAGAAATAATGACAATACATGAATATACTCCTCACCTAGAACGAGTCTGTGTGTGAGGAGGGACTCAATGGGAACTAATGGGAACTAATGGGATCTTTCTGCAACTAGCCATTTCTATTTGAACTATGGAACCAGAAACTTGGAAGTTTCTCGTTCAAAAGGAGTTCAAGTCCGCAAAAAGGGTTTCAGCATCAAATGCTCAGTTCATGAACACAGGAGTTCAAGCACGCGAATCTAACTTACAGGTCCTACAATATTGAGTATCGAATGGGAAAAATATATCTTGTCATTGGAGAAAACCTAGAAGGTGGAGTGACTCTATTCATTCAGCTCTCTCACTCGCACCCTCCGCCAACATCCACTTTGGTTAGCTAAGCCATTCGAATATAACGGCTATAAAGGGGGTGATTCATAGATTTGTCGCTTCGGCAGTGTTTGAATTACGAGCTCGTCGCTGCTGTTTATGAGTGAGAAATAAAACAGTGAAATATATATTTACCGCTTCGCCTGTCGAAGGCAGAAGAACGTAAACGTGATATAGAAATACTCGAATAGTGGTGGCCCTCCTACAACCAGCTCCAAAGCGATTCCAATATTTCATTGGAATTGTTGTGCGCGCAACTGCGAAGACAGTCATCACATTTGACTCCTGTTCTGTTAGCTTTTACTCGAATACAACTTGCGCTGGAACACTCCCGGTTTCAGAAAAAAAGCACAAGTGGGGATGATGCTTCAAATCTGAATAAATGATACGCGATTTAGATAAGAAAATACTGGACTGCGTTGAATGTTGACAAATCCAATATTGAGGAAACACAAGAACCAATATTGCATAGAAATATGCTTTCTCACGAAGTGGTATAAAACATATACAATAGTAAATGGCTGTTTGTAATTTAAGGATTGAATGATACTGTTGGTAACGCCTATATATTGTAGAATATGAAAATTGCTTATTTATCATCAACAAGCAAACATACTAGAATCAGAATCGAAACATGTACAGAACTCTCTGTACTGCTCGTGTCTAGATAGCGACCAGCTCGTGACCAGGGTTGCGCATCCCTTATCTAAAAAAATCGATAATATTATACAAAGGTAATTGTACAGCAATAACAGATGATACAGCATTATGTCTTAAAGGTGTGTGCAAATTTTCAATATATTTATTTTAACGTCCTGGAGATTAAAATATTTAATTCTTATGTTAATACTCATGAATCTTCTTTCTGCAAGGAAATGTATTTCCGAAAAAACTTTGAGAGTAGCTCAGTTAGTCAGGGCCAGCTTATAGAATATTGACAACAATATAAATTGTTGGTAGGAGACAGTTAACGTATAGAACTACAGTACTCTACCTTATAGATACTGCAGGAAAAGCATTATAACTGTTAGGATCTTGAAAATCAAAAAGGGTTTTTTGTTTGTTCTATAAGGGAGTAGCAACGTACTATAACAATGACATGAAACAAGTAAAGGGTGGAGAAATGAAGTGACTCGAGCTTCAAGGGAAACTGAGTGTCTTCAAGAGAATAATGAAACCAGTTGCTGTTGACATACCTTCAAGGTTGGAGTTGAAGATGGAGTAGAACGTTCAATGTTCTCTAAAGAATCCATTTAGTGGTTTGAGCGTCGAGGAGAATCCATGTTTGAGCTTGATGATAATACTGTCTATTGCGTTCTACACACAGTTAATAACTTGAAGTTGGAAGACAGAAAGCGACAGAAAGTTGTGTGACAGACGCTGTTGACGGCGCTATGTCAATGAAGTGAAGAGCAGGTTAATGAGATAATTTGGCCTCTGAGAAGTTCGCAACGACTTGCGTCTACCAACAAGGATTGATAGGCTCCCAAATAATTTGTTGCTGTCACGCTCCAGTTGTCGCTGGAGATGTTGCTAATGGAAGCTCTCTGCTCTGCCTCATCCTCCGCCGCTCCAGCACGAGCCTCTCTCTTGTCCAATCACATTCAGCATCCTGACCACTCCACCAAACAATATTGGAATACTTGCGAAGACAAATTACGCTATCGAATACTTTGTGAAGAAATTTATAGGTGAGTATCACTTACAATGAAGTGGCCAATACAGTAGTGCTTCGTGACTTGAAAATAATTCTTAGCACAGGTTATACAGTTCGATTTTACTTTTCTGTGCTCTTAGTTGGTATTTGATTTATGCACAATACAACAGCTTGCCGAATAGATACAGAGATCTAGTTATCGAAACAGGCACAGCTCAGACACCTTCATTCTCTCATATTATTGTTTGTTCAATATTTTTTGTTTTTTTCTTCTTTTAATTTATGACCATTATGGACCCATTCCATTCTTTAGAAAATTAATTAAAAAGTAACTTCGAAAAAACATAGACGTTGATAGTAAGTCAGTGATAAGTTCATAGTGGGCTATAACAGTTTATTGGTTATCATCATACCTGCATTTTAGTACCTATGAATATTATCAACTCATCATTGGAAAGCAATTTGCAAATTCACGGCTGAAACAGCAAAACGCGAAGTTCAACGATCTTCCGTAGCAAATTTGAATTGGATTTAGTAATATCCGAGATTACAGGCGATCCGGATCATCGCAAAGAATGGGAGAGGGTGGCACGATGCATAAAAATCGGTTCAATAATTTCGAAATTCGAATATCGACAACAAAGGTGTCATCACCTTTTTTATCCTCATGTCTCTTTCCCATGAATCCTCAATTCACTCTCCCCTAAAACTCACTCACGCAGATGGAACAGCCGGTGCCCCCTTGCTTGGGTTATTGGTGAACGTTTTCATTCCACGTTTCAAGGATAAGACCTCTGAATTCTTCAGACAGTCATTGCGTCAACATCGACATCATCACCATTACTCCTAACACTCTTTCTGGAGCAGCTGCGTTTCATCCCTATCCTCTTCACTTCCCCAACCAATCACCCCCCCCCCTCTGTACGCCACCCCGCCCACATACCAATTCGCCGAACTCAGTCCATATTCTCGGCGTTGCTTTTCGAGTGATGAGTTTCCAATCCTTGCAATTTGAGCCTTGCTCTGCGCCTCCTTTTCTGCTCGATCGAAACGTGAACAGAATATTGGCCGCCTCACTCACTCTTCCATCCACTCATGTGTTTGTCACCTCCAGGAATTTCGCTCTCGAATGCTAGCAGATAATTGAAGTACAAAGGTATTCAGAAGAGTTTCCAGGTACCTAGGAAGTTACTCATATTCAAAAGACTTCTGAAAATTGCTTTCTTTGAACCAGCTGAAATAAACGCATACGATGTAAAGGATTCACCAATACTCATTTCAAACAATGGAGTTACAATCAGTAAAAAAGTGATAGGAAATAATTGCCTTGTATAGTCAATCAGTCATTGCAAGAGAGCAGTTGTATTTCATGGTCCTGTAGCGTTTCGTCCGAGTAGCGATTCGTCCGACAGCAATGTCTCAGGTAGTTTTGGGATTAGGCAGGATACCTGAAGGAGTAGTGTTTCGTCCGACAAAACGTTTGACAAATAATAACAAAAACAAGAATGTCTGCATTGGAAACGTATTATCAGCAGTTCTGAGTCGAAGGGAAGATGGAGGGTAGAAACAGGAAGCCTGTTTTTGCATCACTATAATATAAACTAAGTGATTGTGAATTGGATTCGTGCATGTGAAAAAACTTTGAGGTGAATCCAAAAATACTTTCATGGGAAATGTCTTATTTTTTTGATAGGCCATTTTGTTTTTGAATCACATGAATCGTTGGAAAGGAAGTTGAGGAGTTTGGAGTTATGATCAGAGAATTGGAATTCAACTTCAACTTCAACAACATCTGATAGAAGATAGGTTGATGGGGTGTAACCATTTCATTATGATAACAATTCAAACATATTTCAGAAACGGTGATTCAATCAATATTATTGTGTTTTCCAAGACAAATTTTTTCTATTCATTTATTCAGCAATGAAAATTCTTGAACAATGCTTGACTGTGTCTAAAATTCTTACATGAATCGTAGCCTAATTTGTAAATCATGTAGCCTCCAAACTCCGCCGACTATCTCTTGATAAGCCAGAAATGAATGACTCAGCTAGTTCTGAATTCGACCGGTAGATGGTTACAGTTACTGGGTGATTTACAGCTTAAATTTTTACAGACACGCCTCCAAGCTCCGCCTCTCTCCCCTGATTGGTCGGCAATGCTCAACGCAGCTGGTTCTGAGTTCTGTCGTAAGATGGCAGCAGTTACTGGGTCATTCAAGTTACAACATCATTATTCAGCCGTCTAGATGTCAGTGGTGTTCTTCCCAAAGTGAAGCCGAAAGTAGATTTAATTACTTCATCCAAGCTACCATTTTTAAAATGTACTCATCCAAAATTCATTGCTATTATTGGATTGTTTCAACTTCTGCCAATGTTTATGAATTGGCATAAATTTCTATATGAGCTTCTTCTGGATACAGTTTTATAGGGAGGAAAACTTGTAATTACATCCAAATAAATAGGCTTTGACTTGGAATCAGTGGCTTTGATAGAAATAATTCACATGAAGCAATACAAATAGCCAACTATTGCAGCTATAAAATCTGAAGAAGCAGATTTTAAACTTTATTTGATACTGATTATTTACAACACTAATTAGCCAGTGATAGAAGGGTTTCTGAAGTCAGGTAGAAGATTCAAAAATCTGACGAAACTCGTTGGTAATACGCACAGAAGCGTAAAAACCAGTCGGACGAAACGCTACTAATTTCCAAGAATTTGGGTGTCGGACGAAACGCTATTCGGATGAAATTATCCGTATACATATTCGTATTTCATTATCCTTATTTCATTGTATGTAATACAGCAGTTGTATTTTTAAAATAATTATTTAAAGAGTGTTCTAGAAAATAGTGACGCCAGTTGTACTAACACGGTTTTCTAAAAGTTGAAATAAATAGAAAATGGCATAATTAAAAGAATTTCCAATAAACGATTTTTTCAAAATGGCAGCTGACTGATATTCGATGTTACTGGAGAAATGTGCTTAGAAAACGTTCAAAAAAAGCATCTCAGTTTGTACACCTCAAAGTAGTACAAACATGTTATGTTCATTCTAAAGAAATTGATCAAAAATAACTACGATATAGCAATCTCACGGTTTATAGTTCGTTTCCGGCGTGACTGGCGAGATCACCAGAGGGCAATGCACTTGATCATTTCGCTAGAAATCGCGTGGAACCGCGAAAATGTTCAATACCATTGAAACAATTTCAAAACCCTTCTCATATCTTACATCCTAATAAACCCGGATATGATGAACCTCTATCTAATAGCGTTTATCAACGTTAGCGTTAACGTTCAGAGTTTATTAACATTGATATTAAAAGCACAATAATCTTATTCTTCAGATGGATTTAATTTTAAACTTCAAATTAGGAATGTTAGATTTAAATCATTAATCCATCAATTGGTTTGATCATCAATCGTTTCTGTCTCTTTTGTGATACTGTACTTGATACAGATACAGCAGTGCAGCTCCAAGTTGGATAATAGTATCGATATGAGTACTGTATCAAAAATGTCTTAGGTCAGCAGACAGTTGACTTACTCCCCTAATTGAATTGCTAGCAAGTATTCTATTAGTGTAATTACTATTACAGATCCAATGTGCATGGTCCCTTTTCTTTGTCAGACATTAATAAGGATCTTGGCTCTCAGTTACATAAAACACTTATACTGTATTCAATTGAATTCTCAACTGCAAGCAAATACTATTGAATCCTGTTTAGCTCCGTATTTTCTTCATAAGCGGGCTCATTATGACAAACTGTTATCACAGTTAGTAACAGCTATTTTCTGTTCTCGCACATTTATACAAGCTCATTCGGCACAGATATTTCAAATCGGAAGCTCTTTGTCTGGTCGGAAAAAGTTAACCCGTACAGGGATAGGATGGTTCTGGATAGTTTCCAGTAGTTTTTATCCGGCTGTGGAAGGAATAACTTTCGAATTTGGCTCGACTCTTGTATCCTTCAAGAAAGAATAGTGTTTGCTCTCAGCTAAGGTTACTGCATCTTTAAGCTCCAAAAACCGACAAACAAAACACATATTGTTGTCAAGTTCTTTTCGTTTCTCCTATCTCTCTTGTATTGATCCTCATCCTAGCGAATGTTGATCCGGTACTGTAAAATACGCAATGCAACAGAGCGTATTATTGAAACACCGGTTTCTTGGTCCAAACCCAGTTTATGAAAAATCAGGCATTATTATTATTGAATCTTACAGTCTTTTTCAGAAATCTTATAGCATTGTTCCATAATAGAATAATTACACAATTTTGTTGTTTTATTAATACAAAATTTGAGCTTCCATGCTCATCTAATGTCATATCATATCTTGCTTGCTCAGTTGGATCAGTTCATTCAACAAAAAACTAAAAATTATGATATGTGAATCGAAGCTTAGAATTGTTTCCAAAAAGAAAACACATTGTGTTGTTATTCTGTACCTATTATTATTTTCGGAGTACATTTCATTCAATAAGGTACGATGAATCAATGGAATTTTTTATCTTATATAAAAAAATTATACTCTTCTAGTGTGAGAATTTTATGTCATCACTAGCTGACCCGTCGCACGTTGCTGCACCCCCCAAAAAAATTTTGTTCTGTCCCGTCTTGTCCCGTCCCGTCTTGTCTTGTCTTGTACCGTCTTGTCCCGTCCCGTCTTGTCCCGTCTCGTCTTGTCCCGTCCCGTCCCGTCCTCTCCTCTCTTCTCTTCAACTTATAGTCTTTATCTTATCCTACCAATATTCCGAGATCACTGTTAATAATCTTTGAAAAATCATCTGTTAACGCACGCATGCTCGTGCAACTTTCTACTTCCACTTTCAACTTATAGTCTTTATCTTATCATAAGATTAACATGGGATCCTTTGTGGTCCTCTATGCTCGTGCAACTTTCAACTTCCACTCTCAACTTTTAACTTATAGTCTTTATCGTACTATAAGATTGACATGGGATCCTTTGTGGTCCTCTAGGGAGAAACCCGATTGAGTTAGGTCGAAATTGATGGCTTATAAACCTTTTCCGTGAAATTTTACATATATATATACCAAGTTTCATGGCAAACGGTCCAACGGTTTCCGAGTCTATCAACTCGAAACAAACAAACAAATATACAAATATATATACAAACAAACCAACACTCTCTTTTATATATAAGATGAGGTTCCCTGGAAACCGAAATTGCCTTGAAGTGTCATTTGATTGGAAAAGAAATTGCCTTCCACTCTATTGAACTTATTCGAATAAATTTCATCCAGGGATTCATCGTTTTGGAGGAAAAATTATGGAAAGTTGAATGGATTTCTACATTCATTCACTTGAAAGTGAACTGTAAAGTTTATCTCAATTCACTGGTGTAGTACTCTCAAATATTGTAAAAAAAAAACAATGAACAAGAGTTTGTGGCAGAGTATCTAATTTCAATAAAGATGATCTTGTTTGATCAGTTTACTTCTGTAGGAAGAGTGGACCAGTTCACTCAACAAAAATATGAATTGAAATAGGCTACTAGACTTCACATACTCGTGCAATATCAATATACAGCTCGTTACATTGCTAAGACACGTGGACTGACAAAGAGTTACTTCATTACAGCTTTTTATAAGCAATAACTTGCATAAAAATTCATCAACTATGATGCACTACAGTATTGTATGGTGAATAAAATATTATACACTCTGAAGATGGTAAAAATCTGTGATTAATAATAATTTTAATCATACAAATTAATTTTCAGTTCAAATGCCTTGGCTACTTGACAACCGAACATATGAGCAACTAGAGTTTAAAATGTATTATAAGACTATTCACTTTGCATACGAATCTTCTAAACGAAACTATCTACAAACAAACCAATTTTCGTTGAGAATTTCAACGGATGCATCGAGATTCATCTCGGATACGTCTTTGAAATATACAAAAGAATTATTTTTCTCGAGTATAATAATGGTAATAATTTCAAGTAGCTTAGCTTACTCACATTTTATCACTTCCTCCACCGCTGCCTTTCTTCTTCATCCGACATTTATTGTGTTTTGTTCTCCGTTATACCTACTTATTTTCTCTCTGAATTTTAATTCTCGCGAAAACAATAAACCATTCATTAGGAGAGATAAAATTCGCCTTAATAGAGCTGGGAGCTCTCACTGTTCAATTCGTCGCTTCATTGTTCACGATGTTGCATGCCTTCGTCTTTTACAGCTTTCTCTAGAGTTGGACTGAGGATTCTACAATGGAGATCGTCCTTGCTTCCTCCAAAGAGCGTCGGATTTTCTTTACCGTGAACTGAAAACAAAGATTATTTCGTTCAGTACAACTAATCTGGGTCTTGCTTTACAATTGTACTTCATTATTCGGAATGATTTCTTAACAATAAATTGAACTCAAGAATGATCAGGAAGTCGGTATATTTATTACAGACGTTCATTTCTATAGATTTGAGTATTGGTAAATTGGAGACGCCTTTCAAAGATTGTTCAATAACTGATGTCTAAAGATGTCAAATCCATGTTGTAACTTCTGTATATTACATTGAAGTATCATGTTGAGAGGAGATTTTTGTTTTTCTCTTTGTCGCTCCCGAAGATTGCAAAAATAGACAAGCACAAAAATGGAATTTTTTCAAACACTCCTATATCAATATAACACTGGTGGGTGATATAAAATTATTCAACAATAAAGTTCAACTGGTGGATTTAAATATAATTGTAGAATTGGAAGAATCCCTGTCACTGACACCTGAAAGTTGAGCAGGCCTAGTTAGCTCAATGACACAAAATAATTCTCACGGAATTAAATACTGAAGTCGGATTTAGTATTTGCATAAATCATGAATGCGTTGGAACCTTTACATATTAACACTCCTTGTGAGCATCAATTTGTTTCGTGAGTGCACAAGTACAATCTATGGATATGAATAATCTATGTTGACCATATCATCCTTTTTTATCAAGTATTTTACAATACTTGAGAGAGATTGACAAATTTGTCAAATTGACAAATTGAGAGAAATTGAACTCGAGACATAAAATGGTAAAATGAAATAAGTTTTAAGGGTATAAATTTGATTTCTCATGTTGATTTTCAAGTTAGGTCTCCCGGTAATCATGAACCTTGGAGGAAATTGTGGAAGTAAGTAAATTTGAGGCTCTCAGATAAGTTTCAAGTTGTTTTTATTTTCATGTTGATTCAATTCCTTGGTTTTGAAATGCGTTTTAAGGAGATTACTCGGGGAAGAGCGAATTAAAGTGTATGAACAAAGTACGCTTTTAGAGAGATGGAATATTCAAAGTCGGACAGAGATTGCTTTTAATTTTTGAAACAGGCTGTTTGAGACAGAGGAAGTGGGACCTTTGATTGAACAAGAGACGCGTATCGCTGTCGTCTTCGTCCTTTTTGCGTGGATATCACTGAGACTGAGACGCAGACTACAAGCGGTGGCGGCACTGCAAATTCGGCGGTGCTTGCAAATACTTTCGACAGAAATCAATAATCGGAATCGTAAGAATGGAAGTAAAAACCGTCGGTGCGGAGCTAGCAGCTAGCAACCAGCAGCCATCTTCTTCTTTACTTCTCTAATTGGATTCGCCGGGATGTTGCCGATAGAACAAAAAAGCACCCCACTTCTCTTCCTTCCTGTAACCGTGTCTTTTCCCACTTGCCTTACTCCCGCAGCTTTCGTCGTGCCGTAAACCTTGAGCTTCCAAACTTTTGCATTCCAGGAGCCCGTTCCAGTCAACTTAATTAGGAAAGTATGCCGTAGAGAAATCGCTTCTTCATGCCATGCAGAATGGCGAAAAAGCTGGCGATCAGATTCTCGTTCCTGTACCCTGGCATCCCCCAGCCACCCGCCACCAACCACTATCAATGGTGCCAGTTGTTGTTTTCACATTAACGGAGACGATAAGAACACTCTCAGTCTTGATCAAACCTTTGCGGTTCCCCTCCCAAGCATCTGGTAATTACAAGTAATTCATCTTTCTTGCCCAAGCGCAGTTTTCCATTGGTTGAATAAGCCGCTGTCAATTTAAAGTCATTACTCATGCAAGCTGTAGTGGCTTGAGCTCCTTCAATAACCCACTCTTTCGGTAGCTCAGCTCTTCTGTACTCTCAATAATTCAGTTCATATGAAAGTTACAAGATAATTACAGTTGGTCAAGAATGCAATAGAAAATTAGAATGTCTCATCACGATTTTCTAACAACCGATAACTTTGAAATTTGAAAAATCAAGTTGGAAGAAAACAAATCTAATACTAAACTTTAATAATATAATAATAGGATTACCTCGAATTGGCCTTTTCTTACGCCCGAATAAAAATGAGCTCTCCAGTGCCATTGATATCAGGAGACTTGATCAAACCTGCAGTTCAATTCAAACAAGGGATGAGCCATTCAATTCTGGAATGATCATATTCGTTTCCGATTGATACTAATAATATTGAGATTTGAGGTTTACAACAATAATGTGAGGAATTCTCATGAAAAATAAATTTTTACAGGGCCGACATAGATTACAGTGGGCTTTGTGAAGATTTTTCAATATTTCATTTATTTATTCAGTAACTTAATTTACAAATAATACTCAATGGTATTATTTGAATACTGAACAAATAGCATATTGTAATATGTACATACGTTTTATTATCATCCCTATCCATTTATTATTTGCTTAAAGTAATTAGAGAAAACCATTAGTACTGACTAGTTATACATAGTATTAAAACAATATTATTCGCATTGATTTGTTTGGTTAATGTCCAGAAACACATAATTTGTATGGAAAACTGCCCGAAAATGGAAAAAAGCTCACCAGTGCCATTGATTTTACCAGGGGATATTAATTTTCCAACTAGGCCTGTTTTTCATGATATGGAGTAGGATCAGTAGAAGCTTCAGTCTGCACTATAAATTCGCTTAAAACAAGTGTAGGATATAAATTTACTTTGAAAGAATCGAATACGAATATTGTATAGGCTCAGCGTTAACGATAACCATAGTTAATTAATTCAGGAATGATAACCAGTTGGATGACAAAAATGTGGACAGCTGCTGGTGTGGATTATTGGATGAACGAGCCACAGACAAACTGATGAACAAACGGTGGCTCGAATGTTTGTTATCCGCAGTGCGGTGTACCGACAAGCGGCGTTTTCCTGCAAACTAGACACTGCCGTCGCCATTTTGTGTCGCGTATTTCGTAGTTCACCGGGGACCTGTGTGGTCGACAAACTGTTCCAACATTTGTGTTACCATCACATTCAATTCGACTGGAATTGCTTCGGTGGATACACACTCTGAAGAAAACTAATGAACAAACGTTTTAGAGAAGATAATCTGCTGGGAGTTGGGATTTATCATGTTATTCACTGACAAAATGTGTTCAATCCACCGGATATTTTACTTGTCATTGTCATTGTCTTCCAATCTACGAAATTAACTTTTTTCATTTCCAGACGCATTTTGAAAAGATGACTGTTTTGGAAGCCATTGGCGCTGACTTTGAGTGCATATGAGAGCTGAACAGATTTTCTCAACAAATGTAGCTTGTCTGATTTTCAAACGCAGACAAAAAAAAAGCTCTTTTCTTCGCATATATCACAGTGTTGTTTCATAACTGACCATGTGCTCTTAGTATTATATGGAATAACAAATTCTGATGGTTTCTCTCTTTAGAGACAATTTCAATGTTCAAGCTCCCACTTATAAAGTGAGACTTGAAGGTTTCAAGTTTTTTCGACTAGAGATTCATCATTTCTTTAAAAGAAATGAATAATTTCACACAAGGAAGAATTATAGCCATTTGTACAGCAAATCAGTTTTATTTTTGACTTACTTCAAATTGCGAAATTTAAAAATAATTATCTATTTATTTATTAGGCCTATTTCCTTTTACCGTAGACTAACCAAATACACCTAAATAGGTGGATTATCTCTGCTTTTTCCCAATAAATTAATTGGGTTATTATTAAGGCATTTTTGTTATCTGTTTGTAATTTTATGGCCAGTAAATTTTATTTTGATTTGATATCTCGACGTTAGTTGCAGAGAATTCTTGATAAAAGAACTAATTCTGACACATGCCATTGTTAATATTTCTGAGTGAAGCTATTGCCTCATTCTGTGGAAATGTAGGACAAAGCACCTGGAAACCTTTGGTCGAAACGCTCAATAGAGAGGAGGACTCTCATTGGGAAAAAACTCGTTCCATACACTTAATTGATTGAACGTGTTTTCAATTACACTAAAAGGTTGTATACAGTAGTAGTTGATATCTGCTAGTTTGTAATTAGGACAAAGACAATTTCCACGCATCCATTCGAAAGTTTTATTAAGGTGCTTGGCAAATAATCGTGAATTAGGTCGTCGCCAACTTTGCAAGATAATATTATTACCCTTTTCAACCATAAACATGATCCGTTTAAAGTGGAACCAACTTCTGTATCAGATGTTATCCTATCAAAACTTTAAATTTGTTCAAGCAACGCTGTGTGCCGTCGCCGCCTCCTGTTTGCCGATGAGAAAAGTTTCTCCAATAGTTTCCATGAGATGTGCAACATATTAGTGTCGTCTTGATCACATTGCTACCCTGATGCCTGATCATTAATTTTAATGGATTGCGAAGTCATCAAAGTGCATTACTTACGCTTTCACAAACTGCCGTCAAACTTTCAATTATTATTGATCCGTGTACGTTCAATAAGTTTGTCCCAATTGCTGAAAAATAGCTCAACAAGTATGAGTATATTCATTTAATTTGGCGGATGGCAAATTCAACATTTCTATGGTAACGGGTGATGTTCTGTTGATTTCTTTTTTAAATATGTTTTTCACATGTTATAAACAGTATTTATGTGAAAAAAGTTCAATAGAACATCACCTGTCACCATAGAAATGTTAAATGAAAGTTATTTGCTATCCGCCAAATGAATATACCTATAGTAGGAATATCATTGACCTTTTTTAAAACAGAATCAAAGACTATCAGACCCGATAATATTCGTGGTATTATAATCACTCATGCTAACACTAGCCATTGTTATTTGAACGATTTCAATATGATCACTAGAATGAAAGAGAAAGTATTACTAGCTGTCAAAAGGTTTGTTTGTTTCTAAAGATTCTTGCTGCGTGTCCCAGTAGGTACAGCTTGAACTTTCTCTAATCCTTTCCTACATCATTATCCCAGCATCCAATTATGTGTTGCAGAAAAAATGCTGACTACGAACAATGGAGGATAATAATGGTGGTGATGATTGAAGAGAGTGGCCGTCGTTATTCGCCAATCAGTGCGGCAAGCCGATTTAGCTGGAAGATGGAAGAGGACGGACGAGACGGATTTACAGGGAAATTGGGAAGATGGAAAGGAACGCTAAAGCCGCTTTTCTCTTGACGAACTATAATAGACGTCTGATAATGATTTACTAGTAGCATATCTCACCTATCCCATCAATTGATGTTCTTGATCCACCATAACACTTAATTTCACGCTGCTGTAAGCTTTCTGGAAGCTGTAATCGTTATATATGTTCCATCGTTTCACAAAATAGATAAATATAATATTCTTCGGTGAGACTATGAACCAAGCAGAATATAGAATCTATCCTCGGGCTCGAAAATTAATTTGGATAATAGAAGATAAGGGTAGGATTCATCGAAGGAATTGTGATGGACCAGTTATCTTGATGTCAAGTAACAAACACTCCATATAAGGAAAAGTGAACCTTAAAGTGTAACACTACTTAGTAATTCCACTGAGTAGAGTTGAATAAACAAACGGTTGAATTTTTGTTGTTGACTGAGAGATGTAAATATTATTTGGAGAAGTTGTTAGTTAATATTGAAGCTGTACTTATTTATACTGTACCTTAATTCCCTATACCTTAAAGGCTTGCTTAAGGTAATGTGATTTTTTATTGAATAAAAGTCTCTCTATTCTATTCTACTGTACCCTTATAGATCTTCTTCGTTCAAACCGAGTTTCAATTCTAATTTAGATAAAATCAAGGATTTTCAGTAGTAGAACCAAGCTTAGCTACGTCTTGTTGAACTTTGGTTAAACTAATATGGTGTATTCGTCCTAATAAACATCAGAGGAGTGCATATCACCATAGTTTTAAGAAAAATCAACAAACGCTTGAATATTGGAAGATCTATTGTCTTTTTGTTTAAATTGTTTAATGAAATTCATTAATTGAAATCATGTTCTCTATAGCTTTTTAATAAAATAATTTCCACCCCTAAAACGTCGTAAGTTTACTTGGAAATGAGTGGGTTATTTTCCATCAGCCATCAGTCTAATGATAAACGAATTTAATTTCCAACGAAATTTCACTCTACCATCAAAAGTTTCCGTCACTAATTACGATGGCACTTTGGATGCTTCTTAATGAGCAAGGAATATGTAATGGATCCCCACACGCTCGATATTAATTTATGCTGTGAAAATGTTCAATCGCGCTTGAAATCACTCAATGTTTCTCTTTGCTGCAATATCGCGCATATCTTCAGCAACTGAATAAAGCAATATATCCTGCTACAGCTGGAATTCTCCTCATAACGGTATATTGTTTCTCACACGCATTATTTGCATAAGGCATAGGGCAGGAATTCCCATTAAATCATGTGTCTGACATTTTGTCATTCTATATGTGACATTTCTTCGAAATACTCACATAATTGATTTCTTATCAGTAGATTTGAATAGAATAGAATGACTTCTTTATTTTTTTCTGGCGTAGCGAAGTTTGGACAATAATGTCCACTCTACCACTTAATCACGTTTTGAGGCTGTGGAACCCGGCTATTTGGGAAGAAGGCTATAAAACTTGAACAATATACAGCGAAACGTTAAATATAGTAGTAGTAGTAATGGTAATTAAGTAGTGGTAGTAGTAGTAATTTAGTAATGGTAATTTAGTAGTTTAGTAAGTAGTTAATACCAGTAATAAACTCGCGCTTCGCCCCCCCCTGCACCCCCCCGGGGTGGTGGTTTTTATCACGCTTCGTGTAACTCGAATTCAAACTTTGACGAATTCTATTGGAGAATCAGGCTTGATTAGAATTATAAAGCAAAAATGCAAAATAGTGTATCTCTCTTATTTAATCTCTCCATTTTGTTAAAGTTCAAAACTGTAATAAAGAAAGTAGAGTAACTTCAAACTTATAATATTTTTCCATTGTAAGATACATTTCCCTTGAATTTCCTACATTTTATGTAGATGAAGAGGATGATTCATTCTTGTTCATTCCATATTTAATGTATCTATAGTTTTATTTGATTGGAATAAAAATATTCAATTTCATAATTATATCTATCACCCATTTATTGTATTTCATATCTGTAGCATCATGTTTATCAAGAAACTCAATTTCCTTGAACAAATCCCATACAATTAGAAATCAGTGGTCGGAAACAGTGAGCTGGAAATAAAGCATCTCGGAGATGTAAGAAGTTGATAATGTCCGTTGCAAACACTTTGCACAACGCCAACGATAATATTTATCCGTTCGCTTCTGGTTGAGCAAAGTTGATTTACCACTCGAGAGCAGATTTTTTCGCACGCCGAATTCCGCCACGGCAAAGAAACGTCGACGGAAGGTGGGGGAAAGGATGAAGGAGGAAATCAATCTACAAGCGCTGGCGAGAATTAGTCGCTACATTGCGGCCTCTGATTGAGTTAAAGGGTCCGAATAATTGGATTGCAAGGGCGGGTGACGGGGGCGCAACGCTCCGACACGACTCCGTCACGGCGACATAACCCCGTCCCGGGATCCGGCAGTGGAAATTGCGGGTGCTGCCGCCGCCACCGCCGCCTCTGACAGTTTTTCAATTAAAGCCGGCCACCCTCTCTTCCCCCCCCCCTCACCCAAACCCCTCAACTTCCCCCACCCTTGCATTACCACTTGGAATAAATCATCTCACCTGCCGGAGCTTTTATTCACTAGACCTCCTCCACTGTTTGCGTAGACACCCTCTACAGAAAAACAAACCCCTAAGTGTTTAGAGACAATGCACTTGGCGATTATCCATCCCTCCCGTACAAAAATTTCTACTCCCCCATTCAACTCCGCTGAATGATATTACAGCCGTGATGACATTGCCAAAGCAAAATATGACAGCTTTTCTGATTCAAGTTTATCAACTGTTGACATTATTGTTATTGTGATTTATGCAGAATATTATTGAGACCATTCTCATGCCACTTCCAGTTTCCCGAATTTCAAATAAGTTATTATAAGCTCCATACAAAAATATCCGTTGTACTTTCCTCAATCTCTCATTTAATACATCAAAGAAAAATATACTTATAATTGTTTTTCAATGAATTTCCTATCTCCCATTTAATATATCAATGAAATAATTACAGTTGTGACTGAATGAGCAATAAATGAAAAATTACGATACAGTATTGGGAATCGGATATTATCTATGAACACTGCATCAAGATGTAAAAAACGTTTATTATTAATTGAACATAAGCATTTGATTAAGTGACCCTCATTCAAAAGTTTTTTGTCCACTGAAAGTTGGCTAAATCACGACTAGAAGTAGTTATTATTGATATTCTTGGTGCTCGAGGAATCATATTAGTACTTAATAGTAGGGATAAGAATATGAAGGGATATTGAGAATGGACAAAACAAGAATATAGTCTCTATCTCCTAATTCACAGGCTTAATTCTTGTTAATTCGAAAATGATGTTACTTCCCCTGGATACCCTTCTAGAACAATTTCGAATTATATTTATTGCATGAAACGTTCTTCAATGATAAAAATAATCACGAGTTCGGCCTTATAATGCAAGTGGTTCACATCTAAATATTAGTGTTATAAGTAATTATGTATAATATTAATTTTTAAATAATAAATTTCTCATGTGACTAATACATGGAGGTCCGGGCCCGTGTTAGAGTGAGAATTTATTTATTTTATTACTAATAACTGATTATTACATATTCTATTGTGAGTTAAGTTTTAGTGCTCTGAATCTATAATCTATAAATCAAAATAATTCAATTTTGAAGATTTTTGGAACTGATTCGTGAAAATTCAGTGAAATTCAATGTTGGACTACATAACCTATATCTTTTCCACATTTCCCATTACGGAAATTGGATGATTTGGCGAAGCGGAACACCCGAAAGGGTCTCCCCGCTAATAAAAGCCATAAGCATAATGATAATAATACAGATTCTATCAATTTATTCAGTAACTAGTAATATACAAGAAATGTCATTATGCTATAAGGATGAAGTATTACATATTGTGTCTGCATGAAAGGTGTTTTGTACCTCAATTCATAGGTTTTAAACGAAATAGAGATGAAACCTCATTCAAGAATGCCAGTTCAACATAATTCAGCCTCTACTCAGATAAATTTTCTCTGCTTTGAATCGATCCTCATAGATCAGGGATGCTTGACTAGAATACCACAAAGCTTCTCGCACATTATCTGGCAATATAATGGAGCGAGTAAGTTGCAGACAAGTTTTGAAACGGCAGCAACCAACCAGTCAGGAACAGAGAGGCCAATCGCCCAACAGAAACTTTGGCCGAATATTCATGATCCAAGCCGAAGATCTTGCAGACTATGACGGCTTGCAACATCTGCTCCGGCTGTAACTAAACCAGGGAATGTTAGCCAGACTTTCTCATCCAAGTGGACTACTTCTCTTCACGGAACAAGACATAGCAGTCTGTTATGTGGTCTGGCCCCGAAGAAGTAATTTCGTGCACACGCTTGGAATCTCACATTTTGCTATGACGGTAAGCACTTTATCCAGCTTGAAGGAACAAGAAGTGCTTGATATGGAGTGTTTATTTTGATAATCGGAGCTTGAATAGGGAAAAATATATTTGCCTATCACTTATGGCCTATTGACTACTACCAATGACAATCCTACTACTCACATTTCTATTGATTAAATTGTCTTTGCTACTAATGACCATTGGTCTATGACCTATGGGGTCTCATTGAACTACGGACAATTCACTTTCTTATCAATATGACAGCTATTAAATGAATTATTGAAGAAATTAGTACATAGATTATTGAAGTGCTTGAGGGTCTCAAACTTATTTCAAGCAACCAAGAAGGAATAACTTGTGTAAAGAAGGAATAAATTCATAAAGAATTTGCAACCACCTAGCTATCAAATAATAAAATAATGGATAAATAGGAACTTATAATCTAAATTTATCAGTCTTTATTTTAGAAATTGGAATGGTGAGACGGATGAGACGTCGTTTGACAAAACAAGTAGTACCATGAAGGATTGTCCGATATCTCTGAAAAAGATAAAGAATATTATACTTGACGAAATGGGGTCATTGAATGAATGGGGATCATGATGAATGAAATGAAAATAAATATCTAGAGAAGGATAAAAATGATATAATTAGGAGATTTCAAAATTGGAAAAAATGATAAGTCTTTACTTCTAATAGTTGAAACAGGATTAATCGATTAGAGCTCTCACGGGAAAAATAGCGCTCTTATAAGCTAAAATTCCTGATAACGATATCATTGAACCTAATGTGAACCTAAACACTAACATTTTCGAGAAATATTTTCGTATTATAAAGTTTCTGAAGATTGATTTTTATAAAACATGATGAAGAACTGAGTAGCCTCAATCCGGATAAAAAAACACTGTTACGAATTTGAAAGACCCCTATTGATCCCAAATTATCAGTTAGAAAACTGAAAAAGACGATAAAAAATATTCACGAAAATAGGCATTCAAATAAATTGGAATTCATTGTATTCTAGGAAGTTATTATTCATTTTCTTTCAATGAAAATCACAAATCACTAACAACACAAATGACACATCTTCAAATTAATCCTTTTTTAATTTAGTTTTCGGCAGCATTAGGTGAAACAAACTTGAACGATATTTCAAAATTTCAATCTTGTAGAACAGCAAGGTACCATAGTTGAATCAGTCTTCGAGCCTTTTTTCAATTTCAATTAGATTCTGGTTTCCAGACTGATTACTCAGGGTAAGCATGGAATTACCTTTAAGCACTTAATCACTTCCATTTCATTTAACTGGTCGATTGAGTTGCTTGGATATTGAATCCTCTCTTTCGACGTTCTATTTGCTGAAACCACAGCAGACGATGGTAAAGCTGGCTGGCTGGCTTTCAGTTCAAAAGTGCAGAAGCTAGAGCAGCGAACTGCTCCACTCACTGCGCCGCGCCCTCCCCGCGCTGGGCTTTTGTAGATTAGTGCTAGCTGTTTCGTTTTCGCTATCGACTGGGCTTAGCCACAAGCAGTTGAATTCCTCCTCTTTGGAATGAGCTATTCACTCTTCAACCAGTTAATTAGTCTCTGTATCTATATTACTTCGTCCTTATTGCACTTGTAACCCTCACTTTGCTACAAGTGAACAGCAGCAACTACTTACACTAAAACTGTACCAATTAAAACTGTACAATTAAACCAACAGAATACTACCCGAAGTAATTGTTATGATGCTAAGGAAAATAATGAAAATAATAAGAAGCATCGAATCAGAGTTTAAAAAATCTAATATTTTGTGAGTACAGTGAGTCTCTTGGATTCATTTTTCTTATAAATCCTATTGTATTGGCAATTAACCTATTGGATATGATTCATTCAGCTTCAAAAATAAAAATTTCTAACGAATAGTGAATGTCAACTATAAGTTATAAACTCAAACTATAAATTTTAATTATTCATCTGGACTGTATAATGACAGTCTGGCCATAAGATTTCAAAGTTTTGATTAGGCTACATAATAATTAGTGAAGTGAAATTATAAAAGAAATCTATATATGATTATAAAGCTATATAACTCTCGTAGAGAGTTTGATTGTTCAGGTTGGTCACTTGGTACTTTGCCAATGGGTGAAAGGTCTTTTTGATAATGAGAAGATACGGGAATTTATAATATCAGTGGTCACTCGGTGAGAGCGGTTGCTGAGTAATCATGTGGTTAAGGTTAAGTAACAAACATTCAAGACTGCTCTTGGATGGGTGACCGACACAGAAAATTGTGCAATTAGGCGAGGTGGAACCTACCCGTAAGGGTCTCCCCACCAATAAAAAGCCATACGATAAAAAAATATCCACTCCCGTAATACACTTTGAATTCGAAGGGTTACCTTCAAGTTACCTGGAAGTGTAAGTTTTTAATTTTATAAATATTCCACGTAATACCAAGTGTGAATAATTACATCTCTTCAGTAAGTAATACCATTTTCAGTATAAAAAGATCCATAAATGAGTTTGCGAACTCAATCTAGAACTCAAAATAATACTATAAGGATGGCGGTGACGGGTAAAGTGTCAAGAGCCTCACTCTGAATATACATTTTGTTGAATATAATCGAAGACAATCCTACTGCTTGAACTCCTATAGATTCCTTTACTCCTGTAGATTAAATCGTCTTTGGTGTAATCGATCGAAAAAATGTTGGATTATGGTAGATTGAAAATTGAAAATTCATTTTATCAACCATCAGGCTACAAGAGCAATAGGCATACAAAAGATATGATTATGAATGATGTCAGGTTATTTCGGAGGAAGAATTGGAATTAAATAACAATACTATAAATCATAAAATAGAAAAATTTAATTTGAAATATAAAAGGAGAATTTCTCCGTTTGAATCGTGATCTGTGTGATAATCATCTATCCTATTTGGTACAAAAGTCTAACCCAATGAAATATAGATTGAAATATCCTTTTAAGATTGAAGCGATCTTCTTCCTGTAAGAAGAAAGATTTCCTTCCTGGGAATTTATTACGCAGATAAATGTCTTGCCTCTCGCTCAGTGTTTTTCAAAAAGCTAGTTTCCAGGAAAATTCCATCATCATTCATCACATTCCGGCTTCAAAATTTCTGGATTTCCGTTCTCCATTTGAATTGAATTACATTTCCTTTTTATGAAACCACATAATTCTAGTCTTTTTCATACATTTATAGGAAAAGCAATGTTAATGAATTCACATTTTCCTATTAAATATTTGTTTAATTAACATGAATATAAAGTTGACTGAAACATTTCGTACTGGAATTTAAACTGAACTGTTTTATGTTGAGATAACAACTCTAATCAGCCGTTGTCATGGCACTTGCATGTGGCTATCATGTGATGCTATCATGTGGTACATGTTACGCCGCCACATTACCCCCTGCGGCAGACGATTTAGCCATCGGAATTGAGGAAGGGACATCGTCTTGAAGAATATAGGCAGGTTTCACACGGTCAATGGAAACTTTGTTAGGTTTACCATGAATCTTGAGTGTAATTGTTTTTTCGTCTCGGTCAAGAACTTCATGAGGTCCAGTATATGGTGGTTGAAAATTCTGAAATGAATGATAGTTGGTTGAGTTGAATTGGTGGTAGTTTTTCACGGTTCTGTTGAAAAGCATAGGTTAATGGCTTGTGGTCAGTGTAGATAGTAAAGGAATGTCCTTCTAAGAGATGGCGAAAATGTTGGACTGCTGCATGAAGCTCACGATAATACGCAGGCCAAGAGCTTTCCTTTGAAGATAATTTCTTTGAGAAGAAAGCGAGAGGTTGCCAAACGTCTTCAACCAGCTGTTGTAAGCATGCTCCAACTGAATGATTAGAAGCATCAGTGAACAATCCAAGTGGAGTACCAATCCGTGGATGGACGAGAAGAGAAGCAGACGAAATACAGTTTTTGCAGGTTTTGAATGCTTCTTCAAGTTCAGGTGTCCAATGGACAGGTTGAGAGCCCTTTAGAAGTGGATTACTGATTGCGTTGTGTAAGGGAGCTTCGTACTCAGAAGCATGGGGTATGAATCTACGATAGAAATTGAGCATACCAAGGAAACGACGGAGTTCTTGAGCGGTTTTTTGGTAAAGGATATTCTTGAATCACGCCGCCACACATTTATAACCTTTATAGGAGGTTAACTCCTGCATTCTATGTAAGAAATAAACTTCTGTAAAAACAACTTCTTACAGGTAAGAAATAATAGTATTAATAGTATTGTAAATTTCTCGTACTAAATAAGTTTCTTCTATCATTTGATGGAAACTCAGAATAGAAGATTATTATTTATCAATAAGGCCTCTGACTTGTATTTATATAATTAAATACCATTCAATTATATTAATAGAATTTTAGTACCAGTTCAATGTCAATAATTTAGTACAGTTCAATGTCAATAGACAACTATGGCCGATTGCATGGAAGCTTATTGAATTTAACCGCCATAAAATGACGTCATTCAACCATACTAAATAGGAATTCCATTAGACATTAGTTACTGGAGTTACTTTACGGCGGTTGAGTTTAATAAATTCTCGTACAATGAGCTGCTCATTATTTTCAATTGTTCTCCAATATTCAGATTATTTTTTGAATTATCCCAATTTTGAACAAAGATACGTACATTTTTGGATTTGAAAACATCAGTCTCTTTGCAAGCTATTATCAACAAGGGTATTGAGAGGAATAATAATAAAAGAAAAATTACTACAATTTGAATTTAATTGGATTTCGATGATTCGTACATAGATCCTAGCTCCCTTTGGTTAACATGGAAGACTCTTGCTTCAGTCTATGGCTATGGATGGAATAATAAGAGCAGCATGCCATAGAGCTATTCTCACTACGAGGTCCCCATTTTTCTCCCGAACGTATGATATGAATCCGTTCAAGCTCCATCTTCTTTATATTCATGAGGAACGTTTTGAGACTACCACACGTCGCCCTTCTCATGACACTGATCTACATGTGAGAAAAACCACCCTAGACAGTTCAATGTAAAGATGCACTTTGGCACCTACCGAACTTTAAATTAGAAGATGAATGAAGTTGGTACAGTGAACTGAATCAATTTATAACTAGAATATAATTCTTGCTATAAATTCTCGTCAGAAAAGTGAAAACTAACGTCTCATCTATATAATTATATAAAAGCAACATAGCACACACTCACTCATTCATCAACAGAACTAAGAATGTACTAATCTTAACCAAAAACTTTCAAATTGGGCAGGCAAGTTCGGTTGAGTCTCAAGACGTGCACTAAGAACAAATTTTGAAAATTTCCCAGAGATACGCCCAAATCATGCGTTTTTCTGCGTTTTATCTTTTTCGCGAACCTATTGGCAGAAAGTTTTAAAATTTGGTTTAGATAAGGCCTAGAAATGGTGTGTTGAAAGAGTTTCAGAACGTTCCCCAAATCAAGCCCGATATTGTCGTTTTCCAGTTATTCTTTGCGTTTTAATGCGTTTTTCCTAAATGCTTTAGTTCCCGAAATTAAGCCCGATATTGTAGTTTTCCAGTTATTCTTTGCGTTTCAATGCGTTTTTCCCAATGCTTCAACAACTAATAGATAAAAAAGTCGAAATTTGTTACAGGGGTTCGTCAACGGAAAAAAAGTCTGTTAAGAGAATTTTAAGAATGTTTCCAAATTACACCATGTACGTTTTTCAAATTTTCTTTGCGTTTTTCCAGATTTCTCGAAAACGACTGAACTAACAAAGTTCAAACTTGATACACATGTTCAGCTAAGATATTGAAAGATTTGGTAGTATAGAGAGTTTTCAAAATATGTCCGAATCACGTCAGATATCGACCTTTTTTCAATTATTCTTTGCGTTTTCATTGCGTTTTTCCCAAATTTCGAGAAGTAGAACTGCTGAAGTAGAAACGTTTTAATTTGGTACACAGGTTGAGCTAAGGGCTAGAGAGAGTAAGAGGGTTTCTGAAATGTATCGAAATTATGTCCAAAATCAACATATATACAGTTTTTTATGCGTTTTTAATGCATTCCATTCGATTTTTTTCATGTACGAGTCAAAAAATAAATTCAAAATACGATACTGAGGTTATGCCAAGCTAGGACCTTGAGATTATGTGTTATGGAGGTTCGAGAATGTCCCAAAACTACTACTGGAAACGGGATTTTCTGGTGATTTCATTCTATTACAATAATAATGATCAACTTTTCTGCCATCATGACAACCGAAACATTTAACAACAACAACAACAACAGTATTGAACTGAACTTACTGACATTGTGACATACATTTCTATTCATGATAAATTGTTATTGAACTCATTATTGACGTGGGATGCAAACTGACATAGAATTCAATTCATGATAACTTGTTATTGAACTCATTGATGTGGGATGCAAGTCGTTCGTTATCCAGTTCCAGTAACTGGAATGTCGATATATTTTCTACCGAGGTCTGTACTTTTTAGTTCGTAGTAAATGGAAAGTGATATTCAATTCATTGTTCACTAATTTGATTGCTGGTATTCCCATATAGGTGATTTTGATTGATAAATGAGAAACAGTAATGAAGTAAACTTCAGTGACCAACTGAAACTATCTTGAACCACGAGTAGAATTCCTTTCCTAATGAATTTTGACTAAAACTCATCATCCAAATTATACTCATTGGTGCTCCAACATAATCTCTGATGAGGTAATCACTTCTTTCATCTCAGACTCTACCTATATATAGTTTTAATTGTAAATAACCTGTAAATTGGTATCTGAGTAAATAAAGTCGGATTTTTTATTCAGTCAGGAGTATTTGCTGTTTTATTCCCCTTATTAAAATATGGTTTATTTCTTCATAAAACAATCATTGGTGCAGTTGCTCATTGATCCTTAATCACAGTAATTTAACCTTGCGGTTACATAAGTGTGCAAATCCTCACCCAAAATGAGGATCAACTTTGGTTCAATAGTTGTTGTTATAAGTAGTAGTTGTGATAACGATTCAGTAGGATCGCAGTGTTGTGGTTGAGGCAAGAGGTGTTCTAAGCCAGTTCGGCTCAGGTTACGTTGGCAATGAGGATACACGAATCCAGCACGATGCATGCGTCTGCACAGAGTTGCTGCATATAGAGAAGTTGTACCCTTTACTGAGTACTCGACAGCCTTATCTTCTGAGCACGTTCCAAGCGTATCGCCGGGCCTTATCGCTGTAGAATAATTAACAAGGGAACAAACGCTAACGGCCTACCTATGTCTTGATGAGCAGTAGCTCGCGCCTGCGTACCGATCCTTTTGATCTTCATTGTACATCTCTGTACGCATCGGTGTATTTAGGTAAACACAAGCTCTGGTAAATTCCATGCTAAGGACCGAGGATCACACTCAACAGTATAAGCATCACGTACCAATTGGCTCCCTTCTGCACAGTGCTCATCACTTTCAGACATTGACCCTCGGTTGAAGTGGCAAACCTCAGTCGTGTCAAGTACATTATCATGCTCACAGCACTGTGGAGAGTCAGTCTGCTCCATCAACATCAAAGTAAATTGACTATTCCAGTACTGTCGTTCAGAATGCTACTCACGGATCTGGTCAAGAGGTTTTTAGGCCTACATTGCATTTCTTGTTTCATTGTTCACTCATCGCCCACGAAAAAGTCACAAATTTATGTGGGGAATATATGCAAAAACCCAGCCATCATCAGCTTTCTCCATTCACATCATCCACCATTATCTGTTTGAATTATCATCAGTCTTATCCTGTGACTAAAATTCTTGAATCGTTATTCTAAATAACCGTCCCATCATAATATCTTTCTCATCTTCCTACCTTATTCTCTATTTTTTTTTTTTAGATTTTCTCGATCTCATCCCATCATGGAATACGTAGTGCAATCAAGCATCTTCCTTTGTTCCTTATCTTAGAGTAGGGATTAATTATTCCATGCTTATTGAGTTTCAAGTGTTCGAGATCTTTGATGTGAAGATGGATGGGAGGAAGGAGGGGTGCTTACTTAGTGTGCTTTGCCGCGCTGCGCTGCCTCCCGTCCGCAGTTCCATCACCAGCAGCTGGAGACGAACGCTCACACCGAGCACCGAATGAAAGTTGATGGAAAAGAGCTTTTATCGGTTTCCCTCTCCAACTTTTCAATGGTAACCGCCGTCCATTCGACCGTCATTCTTCTTCTATTGTGCCGGCGTTCTTTCTCTGTTCCATTAGAGGGCGTTCGATCAAAGACTTACAGACCTGTCTGATCTGTACCTCCCCCAACCACCTCCCCATCCATCACAAGCTACTCGGTTCAGATTTTTCCGGCACTTTGTTCCTTTACACACGAAGTCTTCTCGGGTTTGCATTACGGCTTTTCTCCGTCTTCTTCATTTCTTTCGATTCCAATCTCAATATCAATTTATCGATACCTACTCACCGAATCCTCTCTTTCTATTCACAATTTGTACTTAGCAAGGCTCCGTCATACTTGATTCTGACCCAGATTCGGCAACCTTACACAAGCCTCAATAAAAATGAAAAGTCAAGTACTTGTGTACTGATAGAATCGAAACTTTACGATACAGCGATGCTCTTTATGTCAGTTGTGCTAGAAACAGATAATACAGCTTGCGATAGAGTCATTTGTATCCGTCGAGAAAATCGGAACTCGCGATGAAATCATTGAGACATCTGAACCGTGGAGAGAGCTGCACTATCAGTTTTGTGACAGCAGCGGGGGAAAACACATGAATTGAATCAGGCTTGATAGAACGATTCCAGATAGTTTGCCATTTATCAAATACGATAAATTCCAAATAATACAATCTCTCAAACTTGCTCATTGTGTTCTCAGTGTTGTTTATGTATGCTATGAAGTTCCTTAAGTTCTTCATTTTCCAGTATAAATTAAAAGTATTTAACAAATATTAGGCTAGAAATTGTAACCTCAACACATAATATCATAGATCATTTAAACGTTCCACAATTTTACATATTATTGTACGTGATTATAAGTGAGTGATTTACAAGCAATAATCTCATCATGATATATTTGGGTAACTTTTGCTCTAATAATATGATAATCGGCTGATATTCACGTAGTTCTTGTTGACCCATGAGGCTCTACTCGTAACTTTTCAACTTATCCCATACTTGGATAAATTTTGTTCGGTCAACTGTATAGTTGATGGAGGAGGGAATTCTGAATAAAAACGTTACAAATTCTTAAATTTGATTACTTTTTCTAATCAAACAATCTTTCCAAACTTTCCACCTCTATGAACATGTTTAGTCACGTCACACCAACACTCCAAGCATAGCAATCACTTTTTTAACATTATACATGAATATTCACTGGAGAACCGATTATCGATTCAGTTGTTGAAAAACAGGCGCCTGTTTACATGAGTAACATATCAGTTACGGTTGATTGGCCTTCTATAAAACGAAGTGTGAGCAAATTCTAGGAACGCTTTAATTTGTAAGCTTAAATCCGGGCTCAGTGTGTACAGATTGGTTGATGGAAGCTCAAAGAGTTCCACTTGTCCATGCGGATATTCTCTCCACAAACACAAAAACAGT
Source organism: Laodelphax striatellus (assembly GCA_017141395.1). Taxonomy (NCBI): domain Eukaryota; kingdom Metazoa; phylum Arthropoda; class Insecta; order Hemiptera; family Delphacidae; genus Laodelphax; species Laodelphax striatellus. Next base: position 33,461,824 of record CM029532.1, read on the forward strand.
GTAAAGGCTATTTTATGGTAATCTACCCCACTGAATCAATACATTCTTGATTTATCTCTTCCACTCAAATTACATAACGTAGCCTTTATTCATGTAGTGGCGTATCATATTAGCACATGAGTAATAAACAGGGAAATCCATTTATTGTTAACGAGTTCAGCGTATTTTCCTTCAAACAAAAACGATTTTTTTACGATATGTGAAGGTGTTTTGCTGCATTTTAGGATTTTAAAGGCTGACCCTGACCCTTTCCCTGCCTATCTTTCTTTTACTCTTCGAAAAATCACACATTACATTAATTCAATTCTTATCATCGTTATTGAAGTTTAATCTTGATATTGAAATAAGAAATTGAAGGATTCTCAGGTGTCATCGCTGTACTCATCAACTATTATTCAATAATTATGAATGTTATAATTATTAATGTTATAAAACCACCATTTGGCACCCCTGTCTCAAAGCACCCCCTATTAACGAAAAAGCAAGTTTTAATTCACTAGCCTTCTTTATAGTAGTGGAAATTGTCTTTATTGGGAGACTCAATCTAAATTGGTACTGCATTATCTTTCTTGTGACAAACTTCTCATTCGTATTGGCAGTGCTATCAATACTACTATTCTTCTTTTCCTCCCGCCCTTATATATGAAAAATAACTATATATGAGAAAAAAATAACTCCACTGTTGACAATGGGTTTATCAAAACTCGAAAGCGCTCCAGTCAGTAAGTAGACAAATTTCGTTTCCTTACATAAAAAACACGACTGCATGTCGGTATTAAAGTGGAAAACAATAGTGAAAATAACTTATTTCTGAACCCGTAATACAATGATTTTTTTTGGTTTCCACTTTACAAATTCTTGAAACCATTAATCATATGGTAGTGTACTGATAACTGTGAAATCCAATTTTAAAACTTTATAATTATTGTAATACCAATATTGCTCATTCACTTGCTCTCTATAGACTACAATAAAAAACATGATTGAAAACAAAATGCTGAAATTGATCCAGAATAGCTAATGATGTTTTTTATGTATTTTTTAAGAATTATAGTTTTTATTTGTGTAGCACATGTTCTATAAAAAACAATACTGAGAAGATAGAAAAATTCTCCTGAAAAAGATAGAAAATAGCTGAAAATGATAGAAATAGTTGATATTTTTAATTTGTGTACTCAGCCCACAATGTGTATGTTTTTAGTGTGTCAGATGTTGTTTAACAAACGAACGAATGTTGTTAGAGAGAGGGTGTGACTAGGAACAAAGCATCTGTTCGTTCACTCGAGAATCTCAGTCTCATTTTGTTCAACCGAAGTCATTACTGGGGATGAAAAACAACAAGGAACAAGCGCAGACGCATTGACGAGTGCCACTCCACCAGTTGGCGAAGGGCTTAATGAATCCCCTAGAAGTTGACAAGAGTTCTTCTCTTCTCTTTCTTCACTAGCAACTGCCCTCTCATGCCGCCCAGCCGAGTAGTGGAGGCGATCGAAAGAATATTGAAACACTTCTTTCAGCTCCCAGAAAACAGTGTGCTGTTCTGTTTTCGAGAAACCATGACAAATGACGTTCTCTCCAATTTTATTATTGGAATGGTGGGGAAAGTTGAAAAGTTGATATTTTTGTTGAAGGCAGAGTAAGTTTAATGAGTTTCTGCTTTCATTAGCTGTAAACCGAAAATTGAGAGCTGAAGTGATTAAAAGTTCTGCAAATAAAAATGTGGGATAGAAAACGTTTTGGGCTGAGCCTGTTGTTTCTCTCTCAAATCATATTATGATTATTTGTGTATTATGTAATATGTGATCTACCTCTTACGTAATGAATGGACATTGATAAGCTAGACTCCATTTATTAGCAATGACTATATTGGATATGTATATGTCATCAAATTAGCAATAAATGTATTATTGGATATGGATATTTCAGCAATGTGTATCGGATAGGAGTATCATCAACTCCAGTGGTACACGTTTTGTTATTTTCACATACTAAAAATCAAAGCTTCTTGTTTTGATTTATGTCCATATGCGTAGTTTATTTAGTTTTTATCCAGATGAGAAATGATATGATCTTTTGTTTATTCATCGAATGATAAGTTCAATATAGGCCAAATTTCATGTTGTATGAATTCATTTTCTCCTGATTGATATCCTATTTATTTCCTGCAGATCGAAGCAACGAATAGAGAGAGACCTAGTAGTGAAAATCATGAACAAGAAATTAACTTATGAGAGAGTTTGAATATAGATGACATGAACAGAGATAATTTATTGATAACTAGTTAATAAGTACATTAAAAAAATATGTGGCTCAAAATTTATGTCGCATCTGTCATTATTATTTCCATTCCCCACTAGCCAAAAGCTCTTGTATGCCTCGAAAAAGTAGAATAATCCTGAGCATGAAGTCTGTTGTTCCCCTTTTGTTTGTTGAGATAATGCCTCTCGGATAACTTACATTATTTGTCAATTCCACTCAATTAGGCAAATATATCATGTTATAGCTCCATTACTTTGGCCTACTTGTAATGAAATATGAATTGAAGTTCAATAATCAGTTTTCATAAGCACTACTACTGAAGCAAAAAATGTTGGATTTTACTATGTTGAACATAACAGCTATTTCAACTTCCATTTCAAAACTCCATTGACGACAAGATTGAATGGAGCTCTCAAAAATAGAAGATTGAGTACAGTACAATAATTCCTCCATGGGAAAGTATAAATTTCTATCTTGATAGAAGGCGAAATTCTACATAACACTTACCATACAGCTCTAAGAAGAGCCTCGTCGGTGAAGATTCTTTCCTTGCTGACTTTCAATTGATTGCTGCCAGGTAAGCTAAGCCAATCAATCTTCTTTGGATGTTCATTTTTTCAGCTATACCAATCGCAACGCACCATGTCAATGGAAAATTTTGAAAGAAGCACAAAGTCGACTCAATGTGCTCTCTCTCAAAGACTCTCTGGTGCTCGGTGGTAGCTAGTTTGAATAGAAGCTCCTTGCTAGTCCTGGAAAGGCTCTCAATAAGCTCCTTCATGGAAATGAAAGCTACTTTTTCTATATAGACCAAGAAGACCTTTTCCTCTGAAATTACACTGTGAGTTTGTTGCTCTCTCCATGCAAACGCTTCTCGGTGGCCATTCGAGAGCTTATTCAGGCAGCAATGAGCTCCTTAACACGATTGTAGCTTCATTTATTGGAGTTTTTATCCATTCATGACATTGCTTCCTTGACTATTCTCAAAGTAGAAGTATTCTTCTCCGAAAAATGATCTCTAAAATCTACTTTCTACAAGTCGACAGAGTTGTAGACTATCATGTTTTGATGTAGTGAAAAGGAAGAGAGTCAAATTCAATATCCTCTCATGAATTTTGTATATTACTTCTAGAATGGAAAATTATACAGTAAAAAGGTTGGAAATTACAGAGAAAGTTGATTCATTGTGCTGGGAAATGATTCATTGGACTGGAAAGTAGTAGATTACTGAAGAGAAACAACAGTCTCAGCGAATGAGTTGAGAGACTGGACGGAAATTAGGTTCTCAATAATGTCTTGTTAAATCTTTGCAAAATAGTAATAGAATGTATCAAAGACAAGACTCACAAATCTCATCTTTATGTAACTCTCGGATGAGCAATCCGCCATTATTGGTTAGAAGGTTTGTCTGAATAGACTTGAGACAAACCGGAGTTTCTTTCCTTATTTTTGAACTTTTAGGTTATAGTCCTTATCTTCTGTCGCTTATCTTTAGACGGATAAATGGTGCAGTTAACAAGCACGATCAACAGACTCACAAATCTCATCTCTCTGTGAGTTTCGAATGAACAATCTGCCATTATAGATTAGACGTTTTGTATGAGTAGACGTTGCTGGATTTAGTTGGTCCGGTCAACAAGCACGATCAGACGTTCATTATGTGCTTAAAAGAAGTGGAGATTAGGGGGTGGCAGTGGATGCTGGGCCACGTTCAACTGTCAAAGAGCAGTGACATTTGCACGGGATAAATGACTGTGTTTTGTAACCAGCTTAGAGGAGCGAAACAAAGAGAAATGGGCAGGGAAGAGATAAAAGCGTTTCAGCCAAAGTAGAACGTTGAGCAAACTGTTGCGAAAGTGCTTGAACTGTGCTCAAGTTTTGGCCCTAACATTTTCAAACACAGTCCTCGCCTTGCCTCGACTTCCGCTCGCCTCCTTTGCACTGTTTGCAGGAATACTCATTAACTGCTACCTCAAATACACATTTTACATAGTCCCTAATAGTCAACTGTATTCTGAGCCTCTTTAGTGCGCAGTCCACTTCAATTCTACAGTCTGTTATCGTTACGGCCATCTTTGCCTACCTTTGTAACGGCCGCCTTAATTTCCTCCCTCTATCTCTGGCGCTATTTCTTGGCATTGTCTCGTATTTTGCACGTTTCACCCTATATATCGGCCCTCATTCTCCATAGCTTGTTTGCCCTTAGAGATTTACCTCCAATTCATATTACTGTGTTGGGTATCTTGTAAATGGCTAGACGGTCACCTACTAACAGTTTAGATTGCATTTTATAGTGGCTCTCTGATAAGAGATTGTGGTGCCCAGATTTCCTAAATCAAATTCTATAACGAATCACTATCTGTTATATACTCTCTATATTATCATTCTATCATATTATATTCTATTCATGATTCTCTTTCGATTACTTGTTTTTCATTTGTTCCTATTGTTTGATTTCCTTTACCATTCATAAGTAGTCTGAGTTTGCTCTACTTGATGGAGTTGTTCGATTGAGCACCTGCTAAAAGCCACTTTAAACTTAGAACATTAATGTATCCGGATGAAAATGTAAGATCTTTTGTTGTGAGATGGTTTCCCAATAGAATAAAATTCATTGAAAAATTGAACATGATCCAAAAAGGCCAAACTAAGTCGTCAAATAAGTTCTGCTGTAACTCCGGTCATGTGTAGATTCCAATTCTGCCTAGTTTTCAATGTATATCATCTTCCACTTTATACATCTGAATCATCATCTGCAATGATAACTACTTTTATTTAGAAGCTGTTAATTATTTGTTTACTGAATCATAAGAGACTATTCAGTACGAATAACATCAATAAGTTCGTTTTGCCTAGTTTTCAATGAACATTAAATATTTTTTAAAAAAACTTTCCAACCTCCAACACTTGAACATCCAATCATTAAAGAATATTCAATCACGGATAACATCGATAAGTTTGTTTTCAACTTGATGAACGACTGATTCCTATTAAATTCTTAATTAATTCATGACAAACAATGGTCACAAATTTTTGGTGGCACTTGAAGTGTTTGGCCCGTTGAAGGTCTGAATGTTTCTAAAACTTTCTACCTGTGATTTCAGCACTCGAAATCGTTGTCGAACGTAAGCTGCAAGCAGACTTGCTTAATGAACGATCATTATCAAAGTTTCGCTGTTCAAATCTCATAACGAAACGCTCGTTCAAAGTGTGTGCAAACTGGGGAATGCGCGCCATGAAGGTAATCACATAAACGTCTGCGTTAATGCGGGGAAATATTTAAGAGTGGAGAGGGAATTTAATAAGGGAGTTTACGGCGGTTGTAATATTTAAACAAGTGAAATATTACTATAGAGAAGAGAGTGAGGTTGGTTGGGAAGGGGTTGAGGAAGGGAATGGAATGAGAGTTAAATTGAGGTGTGCGGGATCTCTGCCGTGATTTATTTGCACCGCATTTGCGGACTATGCGAGCGAGCGTTTATCAGCGCTAGCGCGAGAAAAGTGAGCGTGCTCAGGATTCTCATGCTGAAGATAAAATTCTACTCTTTGAAAACAGCTTATCGACTGTGTATGGTAGCAGCTCTGTTAGTGCATTTCCATTTCGAATTCCCGACCACCCACATACGACCGCGCCACCAATAATTGCATCAGCCAGCATCCCAGCACAGCTATTCGACCTCCAGTGAAAATTATTCATTAGCATACTCTCAAAGTTGGAAAATTATTTCTCAATTCATAACTAATTGGCGCTGTTATTTAAACTCTGAATACACTGATATTTGAATAAGCTATATCAATATTGATATTAATTATAGCAAAATTAATAATTTCCATAATCTCCCCCACATGATCACAGTGATAACCATTCATAAAAACAATCATATTAATGACCATCAATAATATTACAATGATAATAATTATTACTACAATAACATAATAGTGTTACTTAGTCATCAATTATTAGCCTCTCAGACAAGAATTGCATGATCTAGCGATAAAATTACCGAACCTGTTGTTTATTCAATTTATTCTACTTATATCGTACATATGTTCAAGCTAGGGCCCTGGAAAAACTCTTGATGAAATCATTCTACGTGAACGGTTTATTCCAGTAGAATTCTGTTTTGATTGTCTTATATATTCTTTAAATATTAAGGAATCACTGATCTGCAGAACTCAATATTGTTTGGGAAGTTAGAAATCATCACTCACCAACTTTGGCTGCTTTTGGTCGATAGTTTTCTGCTTCTGATCAAAATTTCAGATCTACGATCTGAACCCAACATTCAACAACCCAACATTGGGTACATTCTGAACCCAATTCATGATAATTGAGTTGATTGGCTATCAGAGCTCATATTTTCCCACACTTTGTTAAAGTTTCTCTTGTAACAAACTCTCTCACAATCGTTGAATAACTTTGTACGGATTTCGCTGTTAAAAAAGTAGGTCTGGTAATTGGAGTGTAGAGCCAAAAGCAAGGTTTAAGTCGACGCAATGTTAAACCTCATGCCAAGACTTGGACAACTTTGTTCCAGTAATTCACCTTCGAAAACCAAAATCTTGCTCGTTCACTGAATAGTCGGAAAGAGAAACTTGCAACCACATCGGCTAAGCCTAATTAAATAGGAATTAGCGCACTCTCCAACTGACTTAATAAGTGAGCAAGGGCGCATTCGCCGACATTGATCGATTATGGTGCTGGGCTGGGATGAGATTTGTTAATACAAATCCCATAGGATTCATCCTGTCTAATTGGAAGACTTTGAATCGCTTAAATATTAAGTTTCAGTATGTGTGAAGATAGCACATCCAGCGAATTTCAAAAAATTGATAGAAAAAGGATGTAAATAATGAAACGATCCAGATAAGAAGAATTCTCAGTCTTATCGATTGAAATTTTTGTGTTTGATTTGAAATTCATTATTAATGGAACATTAGTTGAGTTGCTTTTAATAATATTCACAATACAATACTCTTCATTTGAAGAACCGATCATGTACTTCAAATGAAATTGTAAATTTTAAAATTTTTTGGAACTTATTTTAAAAGTTTCCTAATTTCAATAGCTTAAAAGCTTTCATCCAAGTCAATTTTGTCTACACAACTTGCTTTTGCGATGATTGAACAGCGTACAGTGATGATTATCGGTTGATCTCTCTTTAACTAAAGCATGCGAAAGAAACAGTATCGAGTCCACGCTAGTGATTTCTGTAGAGATGCACATGTAATTTTCAATGGCTGGAAAACACCATAGATCAATAATTTCTGACCATAACTCAAAATATAATCGATGACATAAATCATCCATTAGGCGCAACGCAAAGTTGTTATGCGGCAGGCACAGTAAAACGAAAAAACTAAATTATGATCGAGCATGTTTATTTGGCCCATGTATGCGGGAAGAGGCTCAATAACTTAAATTAATTCCCGAGCTCTATTCTGGCGGCTTTGCCAAAGGCGCACTCTCCAATGAAATTTCGCTTGAAATCGAAAATGTTCTTCTGCTTTTTCAGTAAGTGTGTGTATGTGTCTGTGTGCTCGTTCATTAATTGGTGACCCATTCGAATTGCGGTACAGGGCTTTTATACGAGTGGAAAACTCCATTACACCGTACGATAGCTTTTTACATATTCGCATACGGCGCGCCCCGATCATTTGGGTTGATATATATTTTGGACACATCGTGTTTAAAATTCGATCGTTCACATCCTACATTGCGAAAAACATAATTTCAATTGCCACAACTGTTTACTTTCCATCAACTAGAAATTGATCGGCCACACGGATATGCGAATATTTTCGGTAAACATTTGCATGGTATTCTAAAACTCTCTTCACTAAGAGTATTCTTGTATCAATCTATGCAGTATGATTTGTTTGATGAGAATCCAATGAGTATATTCTGCACCGTAATATTCTTTATCACTACTTGATAGGCAGAGAGAATGATACATTGAAAATAGAATAAATTCAATCTTCAGAAGAATATGTAGAATAATATAGCTTTGAAATACTGAACGATACACTTTGTAGAAAGTATAGAGGAGGATACATCATAAACTATCTTTTTGAACTTCGAAGCAATGGGAACCGGTGTTTACAAGTTTCAAAAAAGTGTTTAAAGTTTTTTCAAATTTATCCAATTGGAGATTGATAATTAATCTAAATTTTCTCATTTTTCCCATTCTATTGATAACCATATTCATTCTCCAAACACTATTTGAAATAAACTGAAGTCCTGAAGTTCACATACAGATTCTCTCTTATATTAATCTGCAGGGTAAATCCAATCAGCCACCAGCCACTGAGATCAATTAGTTCAGGGTTGAGCAAGTACTTATCACAACACATAACATTGGTTCTCAGTGACGTGATTTTATTGACCTGTGTATCATATTTAGAAATAAGAGTTGGAAAATACTCCAATTTCGAAAAAATATTACTGTGTTATCATTATTTACCACTTAATCAACTCATTTGAATCGTGCGAATCGTGAACAGAGCAAATCTCCTACAATTTTCCATTAATACGGTTTACGGATAATACGGTTTGGATTCTTCTAAAAGTCTATTTCGTTATCAGCTAACTGCTGACCCGACTTGGAAGGATTAGAAAATTTAATGATTCATTATTTCTGTGTTCATTTTATAGATTTGAGGATGTGAAATCCAATATCTCATTATAATTATTCAATTATTTTTCTGCTAATATTATACTGTGTTTGAAATGTGACTATTTGAATAACACTAAGAGAGTAAATCATTGTTATAAAAGTATACTATTCTTATAATATAATCTCTACTTTTATGAAGCCAGATGGAGAAATCTCTAAATAAATAGGCTATTAGTGTGTTGTTATGAGCACTCCAATTTTGAACTTTCTTATTTGGTTTAGAAACTCTCACACGTTAGGTTGGGGATACTGTAAACAGACGTTCAAACCGAATATCTTTCTTAGAAGATGCTTCATTGAGAGACAACATTAGTTTTGTAAGAACAGACACAGAGACTAATTAGTGCTTTGAACCAGTTTTGTCAGGCAGTATTTACGATAAAGTTACAATAACAATCTAACAGGACACCACACCTGTATTGTTTTACAAAACTCAGATTCGAAGGCTTTGCACATCGGAGCCGAAGCACGAGCAAACTTTATCGGCCCCATTGGGTTTGAGAAAAGCGTGGTTGTCGGAGCAGATTAGGTTGAACTTGGCTCAACAAGTTGCGGACGTTCCCCGGGGGGAAGCTTATTAGCGGATGGCGCGTTAAGTGGATAGAGCCCTTAAACAGAGGCCTGGACGGGAGCCGGGAGCCGGGCCGGGCCCTGCAACAACGTCCGATCGACCAAACCACTTCACCATTGCCCAAGCACCGAATCAGACCGCAGGCACACACAACACACACACGCTTCAACGCAGCCGAACATTCCGATTTATGCCTGCAGTCCACTTCTCTCAATAGTCGCCATTAGGATTAGACCCTGCACAACAATGTTTTGAATAGTTTTGTTTGTATTTCAATCATCTCATTCACTTGGTACCTTGGCACTTGGTTCTTTACTAATGTTGAATAAATGGGTCTGTTTCAAGTGATAGGTTTGTTTCAAGTTCACGAATCATCTAGTAAGTGTTGATCAAGTGGGAAGTCAGAGCAGCCCTTATTCCAGCTATCATAAGTTTTGTAAATGTGTATAATTTCACGGGAACCCAATTAATGAGTTCTTCAAAATTCACTCTTCGACTATGTTTCATATTTAATTGAGCAGTTTTATCTTAAATAAACGAGAGGTGAAAAGAATTGAGAAACGATTGGAGTAGACTAAATTATTGTTAATTGATTTCGTATTATTGGATAGAAAGTGATACATTATTGGATTAAATTACGGTAATTTCTCCTCCAAGTATTATCAGATCACTCTGTAAATTCATCTATCACCCTCATCAAAACATGCTAAAAACTGTCTCTCAAAAAAATCAATGAGGTCTCAATCAAACAAATGAAAGAGAAAAGCAACGCTATTTCGATTTGAGAATGTGTGTTCAGTATTTCTGATAATTTGTGCTCTGATAGGCAATACTGTATCATGATAACGAGAAAACACCTATCGGCTTCCAATTTACTTGGTACACTTTATTTGACATGAGAAATTGAACACTGGAAACGGAACCTAGATCAACAGAGACGAGGATTCGTTTATTACAGGCTCGCGAAACAGAAATAATGAAACAAAAATTCGGAAAAACATTTGAGTCTTTATTCACAATTTTCAGAAATTTTCCTTGTCTGTTCACTAACTGGATTGGAGTGATTCCAAGCTTGTGTGTAAGCATGGATCTCACGTAGCAATTTTTACAATTTGGGGCCTTTTTTTAACTTCTAATCCTATAACTTTTTCCACAGCTTTTAAATAATACGACTCCAACATATGCGATTCAATAGAACTATGCATAACCTGATCCAAATTGGCTTTTCTTTCTAGTTTAATGTAGAGTAGAACAATAACGAGCAGAAGATCATTGAGTTATAAAAAATGTTTCCCAAAACAGAGGACAGGTTTCTCACCTTACACTCAAGAAGAAATGATGAAGTTGACAGTTGATTTGAGTTCAGTTATGAACTCAAATCTTTAAATTAAGATACTTGTGAACTTGAACTTCTTGTTCACATAAGTATTACTGTCATTCGTCATACAGTATAAATATACTACTGTAGGCTGAACGTTTAAAGAACATATTGTCAATGAAATTTGTGTAACAAATGTTGATGTTGTGCAATCTTTCCATAATTGAAAAAGTCTTTTTTAAATTGTCAACCATGGTCCTGTAAAACATTTGTGGTTTGATGATTTAAAAAAAAATTTCAGACATATTGTCATCTCATTGTTATACCCAAAATCATCATGAATGTGATATAATTTGTATTGAATAGTGGTGTCACTAGTAGGATACAACATACGTGTTCACACATTTCATACAAAACAATATTCAATGTGAAAATGATCTACAAGGATAAGTTATTCATCAGCACTTTTCAATTACGAATTTTCACCACCAATAAATCGTTCATCGCGATGAAACCAAATTTGCGGTTTGGTAAACACGCTTTACATGAAATACTGTTACTTTTTCATACTGTAATATGACTAACTGGGTTGGTATGCAGCATATTGTGATACAGTATTGAATTTTTCAATTATAGACAGACAATTCAGCAGCTACTGTTGATTGCACTCGAAAAATGAACGAGTCGCTACCGGACCTAATCGGTGCGTTTAGAATGCTGACGTTGCATTTTTCCATCTTTTTTGTCGAGTTTTTCGACACCGAGGCTCAGCATGATTTTGGATGGTAGCATAGCCTCCTCTAATACATGGCCGCGGCGAGAGGTAAATGGCAACGTCGCAGCATCGTCTTACTGAGCCAACACTTCAGCATACAGTTTGCATTGTGCGTTTATGCAAATCGGTCGTTTTGTCAGTTTTGACAGCGGTTTTGACGTCATTGTTTTGTAGTGTGAAATGTTATAAATAAGTGAAATGCCTGACAAGTGTGTTGTACCGGGATGTACCAACAATTACGAAAATGCCGTGAAAAAAGGAGGGTTATGAGCAGATATTTAGATTTCCCAAAGATGGAAAACTTCGTAGTGAGTGGATACGGGCCATTTCTAGCTCAAATTGGTTCCTCTTCAAAGAGATTATGTTTGTATTAAACATTTTCATGAGACGAATTTAGTCTGGAGTGAAAAAAATTTAAAAACAGTGATGGTGAATGGTGCAAATTTAAAAGAGATAAACCTCTTGCGCCGTCCCAAAATTGTTTCCCAATTTGCCAGCATATCTTAGTAATAACTGTCCAGCCCAAAAAGATCAGATCCTGAAGAAAGAAGACTTAATTATGAAAGAAAACTGATGAAGGAAGAAGAGGATAAGATCTGTGACTGTACTTCTTTTTCAGAAGTTCTATCAGCTAAAATTAAAAGTACTGGTATTAAGTTTTCCTCATTCAAAACTGAAACAAGCTGCATTGTTTATTCATTAGATCCAAGTAATATTCCTATAGTTAGTTTCAGCATTAGAATATTAATAATGATTCAAGTGTTGAGACCCATATTAATGGAGGATTAATTCCAAACAAAACTCTTGTGCATATAAGGAAAATAATTCATCGATACTTTGTGATTTTTTAATTAAGCCACTGGAGTCAGTTATTTCATTTAATTAATTTCTGTAGAGATTATAGAAAATCAAGCAAAGACAAAGACAGTCTTCCTGGCATCATTCTTGAAAACATTGAGTTGTTGATAAACAATTTGGAAGAAGGTAATAATGAACTTGTACCGGTAGCAACCACCAAAACAGTGAAACATTTATGTGACCAAATCAGTCTTCTTCTTCTTCTAAAAAAGCCAAAATACAATAATGACAGTTTTGACAGCTTTTTTTATATACATGCAATCAGTTAAATGCTATAATGCTTTAAGACTAAATAATGGCATATTACTTATACCTCATTCTAGATACTTGCAAAAACTATGTGCTTCATTTCATATTTCACCAAATAACAATAATGAGAATAGTAATTTTTTAAAAGACATTGTGAAAGATCTCGAAGGTGATAAAAAAAGCTCTTCAAATTGATCAGATTCATGTAAAGGAAACTCTTGATTACAAAACTGGCTGTATTTTTGGTGTTGCTAATAATGATATTTCTCAACCTGCCAAAACTATACTTAAATTCTTAATCAGTTCATGTTTTGGAAACTTTAAAGAATGTATTGTGTATTTTTCTTCCCGTCACAGTATTGTTTGCTCCGATCAGATTGATAGGCAATCTAATTAGAATAACAAAACCAAGAACTCTATGACAGAGTTATCTGGTTGAGTCTATCGGTCGGACGGTGAGCAGTGGGGATTGCGACGTTGTCACATTGAAGGCCGCGGCCATGTATTAGAGGCGGCTATGATGGTAGCTTTCCGATGACGAGAGCTGCTGGCTGCTGCCGCCTGCCTATCTGTGTCACCTGATGAATATTAATGCAATAATCTCCGAGAGCTCAGCCAGACTCTACTGCCGTCATCATCATCATTACTTTTCTCACTCAAAAAATCTCACTATGAAATCGCCGGTTCTTTCTCTCATGTTTCTTTCACACTCATTACAGTTGCTTCACATTTACTACATTGCTCTTTCTTAGACGTTTCTTGAACACTTTTCAGCTTTGAGTAATCAGTTTTTCTCGTTCTCCTCAAAGTTTCTCTTCCTTTATACAAAAATGTCACCTCCTCTTTTCGATTTCCATCTTGATTTTTCTATACTCCAATTGTTACGCTTTTCCTTCACTTGATCCAACTTTAACTGGTATAGTTTCAATACCTACATGCTTTATCTCGTAGACACCTATCAGCTAGATTTCTTACTGCAGTTATTATTACTGTATTATCGGCTTTGAACTGTGGGGAGACCCGAAGGCTTCTCGCACGTTTCTGAAATTCCTAGAAAAGTCATCAATATTTTATTCTAAAAGTCTGCATTACTTCACTATTCCCTAAAAAAATTAATAATGTAAATTCCTGTTAATGTCGTTGATATTTCAAACAGAAAATCTTTTCTTCAAATTTTTTTCTCAATTATTGAATTCTCATTGTGATAGATTCAGAAAAACAAAAAAACATTGGTTTGCTTTCTATTGATTCGATATTTTTCTTATCAGTTGATCACTACTTTTGCTCTATCTGGTATAAATTCTCATTATCTTTTCACCTTATTCTCCATCCTACTGTTTCCTAAGAAGTTTCCATTATTCCTCCATCTCTTTTTAATTCAATAATTTTCTATCTTGCAAGTCCCATCCACACGTAGTAACACATGTCGTGAATAACATGTCTCATTTGTCGAAGTGTTTAATTCTCAACTCTCTCTACACATTTCCTTGTCTTGTGATATTTTGTGATCTTTTGTTTTCCCCCTCCACCTAAGCGACTTCCACTCTGTATTCAGTTACACACGCATTGCCTCTCTGTCATAGCGTGCGTCGGAACTTATTATTCTCCCCCTCTGCCATCTAGCCTCACACATATCCTTCTCTAGGCGTCAAAAAGAGACATAGCCTCACGCGGGGTAGCTGACAGACAGCCTTCCATAATCACCGCCAAATTAATATTCAGACTTCCTCCCTCATCCCTCGAGTACACGTAAGCTTTCTCTCTAATGAATGCTTGCCGCCGAATGGAAGTTATCCACCACCACTAGTAGCTCTAGGAGCTCCAATTACCAAAAGACAAGTCATACATTTCGTGAATAACACACTCATAAAACTCAATGCAATTGGAATATTCATCAAACAGACTACACATGCTTAGTGCAAATAGCAGAGTTGGCATGAAGAGTCACGCTTGGAAATATTAATCATACTCTGTTCGCTATCTGAATGTGAAGCTACTACTGGAGCTATGTGACAGGATCTAAATGTTTCTTTATATTCCTATAATATATCACTTCTATTAAATCTATGCAATTCATTGCTGAATAAATGACGTCATTTTTCGAATTACAGGAGATATACAGTCTTAGTTCTGTAATAGCCGTGGTTTCTTAATATTATAATACAATTGATGTTATGATACTATACAACTCCTGAAAATGAAAAATACATCATAATAACTAGAATATAAAATCTTTTTAAAAATGAAATACAATCATAAACAAACATTCTTCTTATTTTCTCCCTGACCTTGAAATATTAAGAACCTCAGGTACATACTTTGTAGCTACATCAAATTCTGTCGATCAACCATTACAATTGCAGAAGTCAACTGTATAAGAGTAACCAAAGTAGGCCTGTTGTAGAATTGTATTAAATTTAGGAATGAGGTAGTTTGTGGCTGTTTTGTCCTCTCGTCTAGGCTTCTTCGCCTTTTGATCAATCTTGTCACATTATTAGCAATTGATAAATTGGAAGTTAACAATTCTAGTGTAATGTTACTCATTTAAGTGACTGGAAAATGTGAAAGATCCAATTGATCATGTTTGTAACATGAGTTATTTGATAAAATGAATTTAATGGACCGACTTGCAGAGCGGCTAAGAAAACTGATCTAAATGTACTTGAATAATGATCATGATTTTTATCGGGCAATGTTGTAGATTTTACGCATCAATAAAATGTTAGTCTAGAATGTTAAAATTTAATGATTCTGTTAAATTCTGATTCGGGCTACAATAATGAAATCCCTATTGTGTTCTTTGGTCCCTGTACAAGGGGCACTATAGGCAACAAGCTAAACCACTTAGCTCTATGTTTATTGCTTACTCCTTGGGGACTAAAATAGGAGTATTTGTTTCTTTTGTGGTATTTTGTCTCATATAAATTAATGCAATATGGTATTTTTTTGATTTGAAAAATCCTGTCAGTGAAATATCAATTTTCCCCAATTATTTGTGATCCTATTTTATAATTTCGTTGTTGTGCTCATTATTATGAACTTGTACAAATACGAACTGATAATTTCCCATTAGATTTGTGAAAATACATTATTAACTTGAATTTCAAGCTCTATGACTTAGCTTCATGCATGCTTTTGAACTAATTGATCTTGAATGATCTTAAAAAGATTATTATAATTCCAGCTTATTCGCTTACAGAGCTCATTTTAAATGTATTTACTATAGACTTGACATGTTATCAGGGAAGTGCGGACTTTTTATCAGATTCAAATCAATTTTGTACAATAATTTTTTTTTCCTGAAAGTAACTTATATCAAGACAACGTTTTGATATTTCAACAACGCATGGAAGTTTTTCAAAGGGATTCGGAAAAGAATTGTTTTTCTGAGACAAAGGATTGCAGTAGTTTATGAACAACAATTCTTTGATATTGTGGGGTATTAGGCAACAGCTGCAGGCAACAGTAAAACTGAGAGTGCTGGGGAAACGCATCCGACCCGCATCATGAAAAAGACATTTAGCCAGCAATGTTATCTGGAAAGTGGTTGGAGCCTTCAGTGTCATCTCATCAAACAGCTAAACAGCTTGTTGTTAGCGCTATGCTGGCGACACTGAATGTCGTGAGTGCTTTCAACGCAGCTTCATGCTGATATACATTTCTGATCTTGCTGAGTCAATATGATTCTTTGAACTACTGAAGGAAATACGGATTTTATTGTATTAGGAGAGTGTTAATTATGGTAGAGAGCAGGATGTGTTATGTTGAATGTCAGGTTATGTTAAAAACCTGACAGATATCAAATATAGATGAGATGTGTGCAGCGTAACCAACGTTGCACATATTGAAATGTATTTGGTGTGTAAAAAAAATTAGTATTTTCTGTATACAATAAAATAAAAATTGACCGATGTTGACTTTATCTCATATGATTTTCATACAGTGAATTTTTAGATGGATTTAACGTTTTTCGATGACCCTATACATTGTACTTTTGAATCAATTGATGGAAAACCGTTCAAGTCGCCTTAATCATTTTCAAAGAAATTGAGTTGATTCTATGGATGAGATTGATTTGAGACATCAGACTGTAGAAATAAATCTACTTGATAGATGAATGAAGATAATTTTGATTTTGAGAGAGGAGGAAATATGATAATTTATTCAGATTTTTGTGTATATAGGGGTCTTCAAAACACTTTTACAAGAATCAACAGTGCTGAGATTTAAACTTTCACTTTGATCTGGATTCGAGATTTGTTGGTTGAGTAGTGTTTTGATTTTTGGTTCTTGTTAGAATTCCTGTCAATCGATCAGCTAACAGGAAGCTACAATACGTGAAAATACTCTCTCAAAGGGTAAATCCAATCTTTGCCCGGGTAAGATGAGCTAAAACAATTTCCTGATTCGATTCGAAGTGGCGGCTCTTCAATGATGATTGAAAAAAATGTTTGTCATGAGAAAATATTACAGAATGGGGTTGGATTATCATTGATAGAGAGAAAACATGAACGGTATAGCTCCCCGAAGACTCGGACGACATGCTTCAATAGGAAAAATCCATCGAATCACGAAATGGTGAAAGCTATTGATTGGTTTTGTTGTAGCGTATTGTTCTCCTGGAGAGCCAAAGTAGTGCCGAGATGGAAAGTCAATATTTTCGTACAGATTTATTGTGAGTCCCAAAGCCTGTTTACTTTTTCTTGGAGACGATTCTGGCCCGCGGGGACAGACGCTGCGCGCGTGTGTGTGTTCGCGCGTCTGTGTGCTTTCATCTTATCCTTCGGTTCCTTCTTCCGCTCAGCATTGCTCGCATCCAGTCATAAATGAGATTTCTTTTCAAATTCTCGTAACTCAATAAAATATTAAGAAACAACAAACTCGATATGGTTGTCAGCTCTGAACATTAGGATGCTTTTTCAA
Organism: Laodelphax striatellus; assembly: GCA_017141395.1. Classification (NCBI taxonomy): domain Eukaryota; kingdom Metazoa; phylum Arthropoda; class Insecta; order Hemiptera; family Delphacidae; genus Laodelphax; species Laodelphax striatellus. Next base: position 33,479,454 of record CM029532.1, read on the forward strand.
ATCTCAGTTATAGAAAACTTCAAAATAAATTCAATTGAAAGACTTCGGTTTCTCAAAATTCCAATCGACTACATAGCAGAACGCATTAAAAGTGACTAGTGAAAGAGTGACTTTGAACCATACTACAACCACTAATATCGTATTATTATACTTAACCCAAACTTCACAATTTTGCAAGTACTGTACATAGTTAAAGAGCTGTGAAACTTCTAGGTACATGAATAGTAGGTAATTTTCAATAATGATGTAAGGTTTATCATTTTTATAAGCTCTTTATGGGTTTCAAAGAAATATGGTGAATAATTTGGTATGCTCATACTTTCATATATTATGAGCTCTCGCTCTTTTTTCTTGTGCAGTATTCTTCAATAATAATAGAAATAATTTCTAATACAAATGTGTTCCAGAATAGAATATGAACAGCAGACAATTCAGATTCAAGATTCCAGAGTTTGTTTCAATGTACTCTTTCATTCCTAATTTTTCTTGGAATAACTTACAATTCATTTCAATGAAATTACCACGATATTTGAGTAGTGATTGGAGTGGCTCAAGTGATCAAGTTGGCCTATGACTGGTCTTATAAGTCCTATGACTAAAGTGTCATGGCTCCGACCCAGTCGGGACGTTATTTTCCTCGGGTACCTCCCTTGTTTCAGAAGACACATTACGTCGTTGGCACCGGGTCCAAAGAATTTCATCTCTTATAATCACTTCCTCCCATTACCCACTTACAAACCGCTAGGGCGACACTCCCAGTATAAAAATATATTGAAATACAAATCTCCCAAATACAAATATATTTATGTGAATCACCTTGAAATAGTTTTCCAAATATCTTCCTAGAGTTGTCCTGGTAAGTTATTTTCGAGTGTTTATACAGGATCAGTTCCCATTCCTCTCATTCGACATAATTATAGCTTCTCGTGAATCTACAGTTTGCAGATTTATTCAAATCCCAATAATGTAAATCACAGTGAATTCAAATTACAGCTTTCGTTTCATCCGTGACAACTTGCTGTAATCGGGTTTTATCTGGCGCTTTAATCCACGCCTCGCCTCGGCCTGCGCCCGGTTGCAGTGTTGAGATCGGATCGCTCGGAGCGACCGTTGAGAAATTAGTCACACTTAGCGTCTGGATCCTTTCAATTTAGTGGTTCGCGTCTCTTGTCTTAGGAGAATAGCCTGCGAAATTGGTGTCGGGTGGGGGAGAGGGTGCTGGAAGCGAAGATTGAAAGTGTCAAGCTGCTCTCGCCTCTCGCCTCTGCCATTTTGCCTCGCGCCCGGATGCCAGCAAAACATTTAATCCTCAGCCCTTAATAAACTGCACTCTATATTTCTCTTTGCCCCTGAGAAATAGCTGGCGGGGCGGGGTGAATGGGTCCATCTTCCTTAATGGGTCATCCTTTCTTCCACTCAATTAGCAGCCGCTCCCCCCTTCGCCTCACTCCCCGACAAGACCCGAATTTAAGGCCGACTCATCCGAAGAACAACTAGCGTCGTAGATTGCAGGAAAACTTTGTCAGAACCAGGACACGGTGCTCAATTTGTTTGCAATCATTGAATGATAGTGATTATTCGCTCGGTTTTTTCTAATGAACAATGAATTGTTCATTTGAATTCGAAGTACTGCAGATCTTTCAGAGCGTCAATATTAATATTTAATATTGTTATCATCGTTCCATCAAAGAGTTCCAAATACTGAATACTAGAGTTGTTTATAGATTACAATAGTGAACTTAGCTTTCATCATCCTGCTTTCAACTATTTAATACAAATCTCCACTGCAAAGCATGATAAATCTATCTTTGTTGTATTTGTTCAGAGAAATCAACTTATAAATTCATCCTTTGGCACTTCGAATATGCCTGGGAATTTCTTAAGAACAGTTCCTGGAAAGTAGTGATCAGTTTATTAATATGACTTGTTGATTTCAAACTCAACCATGTCTAAACTTGCAAGCTCCATTTTTTATTTCTTTTTTACTTCAAAAGTTTGAATTTCTAATATTACAGATTATCAGAACATTTTTTTGGAGTGAGAAGCAGGTACTTGAGAGAATATAAGAGCTTTTCCACTCAATTATTATAATATTTCTTGTTCATTCACTCAGTATGAGAATTATGTACTTGACATACTACTCATTAAAATCTAGTAATTGAATTTTAATACATTTGAATCTCAATACTTAAGATACTTTACTCAGTATTGAGTTGTAGTTGGAGTGAATAATCTGAATTATTATTGTTCAAGTACATTCTGGTTAGCTCATCTTTATTCTCTGGAAGTTAGTATGCCCAAAGTGATTGTTTACAAATATAACATAATAAGCTCATAAGCGGCAGACGTCATTAATGTAGGCCGTGGCTCACATCTTTCCCTCTTCAAACCACATGAGACAAAACAAACGAGATCAATATTATCTTAAACAATTTTCTCAGCAATGAGAAGCGAATAAGATGTATTATATCCTTATATCCCCACATTAAATGAAACAATACTTATTTAGTGTAAATTCAGTACAAGTATAAGTTTATAATTATTATTAATGATCTTGAATGCAAATTTATGTAGGTTTCTTTTTTTTAAGCAAGCTTCAAAACTTTCCGAAAATCTAGAGAAGAATTTGTTCATAAGTTGTTTGTATCCGATGGATTATTTTTTCTGCACTATATTTCAAAGTCAGGAATCATACACATTACGAATATCACCTCCCGTTTTGAAGCTCCCCCAATCGAATGAAACTAGCGTAATTACAATTCACTTGATAACCTGGTGTATTTATAACTTCAATTCACAAAACAACCAACGTTACAATAATACTGTTTGAGATTGAATTTTCCGCTTCATTTGAAATCCACTTCTGAACTTTGCACATTGCAAGTTTATTACATCAACAGGCACTTCAAATACCACAGAGTATAGAGTGCGGTCAATTAATGCTGACAATCGTTAGTCTGTTGGACGAGGAGAGTAGTCGGTGTTGTGGGAGGGGGGGAGGGGGTATGGTCAGTGGATAGGGTGTTGAAATGCATTGCTAGTGCGACCGTAGACTAATTAATTAGAGAATGTCGACGCCAGGCCATTGTAAGGTGCCAAAAGCAGAAGCTGATGCCAGCCTGTGGACAGTGGACAACGCAGCCGATGAACGTTTTCTTGCCTCGAGGATGCCAAGCTTTGCATTGCCACCATTTTCAGTCCCTTTAGAACACCCTTTTCAGAATCGTTCCTTTGGCAAAATATTGAGAACAGCTATCCACAATGCAACCGGAGAAGTCTGAGTTGACCATTGATTCCATGACTTATTATGTAACCCAATTTTTATCTATCAAGCAATCATGTTGCCCACAAGAGTGATGGACTGATAGAAGGGATATTGATGAGGGATGGATGAATTTACTAAAAAGTGATTCAAAAACTACCGGAAATTTGTTTCAAAATTAGATAACTGAGTGTTAGTGGTAGGCCTAGTTTTCCAGAAGCGGCACAACGGGAGTTTACAGAGATTGTAAATTATCTAATTTAAGTGGTAACATAGGCTACCATTTTAAAAAATATATTTTCCATGAGAATGTTGTTGGGTAAAATGTTCAGCCCAAAGTCCTCGAGCTCTCATCTCAAATTGGAAAATGAGAAATATCCAAGACTGACTAGAAAACAGCAATACTTATCGTCATAGATCTTTTTAGGCTTTAAATGCTTGAAGAAATTGAAGCATTTGAGAATTATGTTTTTATACGAGTGATTATAATTCCATCAAATGCTTATGGCTGTTGCTCCCAGTATAATCTCCACTTTTCGTATGGAACTCATCATAGTATTCCATCATAGTAGTATGTAGTATCCTTCAACCTAGTGTTTCCAAGAAGAATGAGAATATAAAGTAGGTTTTCACCATAGAATTTTCAAGTTCTTGCTTTCAATAACTAGTAGTTCTGTGAACAGTAGACCTCACGAAAAAGCCATGCTAGCTGAAATCAGCTGTCAATGCGTTTACCCGTAAATTAGCGGTTTTCTTGTCCATGTGTACAGAATTGGCCCTGTCAACTGTATCGTTGACAGAGATATTGTCAGGCGCCCCCCAAAATACGATTTGTACAAGTAATTTAATCGTACATCTAATTTAATTTTTTTAATTTTTTACATTTTCATTTACTTTTTATATTTTATATTTTTATTTATTTTCCCGAAAAATCTTCAAAATAAATTTTTTTCAATTCATAGATTAACAGCACTAATACGGTACTCACGAAAGCACATTTCAAATTGAATATTGAATTATACAAAAAAATTTAAACTCAAACCAATCACTTAATTTTATAAGGTTATAAAAATTCACACGTTTGAAACTTTATGCTTTAAATCCTCAAAAACATCACCAGTTCCACAACCAGAGGTAGGTCGAATAAACTTTGAAGCAGGATTATTCTCACTCTGGGGATTCTTCCACAGGCGACACTGCCTATTATCGATATTGCAATATCGATATATCGAATAAAAACTTTTCAATTCAAAGAATCGATTCCCAAATTACGGAACTTTACTCATACTGTCACATTAATTTCAATATTCTCATTCAAAGCTTTTATTTTTATGTATCCTTTTTGACTTTTCTTTTATCTTTCAGTTTCACTTTTAAACTGTCACTTTTCACTATCCCTGTTTTTTACAATTGGCGCCATTTTTGAATAAAAAGTGAAAACTTTTGTTGTTTACTCTGGGTTTTTTTCCACTGTTCACTTCATAAAATCATTTAAATAAAATAAGTTATCACTTAAATCTTTGATAATTTATCATTTCTCACCAAATAATAGTTTCATTTTAGAAGAAAACGTTCAGAAAAAGGAAATTTTAGCACCTCACCAAAACTCAATCACTTATTCCAATTCAAAAACACATACTAAACTATCCTTCTACCAAATTTTATGCCTATTTACCTACGGTTGCCCATGGCAACAAGTACAATTCAGATTATTTATTGTGCAAAGGATCGATATTTCGAATATTTGAAATGAAAAGGTTTCACTCGATATATCGAATGGAACCACCATTCGATATATCGATATTTCAATATCGATAATAGGCAGTGTCGCCTGTGGAAGAATGCCCCTCACACCTTAATATTAACGATGAATATTGAAACGAAACCCATGAGGATTGAATGAAATATTGTGAATGGTTTTTTGACATGTGCATAGACACATTCCATCATCATATTTTATAAAAATGTTTCTTCAAACAGATCACTGTTAATAATCATCTGTTAATAATCATTTCTGAAAAATCATCTGTTAACGCACGCATGCTCGTGCAACTTTCAACTTATAGTCTTTATCTCATCATAATAAGATTACATGGGATCCTTTGTGGTCCTCCATGCTCGTGCAACTTTCAACTTCCACTTTCAACTTATAGTCATTTATTCAATTCAAAATAAATCCTATCACGTGTTCCATATAGCTATTGTATATTCCATACAGCCATTCATATATAGCTATATTCCATACAGCCATTCTCTTCCCCTTCTATTTCGTCCTCAAAATGCAAAATTAAAAAAAACCTTACATATACATCGTCGCGCAGTCTCAAAATGAACATTCCTGCCAAATCTTATTGAAATCTGTCAATGCGTTTAGCCGTAAATGCATTACAAACAAACAAACAAAGAAACAAACAGACGAAAGCCGATCGACTTGAAACTAGACTTCACTTCGTAGATGACTGAGCTTCGCTCAGTCATCTCTCTTCGTTCGGTCAAAAAACAGAAATCAATGTCGGTGTGAGGTAAAATACGACTACGGCCAAGACTTGAACCAAAGTCAAACTAAATTGTAATGTAGTATTAGGTCTACTATTACGAAATTCAACGCGTATTAGAAAATCGTAGTTTAGAAAACAGTAGAACAGGAGCAAATGAGAAATACTACCATTTATCGTGATCTCCATCACTATTTCCAGTCCATAATGATTCATCAGAATTCAGCGATATTATCATGAACGATTCGGATCAGATTATACTCGAAACTTCAGTTCCTCTCCATTTGACAGTGATGACATAGCTGAAAATGTTGAGTACAAATATTTTGCATAATCTTTGTGAAAATCTCCATCATTTTCGTTAATCTAAACTCTGTAAAAAGATACATGCTTCAACATGAATAAAATACAGTATAATAAGCTGAAAGTCAGTGAACCATTAAGATGAGCATTTGAAATTAAACACCTACTTCCAGAAGAAGAGCTGCTTTTTCTACTCCATTGGAGTAAGACGAAAGTCTGTCGGAGAGGGACTTCACTGAGAAGGTTAAGAACAATGTTTAAATTCTTAATCAACCCGTTGGAGCGTGAACAGGCGAAAAACGCTCTCAGATAAGGGAAGGAAAAGCAGTTTGGAAAGGCCCGGGGCAAACCTTCACAGCCAACTAGTATACTGGGCAGAGCTCTTGCGAAGTTAATAAAAAGAGGCTTCAACCCTACAAACAGCGTCATGTTCTTTAAACCTAAAATAATATTGTATGGCTCTAGCTCCCATAACATAGTCCAGCATCGAGTATGATAATCATTAAATTCATTCTGTCAGTTCAGAGAGCTGCTATTGATTTAACATTTTCTGAATGATCTAGGGGCATAATATTTTAGAGGGAAGAGGTCAGTGAAGTTTTTCCTCATCATCAACAATTTTTCAAAACTCTCAATCCTCCTTCAAACTGTTTCTCCTTTGAAATGTTCAATGTTATTTCTTGCACATTGTGCTTGATTCTATAGTCCGTGCAAACCTTAGTTTGCAGTATTACGTTTATGGGGCGCAGTGTTGCCGGATCTACTCATGTAGAATCTAACTCATGACCTAATGACCTTTTAAAAATTATTCATAGTATAATAGTAAAAACATATAAATAGGTAATTAGTGAGCTAATTTTTTCTCATTCATGTAGTTTTGATAGAATAAGAAATGTAAACAAAACAAGAGAGAGAGCAGAAAAGAGAGCGAACAGCTGTGAGTGAGGAGTAATGAATAAAATAATAAGCAAAACATGGCAACAGCGCTTCAATATCCCCATAACAAATAGCATTGCCATTTAAACGCTTACTGCAAACTAAGGTTTGCACGGACTATAGTGCCTTTTATACAGATTGATTTCATAATAAACCGATACAACACGGAGTATCCAAGGACCCGATATTGTAGTGTACAGATTAACAGAAAAAACAGGACAGTACTTTCTAGAATTGCTCAAGTAGTAAACATAGTAGCTATTTTCTGCAATTGAGAGAAACGTTTCAACATTTGTGATTACTTTCATGAAATTAGAATAGGCTATTGTAATAAATAATAAACGTAATGAATAATTTCAAATCATCAATAATGAATTTATTACAATAAAAAATGTATGGATAATTGATTAAAACTTGAAATTTGTTAGCAAAAAAATCTGCCCCGGATGGGACTCGAACCAGCATCTTGGAATTGAGTCTGGCTTCAAATACGAGATCGTAGCCTTAACCACAGATAAGGTATAATCTACCTTATCTGTGATTACTACCTTATCTGTGCCTTAACCAACTGCGCCATATAGGCATTGGGACATGAGGCTGAAATCTTAGTAGTTTAATGTCATTATACTTCTCTGTAACATGTTTTTGAAATGCAGTACCTATTTTTTGCTTGTAACTTTTTTCGAATTCAACCCTCAATATTCAAAAGGCTTCTTACTGCATCTATGAAGATATTATATTCCAAATTTAAAAAGTGTACGATCTTCAGTTCGTTAGTTGTCGGACAGACAGACACCAGTACGATCGCTTTATGAACCATATCGGGTCCTTAATAATCCTCCTAAGAAAAACATGATAAGTCAAAATCTAGGAAAATAGAAATTCTGAGATTTCAAGATTATTTTTGTAAGCTCTAGAGCCTATAGCATTCAAGTTCATCAACAAACTGTCTTGAATCAAGCTTTGATTTCCAAATCAGAAATCAGACTAAATCATAAATTAGAAACAAATTGTAATCTATTATATTAAAAAGCTTTCGGCGCAATCCTTTCTACTGTGCTTCCACCACTACGAGATTTGATGTGAAATCTAGAGGAAACCCCCCCTGATACAAGTCTGTTGCAATGATACTGTATTCCCAAATGATACAGTACTGAGCAAGCAAGCGGTGCTTTCCGCTTTACGGGGTAAACTACACCTTTTCCAGTTGTATTTGAGAAAGTATCAATTGTAATTGAGAATGGTCATTCGTAATTGAGAAAACATCAGTTGTAAATGAGAACGGTCAATTGTATTTGAGAAGATATCACATGTAATTGAGAATGGTGAATTGTAAATGAGAAAGTATCATTTGAAATTGAGAAGATGTCAGTTGTAATTGAAAAATCAAATTAAAGAACCAGCTGACCTTTTTCACGTTTTAAACTTCACATTTACAAGTGACGATTTATCATTTACAATTCGCCATTCTCAATTATAGCAGGATCCTTTTAACTTGTCAGAAAACATATGTTTTACTTGGCCACCAGTACAATACTTAACCTACAAATAATGCTGAATGTCGCAGATTATTGAAAAGGTCTTTTAAAAAGTTATTCTTTAAAAAGGTCTCTTAAAGACTTTAAAGGTCATTAAGCCTTTTGATTATTGTGTCGAAATCACTGTTTAATTATTACCGAAACCGCTGATTTCTGACATGTTAAAAGGATCCTGCTATAGCCTACAACTGATACTTTCTCTAATTGAATTGACACTTTCTCAAAAACAGTTGGAAAAGGTGTAGTTATCTTTCAAAGTGATTCATTATTCTCACAAAAACTTTGGGCTGAAGAGAGCTCTCCCATTGTTCAATACGGGATAAGGAAGCTCTTGATATTTCAATGATAACATACAGAATATCATCATTGTTAGGTTTTGTTTTAAAATTGTTTATCAGGTGGGAATTTGGAATTTTCCCTGGAAGAGAAATAATCTATGTATTTTCCGGGTTTTAGATGCTCAATATTTCTGATCCTGTGAGCGAGCAAAATAAATAAAACGAGTCATCCCCCTTTTCCGATTCCAAATTTAACACAGAGGATTTGAATCTGACAACGTCCCATATCTCTATAGCCAGGTGTTGACTCACTGATTGATAGAAAAGATTTTGTACTTGCCGACATCGTAGGGGGTGTTGATATACATCGTTGGAGAGAGGAAAGCGAGAAACCAACCAGAAAAATCTGAAAAGTTGAAAAAATCCCCCCCCAAGGGGGATTACGCCCCCCCGAAATTTTTCAACTTTTTAGTTTGACTATTGACGGTGCTGGCGGTTGGATTTTCGGGTCCAGCTTGCAAAAGTAGCTCGATTCAAGAAATAAAATTTCTACCGGGTCAGCAGGGGGGGTCGTAGGGGGTCATTTTTAGATTTTTCAGTTTTTCGACAAAATTTGCCAAATTTTCAAGTGCCATTTTTGAATGGATGTTGATATTTAAGTGCGGTTTTCGGGTGCGGGATTGTGTCGCTGGCCGCCAGAGACCCTACTGTCATGATTCGTGACCCTCTTCAAAACCCAGGGGGGGCCCTGGAGGGGTAGGTCGAATTTGGCCAAATTTGGCCACTCATGAAATGGCCTGTATCTTTTTTTTTGGCACCCGGAAAATGTCGACTGGTAGACCATTGGATTCAGCTCAAAAAGTTGGTCTAGAAAAGTCTGTATCCTTTGGATACAGGCTTCCGGTTTTTCGACCCCCTATCTTTGAAAAGAAAGGAAAAAAACGGCTTTTTATGTTTTTCCGTTTTCTTGCTCTGGTGTGTTTATTTTTCAACAAAAGTGTATGATCATGTATATCATTGTAATCAGCTCAACAAGGCGGAAGCAGCCATGTGTGATTTGATGGGATTGGGCGAAAAAAATTGATTTACATTTTTTTGCATCTTTTAGATTGCGTATTTTTGGGTGAGTTTTTGGTTTAAATATGTCATGTGGCACATCATAGAGCTTGGAATGACGACGAGAACCTGATATGATGGTTCATTTCATGATTTGAAGAAAAAAATTATACTCATATTTGTTAAGGATCTTTTTCCCTATACAAAACATATAGGAAACACGTAATATGTTACTGTGTGCTGTTGTTGTCTGTACAAGGGTGGGTTAATTGTGCTCAACAGGGCAGATAAAGTTGAGCAAATGAACAGGAAAATCGGAAAAGTTGAAAAAATCCCCCCCTAAGGGGGGTTATGCCCCCCCGAAATTTTTCAACTTTTGATTTTGACTTTTTTTGGTAATTTTAATGATATTTTTGTTTTCAGCTTGCAAAAGTAGCCCAATTTCAAAAAAAAATTGTTTTCACAAGGGGGCCCTGGGGGGCACATTTTTAAATGTTCTAATTTTTGACAATTTGCCAAATCTTCATGGGCTTTTTTTGTTTTTGATATTTGAGTACAAGATTGTGTTGCTGGGCTTTTACAACCCATTATCGTACATTTTGATCCTCTTGGATACTCAGGGGGTCAGGGGGGGTTGATGGATTCCATATGGAATATACCTTTTTGAAAACTACCTCCAGTGGAAACGGTCAATATGATTCTCCTCACACATAGTCATGTGAAAAGGTTTTGCATGTTTTGTTTGTCCCCCACCCCCCACAAAATTGCAAGGGCGAAGCCCTTGCCTCCCCAGGATGCACAGCATCTCCTCCCCCCTCCCATCAATACTGCAAGGGCGGAGCCCTTGCCTCCCTCGATGCACAGCATCACCACCCCCTCTCAACAATATTGCAAGGGCGGAGCCCTTGCCTCACTAGCATGCACAGCCTCACCCTCCCAACAATATCAAAAATCAGGGGGTTAATGGATTCTGGATGGAAAACACCTTTTTGAACACTACCTCCAGTGGAAACAGTCAATATTATTCTTCTCACACATAGTCATGGGGAAATGTTTTGCATGTTTTGTTTGTCCCCCACCCCCCACAAAATTGCAAGGGCGTAGCCCTTGCCTCCCCAGGATGCACAGCACCACTTCCCCCCTCCCAAAAATATTGCAAGGGCGGTGCCCTTGCCTCCCCAGGATGCACAGCATCCTGGTTTGATTGTTGAGTGTTACATGCTTTATTGTAATTATTGAAAATAAGAAGCCACCTAAATCAATGTTGATTTAATGAAATTAAATATTAAATCAATGTTGATTTTCATGTTCAGCTTGCACAAGCAGTTAGTTTCAATGAAAAATAGCTTTTGGACTTTTGAGCACATGAACAGAAAAATTTGAAAAGTTGAAAAAGTTCCCCCCCCCCCTCAAGGGGGTTTCCCCCAAAATCTTTCTTTCAACTTTTTATTTCAACTTTTTTGGTAATATTCTTCTTTTTTTTTGGTTTTTTGATGATATTCTTGGGCGGAGCCCTTGCCTCCCAGGATGCACAGCGCCACCCCCCTCCCAACAATATTGCAGGGGCGGAGCCCTTGCCTCCCAGGATGCACAGCACCACCTCCCACCTCCCAACAATATTGCAAGGGCGGAGCCCTTGCCTCTCAAGATGCACAGCATCCTGGTTTGATTTTTGATTGTTACATTCTATATTTCAATTGTTGAAAATAAGTAGCCACCTAAATCAGTGTTCATGTGATGAAATTAAATGTTCAATCAATGTTGACTTCCATGTTCAACTTGGACAAGTTGTTAGATTCAATGAAAAATAGCTTTTGGACTCACAGGTTGGCACTGAAGAGGAGGTGCATATTTTCATTTTGGTCAAATTTTAATAGGCTATTCTGGAATGTAAATTGATATTATTGAGTGTGGGATTGTGTTGCTGCACTTCATAGACCCCATTATCATGCATTTTGATCCTCCTGGAAATCCAGGGTGGCCCAGGTGGTTAATAATCATTTTCCTCACAAATATTGATGGGGAAGTGAAGATATTGAGACATTAAGTGTTTTTTCCATCATTTGTTAGCTCCCTCTAGGAGGGAGCAGATCACATCACCTATGGGGTTCAATTTGTAATGCACATTTGTAAATTCAGTTTTCCACTGAATCATTGGAGTTGTACTCCCCTCCCTCTCCCCTGGTGAGTGTGAAGTACTCACTCCATGTACTTCAAGCAACTAACCAGCCAAACAAGGGGCACAACCAAAAAAATAGGGTATTAAAAGGGGGTGCAGGGGGCATAGCCCCCTGCCGAGCGAAAGCGAGTACCACCTTTATGTTTACTTACTGAATGTGAACAATCAATTTAGAGCGTGGCCTCGAACAGGAAATGAGCTCTGTTGCTTTTCCGCGTAGGTATTCTTCACTCCTACGTGAAGTTCTAAATCATTCTCCAAATTCCCTTAAAATTTGATATTCAGAATGGAGAATAGTTTGGATCTTGTCTATTAATACAACTATATAACTTTTATGGTATAGGCTACTGATATTAGTATTATAATAGTTGGTTGAATCACTATTAATATGATGAAAATGATGTACGAGTAGTAATGACATAGTATAGCTCTGTCATCAATAATTATTCTTTGAATAAACCATTTTGGAAGATACCCAATGTGAAACTTAGCAGAGAAGAATAAATCAATTAACTCAAAATAAAATATATTTATTAACACTTCAGATAGCTAGTCACATATTGATTCAGATCGATTGATTATGGGATTTCAACATTTGTACTGATAAACTCCTGAATGCTCCAAGGGTTTCAGTTTATTTTTAATTAGATACATTTTGAATTTGAACGAGCATATGATATTCTGAGAATCTAGAGCTAGGGCAATAGGTAGATAGATGATGAAATTTTTCCAATAATTAGGCTAGGCGTACACCGGTTAGTCAAGACAAGACAAGACGACATTAGTCACATTTAGTCACAGTAATTCACATAGCTGCTTATGAAGCCTCACACACCGTCTAGTCATTGCATCGGTGTGTGCTGCTTCATAAGCAGCTATGTGAATTACTGTGACTAATTTCGTCTTGTCTTATCTTGACTAACCGGTGTACGCCTAGCCTTACATTCATGAAAAACATACTGTAATGATCCACTCTATTTCACTATTTCACAAATAACTAAGTCATGCATAACGAGATTTCGTTTGTCATAATAGATCATTGCCTCGTTAATCATTGCTAGAGAATAGCCTCGCCCGGGAACTAATGCTCGTACATACTTCCCGGTCTTGTAACGTAATATACTATTACGATTAGAAGATTTTATAATTGATGATTTGCAATAAATAAAAAAAAATGAATAACTAATAAATTCCCCATAATTAATTAATAAATATAAATATCACGAATACATTGGGAAACATTCCCATGTATAATAGTTTTCATATCCAATATGAAACAGTAATACTTCGTGGAATATGTAATAGACACTGCAAATCATAATTATATTAATCCAATTAATATATTACACTTCTTACAATATTCATAATACTGCAATAATGTATTTTATTTCATCTATTGAGCAAAATAAGCGCGATAATTGTGATATAAGCTTCGATTTTCTCGAAGCCTTAGGGTAATTTTCATAATCATTATCACTATGATATAAGATAGTGAAATGATATTTTAGGATGTAGGATATAAGGATTAAAACATACTCGAAATGGCATAATATGAATCATGATGATTTTCTCGCTACCTTTATTAATGACTGCAGATAAATACTCTCGAACTCCATTATTTTTCCTACAGAGTATTCCGTAACTGTCTGAGAATGACAACAAAATGAGGAGAAAACTTGATTTTTCAAGCTCAAAAGAAATTAACTCAATCATTTGCTACGGCAAAATATTTAATACTGTAATTATATTTCAAAGAAAATTTTATTTTGGAGATGAATCATATAGTCACACAACAGTATCAGTCCAGTTCAAAGGAAATTAACTCAATCATTTGGTATGGTAAACAGTTTTATAATTAGATTTCGTAGAAAATTTAATTGTGAAGATGAATCATATAGTCACTCAAATGTATCCTGAATTGAGGAAAATGGCAGATGTGATAAATCTTTGTGTTTTAATTGATAACATATTAAATTCATTAGATTTACTTACTTTTCATACTATTAGGCAATTGAACTTATTTGTCTTGACTCTCTATAACAAATTCTATTAATAAAGATTTTCATGGAACTATCCCGTTATTTTGATGAAAACAACATCACTTTGAAATCTGTATGTCACCATGAGTGTTTATGTAATTCAATTTATCCTATGTACATGTCCTACAGAGCAGGAGCAATAAAAAGAGAACCTCTTCAAACTCACATTGCAACTGCTTTCGATTTAATTTCTTTAATATTCAGGATTGACAGATTGCATAATCTTATAATGTAATTATAGTCTGATGTTTATTTGATTGATTGCATAATCTGCATGATTGTGTTGAGAAGTTTTGTTTTTATAATTATTCATATCAATAGTGTATGATTGCAGCTTCACTTTTTATTATTTTAACAGCTGGCATTGACAATGAATAATATCAATATCACCTGCTTCATGAATCACAAAAAAATTAATATTTTCATTATTGAAAATAATAATGAAATAATATCCGAATACGACAATTAATGAAACTCAACGTGAACTTGACCTTTGAATGATGGAAACATTGATGACATACAGAACTCATAGTACAGTAATAATGTTTTTTCCAATTAATTATTATATTTCAAATTTATGATGTTAATTATTATAATATTTCAATATTCGAATACGGAATTACATTTATATCAATTTTTTTTCTATTTTCAAGCCTGTATTAGACTATAAAATTATTTATGAAAGATCTTCGACAAACATATGTCCGGTTTCTCAGTTGTTTATTAAACTAAACACATGGTTATCAATTCAATACTGCTATTGGATCCATAAACTGTTTATTGAACGACTGAGAAATCGGGCATATGTTTGTCAAAGATCTTTTATTAAACATTTGATAGTCTAATACGGGCCTAAGTATTACAGTATCATCAAAACTAGCTTATGAATTAGTGATTCTATTGGGCACCATGTCCATTACTCCTCAGAATTATTTCTAGAACGAAAAAATAATGATCTACACGCAATTATCCTGTACATAATCATATCTGAAGTACAAGTGGTGCATGAAATGATAATCTAATTATTAGCAAAAATGTGGAGAGCTTTTATGTGAGAACTCTGGAAGTTCATTAAAAAAGTATTCAACTCATAGACCACAATCACGGGTAGCCGCAGTTTTGTATTGTATTGATTTTGACGACAAAAACTTCTCGGCCGAGTATAATGGAATTGCTTTGTGAAAATAATTATTGCGTTTGACACTTGAAGAGCAATTGTAGGTATTGGCGGGTGTGCCTGAGAAGACTAGTCTGCCATCGACAAGTGAACAATTTAATTCTACCGACATAAAGTAATTAATTTGAGCCGGGACCAGTCAAGGAACGGGGTTACGCGCAGCTCTTTGCGAGACAACTTCGCCAAATGTAAACACTCGATTACCCAAACGTTGATAAAAGCCCGTAGCAGAATAGGGTGCTTATGTTTGGCACTGGAGATATGCGTTTGTATGAGCAAATATTAGCAGAGAGACGGCAAGGTGAAATGTTAAATTGGGCCGAAATTAAACTTTGAATTGGTTTTCTCCGCACGAGTGCCGCCTCGGAAGCCCCTCCACCCACCCTCCCAGGTTACCGCCCCTCAACAACTAGCCTGGCCCAACTTGCTGTTACGTGGTGCTAACGAATATTTCAACGTCAACTGACAGCTCCGTAACTTGCAAGTGAATAGCCCGATTCTTGCTCGTGAACCGATTATTCCACCGGGTATCATTTGAATTTCACCGCCTACTCGCTGATCGAGTCGTAATCGATACCTTGGTGCAAAACATTCAAAGGCACTCTTGATAATAATTATTCTGGTCTGACTTGCTGAACAAAGAGCATTGCTTTGTTGTTGAAAAATTTCTTTTGTTGTGCGGGAGAATACTTCAACTTGTTTTGTGAATCTCGTTCTCTTGGGCATTCTTTGATTCGTTGATTTTCATTCAAAATGGGCTTATAAGAGATGGATTTTATCAACTTATGGAACAATCTCATTGAATTTGAATGGAGAAAGATAAATACTATATACCAATGCCAATTAATCAATAAGGGGGGGATCAGCTATGTCAGTCGAATCATGAAAAAATATAAAATATTTTTAGATTAAAATATTACTATATTAATATTATATGAGACCTATGACGGCTGTAGACAATTTTTTTATCAGGTGAAGGAGTTCACAGAGTACCCGTTTCTAGAGTTAACGAATCATATACATGAGTAGACTGTATTCGAATTATTCCATTGCGCCTTGGTATAAGTAACATTTCTGTTCAATAACTCAGGAAATTTCTTCACACAATTCGCTTGGTTGATTGACTGGACTATTCGGGTTCGGGCACGAAAAAGAAAGAATTATGTGAAAAGTTACCTCTTGGAACAGTGGCGGATCTAGAAATGGATTTTGGGGGGGGCTTGAAACCGATGACCGGGGGGGGGGGGTAGTTATTAGAATGATATGGTTTAAACTTAAACTGCACTTAATATCCTATATAAAAGGATTGTATTGCTAAATCTAATGCCTCTTTGAAATTTCAATCAGACATATAAACACTTAAAAAATAAATATCGGGGTACCGAGCTCTGCTCGGGGGTAGGCCTACAAAGGCACAGGAATAGAAATTTTAAAGGAAAAAAGGAATAAAATTAAACAATTTTTTAAGTACAGCCATCAGTCTTATGCACTGAATCATCATTGCACTATAAAAAAATCAATCTCAGCTTTCGAAATATTATGAATAATCGAGTTTGAATGCATATCATTTGAAAAATCGCACTTGTGGTAAAATTAATAAAAATAATAATTATGGGTTGATAACTATTTTTAGCTCAGCTGTTTTGATGAACTCTTGACGATTTTTCACAAATAAAATAAAAACAGATCACATGGCTAACTTCATGCCTCAAATTTAAAAATAACAATAAAATATGGAATATTTTCAAAATTTTCAATTCCTTTTAATTTTCTATAGATAAATTAAAATCAGAAATATTATTTGAAAAATCGCACTTGTGGTAAAGTTTTGCTTCGTAGAAATAATAATATGGGTTGATAACTTTTTTTAGGTCAGCTGTTTTGATGAACTCTTGACGATTTTTCTCAAATAAATAAAAACAGATCACATGGCTAACTTCATGCCTCAAATTTAAAAATGACAATACAGTACAATAATTATGGAATATTTTCAAAATTTCAAATTCCTTTTAATTTTCTATAGATAAATTAAAATCAGAAAAAAAGGGGAATAGGAGCAGCTTATGTGTTTCGATATTTTTCTCAATTCTAGTAATGGAACCGCTGGTTTTACCAACAACATCAAGAACCGACGTAAAATTGTTTCTTCCTGTCAGCTGATTCTCT
This sequence comes from Laodelphax striatellus, assembly GCA_017141395.1. Lineage (NCBI taxonomy): Eukaryota > Metazoa > Arthropoda > Insecta > Hemiptera > Delphacidae > Laodelphax > Laodelphax striatellus. The sequence goes on from CM029532.1 coordinate 33,496,883, forward strand.
GTCACTGTCTCAGCAGCTGGAATAATAATCTTGTCTCACTCACACACTCACTCGCTCTCACTCTTTCTCATTATTTACAGCCGATAGAAATTTCTTTCTTCTGTCAGCTGATTCTTAAAGGATCAATTTCTCCTTTTTTAGGTCCTTTAGCGAGTTATCCCAGGGATGAGACCCGGCGCAAACTAATTTTTGTATCACAAACCTCCTATATTCCAAATTTCGTCAAAATCGTTAGAGCCGTTTTCGAGATCCGTTGGACATACATACATAAATACATACTTACATAAATACATAAATACATAAATATAAACATACAGAAATTGCTCGCTTAATATAATAGGATAATAAACAAGAAATTGTAAATTATAACCATTTTATAACAAAAAAATCACATTTTTGGAAGTTATCCTTATGTACAAAATATTATTGCATGTTCATTAGTTTTTCTTGAACCGAGGAATCATTTTTTCTATCAATGCATCTCAAGCGATTTCTCGCAATTTCACTTGATTTTTTGCTATTCCACATGATTTCCGCGAGAATTAGCAAGAAATAGCTTATGATGTATTATTAACATAGATGAACTTTGAAGAGCTATATCTCGCAAACTGTTGGGCCGCCTTCAACAGTAATTCTGGTATGAAATTGAGGCTTATTTAAATTAATTTAAAAATGATATTAGGTGCTGTTATGAAAAAGTTATGCTTCAGGGTTAAAATTGTCTACATGTAAAAAAAATTGCCATTTCATTGAGGTTTTTGGCGGGATAAAAGGTTACCGGGATCGAATAATTGGATTCAATGTTCCACGATTATACAGGATGATCGTAAAGTCGCGCAACCCAAAATGATAACAGTCTTAGAAAGCCGTAATGTGTTATTGATTTTTCTTTCAAAGTTTATGATACAAGTTACAATTACAACTTACCTACCTACAAGTTCACAACAAGTGCTGGAAATGTCCACCGTGATTTGCAATGCATGCATCAACGCGTTTCCTTACGTTGCACGCAACCTTTTTGAGTGTAGCCCGAAAACAATGAAACAAACGACATATGGTCGATTTGTTTGGTACTTAAGCATCTGGAAAGGCATTGGAGAAATGTTCTTGACACTTTGCGTAGGATTTCGATTCACAGTAACTCGAAACGATAGAAATACGTTGTTCTTGCGTAAAATACATTGCGACTTGAACTGAACAAACAAACTGATTTCTGGCTAATTGTCGCCCGATGGCGTGATCTGGCAGTGCTGCCACCTGCTGTACTACTGGACGAAAAATTGCCATATGCAAATCATACTTTACAAATTTACCTGTCATTCCTACACGGCTTCAAACATTGGGTTGCGCGACTTTTCGATCACCCGGTACAACATAGAAAAGAACCGGGCTACCCCATTTCATGCGAAGTAAACCCTACTTTTGATGACAATTTCACTGGCTTATATCACATTTAAAGACGTAGAATTAGTAATGGTGAAATTCGGTCATACTTGCTAATGAATATTTATATTAAGAGCTTGAAAACTAATTTATAAATAATATATCATAATATTTATAATTTATAAATATTATAATTATATTATATAATACTTGTATGAATTTACATTCTCATACAAAATTTCCAGGCGTTTTGGGGGGCTTCAGCCCCAAAGCCCCCCCCCCCCCCGTAGATCCGCCACTGCCTTGGAACTTCGAGGTGGTAAACATTTATCATCGAAAATTAATTACATATTTTTCTAATGTCAACCTTGCATATCCGTCACATACAAATGTGAGGTTTGCTTTGTTTCAACCATCAACACCCTCTTACAGATTCAATCTTCGACCATTTAAAGAATAGACACGCTCTCCCCTATCTTCTCACCAGAAGTCTTTGAAGCAAACTACTTTATCAAACAATCTTTTCTGCTACATGACGTCACTTTGGGGCAGAGAGATTGAGTACGAGTGAGCGTGGGAGTGAGACAAGATCATTTCAGTTGTTGAGATATTTCAATCATCTGATCACATGTTAAATATGTACGACTACACTTTTCTTGGTAAAATTGAGAAAAATATCAAGAGCAACACTACCAAAATACCAAATAAATTGGGGCAGAACAACAATCTTTATCAATTTTTATTTGCTTGAAGACGTGCTGTTTAATCAATAAAAATTATGATATTTAATCATAATGGTAAATAATTCTGGGTCTAGGACAACTCGCCGCGGCCAACTCGCCGCCGCCAACTCGCCGCGGCCAACTCGCCGCCGGACCAACTCGCCGCCGGGCCAACTCGCCGCGACCAGCTCTTATAAAGACTGATTCTCCCGGCATTTGTCACCACTTTTCAGGGATATTTAGATGCAGCTAACGATTCGACATGATATATAAATTAATTTTTAATTCACTAATCAAACTAATGTATTGAAAAACACAACTAAAACATGTTAAAAGGTACAAAAACTAAATTCATTGATGATATTTGTATTGAACCTTTAGCTTCTCTGTAAAATGCCTAATTTAACAATTTAATTCAGTTTTCAGGAATTCACTATTTAAACAAAGTTAACGAAGTTAATTCCATTTATCACAGAGAATGTTCATTCTACACAAAAGTCTTATGAAAGAATAAAATTTAGCTATTATCAATTATAATTTATTATTATATATATTGTAATTGTAATTATAATTAAAATTATAATTTATATATCATCTCGAATCGTTAGCTGCATCTGAATATCCCTGAAAAGTGGTAATAAATTAAATGCCAAGGGAATCAGTCCTTGTGTGGAGCTGGTCGCGGCGAGTTGGGTCGGCGGCGAGTTTGCCTGGCGGCGAGTTGGCCGCGGCGAGATGGCCGTGGCGAGATGGCCGCGGCGAGTTGGCCGCGGCGAGTTGTCCCATTCCGAATAATTCTTGTGCCACTGCTAGTGTATAATACGAAAGCGATAAACGCTCGTATAGTTTTGACTTGTGGTCTTGCCCAAGAGTATGCTCGTATAGTTTTCACTACAAGTTTTGACTTGCCCCAAAATGTAGTCACTCATCCACGTTTATGGTTAAGACCGTGTCTATTCTATACATGGTCAAAGTTTAATTCTCTTATTTCGTTTTTAGGTTCGAAAACAAAACAGCATACTCAGATATTCTGTTTTTAAAAAGTACACTATCTATAAGGATATCCGAACAACTTGATGCTACTCTGGAGGTCGCGTCTGTCTCGAGGAATGTCGTTTCATATACGTTTATAGAAAGGAAATCATAAATGATGGAAGCTTTTTTGAATGAACTTGACCGGAAAATATAGATAGATGTCTTACAAGTTGTATCTCCTCATATTTCCGGCTGGAACGTTATTTTCATTGACAAAAACGACATTTTAATCGACGCACCTTTTGATGGAAAGGCCGCCTTATTGGCGAACATTGATCCACAAATGAAATAATAGAATCATAGCCAATGTTTATGAGACCTTGCAATGAACATGAATACGCACAGAAAATGTTCCCCAATGGAATTTTCAGGGAAAATATGGCGAGAAATATCATATTGAATTGAAATTTTAGAAATCAGACAGCAAAGAAAGATTGTGTCAGAACAATTGATTCTTTTTTCGAGGAAAATGGCGTTCTAGCCGAAAATATGATGAGAGCAAACTTGTAGATCATCCAATGCCCAATCGATTCCCATTTATAAAGAGTTCCTATCATCCATGATTACTGTTCTGTAATCGTTTACATAGAACGCTGCAATGCTAAAAAAACTACCTTTACTCGGGCCGGACATGACTCGATTTTTATAATTATTTAATTCAAATAATTTATTGGTACTTGAGTAACATCAAGTGGTTTGGATATCCTTAGGTACCCTGAAAACAAAATATCTTGGTCTGTTGCTATCTTTGCAAACCTGCACACGAAATTAAAGAAGGAACCCTACTAGCGAGGATAACCCAATTTTCAGCATAGTTTTTAATAAAATAGCAATCTTCGACGATAGATTGCGGCCAAACGGCAAATTAGATTGAAAGCGTGAAACTGAAAAACTGGCGAAAACGCGGCAGCACAAAGAAATTTTTATAGAATATGATGATTGAATGTTCCATTTCATGCAACAATTAAGCCTGGTTTTCATTAGTAGAGTTAGTGGTCGAGTAACTGGCATACTAACTCTACCGAGCTAACTCTACTCTACTTACTTGGTCGAGTAACTGTTTTCACTACAATTGAGAATAGTAGGTAAAGTGTGTTGTCTAGTAAACAGATCTAACCTTAAAATGTCGCCGTTCAGCCTCTACTCTACTCTACTAGCTCGAGACTGTTTTCATTAGAATAGTGGTGGTAGAGTAGAGTGAGAAGCGGTGGTGGGGGAAGGCAAGTGGTAGAGTACTATCCCACGGTGCTATCCCACTCTACTCTACTAAAAACAAGTACTCTACCATGACTCTACTCTACTATGAACGTTTTCATTGGGAGAGTTCACAAGATAGTTAGTACTTGCCCCGGGAACTCTACCACTAACTCTACTAATGGAAACCAGGCTTTAGTCAGCCTTGGAAATCCCAATTTATAACGGAATTTTGCAAGCTCAAATGTACAGTATTGCACTGGATTAAATAAATACTCTATCTTATTATTTAAAATTGCCGCCTTGTATCTTCCATTCGAACTGCGATATAGTTTAACATTAATACTTTTAAACTAATAGCTTCCTGTGGTACTATCAGGTTACTCCCTGTAGTGATTCTTGTCTGACTGAGTAAGAGAACCTATCCTTTTTCCGCATCAAAAAGGATGAAGGAGTCGGTGAATTTCATTGGCCAACGAACTTTATATGCATTGCATAAATCATACTGTATACGGGTTCAGACTCCACCTAAAGCTGTAGATCCACTCATCTCTCATCATCATCCTCCATTACCCACGCACGAGCTAAAGGTTACGTGGGTATCATGACAGCGAAAAATTTCTAAGAATTTTTGTTAAAATTGGGGAGTTGATTGATAAATGCGGTCGAAAGTTATGGTAGAACATACATACAAACATATAAATAAACGGACAACGACTCAAGCCTCGAGTCAAATAAAAAATAGGAACCCGCTACGCTCGTTCAACAAGAGATTTTAGCCAGTTTATTCTGACACATAAACTTGCTCTTCAATATATGCTTGTTGATATATAATTTCTAACTCTCTCTTCACATTCCACATACAACCTCATCTCTTGCAAAGTTTGAACTATCCACAATACAGAAAAAGTAACATAGAGTGCAAGGAACTAGTAACACACGCTCAGAAATCGAATAAGATGTCATGTTTCTGTTTGGCCACAAACGAACACTATTGTTCAGTAAAGAGTTGCGAAAATTCAAAATTTTCCACAGAATCTAATCCAATAAAAGCGGCGAGCTTTTAAGGGTGAGAAGGACGTTTGCCTCGACTGCGCATGCGTCGATTCTCGGCAGGCACCGCGCTTGGGAAGTTGGCAAGGAGAGTTCCGAATTCAGTGCTTAACCGGCGTTCTCTTCATGTGCATGTCTTCTAATCTATTTCCGGAAAGTAGTTGTTTTCTGAGCTGAATCTTGACGTTCAGATTTGGTTAACCATGACTCAAACCCGTTTAGGCCAGTGAATAATATTGTTGGACATTGAACATTTCCACCAACCTTGGAGCTGATTATAAGTTGTTCAATTGAATCTTTTTTCTTGTGTAATAGCAAAATAACAGTGATAAACTTGTGTTTATAATGTAAACAGTTTTATTGAACGACAAACATTATCTACAGTGCAAAAATGATGGATTCCCCATGCTGCAAGTTCGTTGTTTGCGCCTGGTTTTTATTCCTCTACATACATGGTATGTACCCAGGAGACTATAATTCTCTCTTGACGTGGCATGAGATTGAAATAAACAAAGCGAGCATTCTCGAGCTTGATATTGAAATAACTAACTATTTTCATTATATAGCGAGTTGTAATTCTGGAAGCCGATAAATAGACGGAGCATTTTTTAATTCCATCAAACCCAAATATTTAACACTTAATCTAATTGAATTCTTATCTATCATACTGCAATATCAAATTATTCAATTACGAGATCATTCATAATTATTAACACACCTAATAAAATGGAAGAAGTGGGTCTGTTGCTTTCCTTACAAACCTGCACACGAAATAACAGAAGGAACCCTACTAGAGTGGATACCGTGATTTTCAGCCGATTTGAATAAAATTGCAATTTTCGATGATCGATTGCGGATTGTACGAATATTAGCCCTTTTTCAAAAATTGATCTAATCATATACAATTCAAAGTTTGTGTATGGTTTCATGACATCCTAATCCATCATCGAAGTTTCGAGTTCTAAAGAAGTACTAAAGGTAGTTGAGTCGTAGTTGAATTCCACGAACTGTAGATTATGAGAATGAAATAAAGCACTACGGCCAGTTGCACGAGAATCCGATTGAATTCAACCACTGTGAAATTATGTTAATTGGTTATCGTTGCATTAGTTCCATTAAATGACATTATTTTACGGTGATTAAATTCAATTGGATTTTTATGAAACTGGCCGCTAATATTAGTGGCGAAGCGTGGTATAGGCTACTTATTTGATCATATTTCCTATGGGAAATATACCCGGCGATGACCAAATTTTTGATTTCCAGAATCAAAAAGCAGTTTTTGGAATAAAAAATATAGGCTACTCGTTGGATTCTGGATAGCAGTAGTTCTTTGTTGATGTAGTACTCAGTATTACTACTACTACTCGTGTCAGAGACAATGCATTGCATGTGAACAGCAATAAACGTACATATACATGAAACATATTAGATAGAACGTGCATAATTATATAGATGGGTAATTCCCATCAGTCAGTAATAATAAAATGATAGTTAAGATCAGATTGTTCAAGATATAAGTTACTTTGATCTTCCGAAATTATAATTTTTCTAATTCGTATAAACAATAAAAGCTATTTCAATTTATCATTGATTTATTATTTCATCTCTGATTACTGAATATACTGAAGCATAATGTTAAGCCCCAAGAGAATACTGGAAATTTAATACTTCTGCATCAAAAAGTAGAATGTGTACTTGGAAGATATTCTTTTATTTCTTTCCTAAAGAAATTGATTTGAATCTACAATAATTCGAGCGCAATTTAAGTAAAAACCATTCAAGCGTACTGTTCCCTTCCATTTTTCTATCTCTTCGTTAATTGTTGACTCATCAGTTATGGAAAGTCTCCCATGAAAGTCTCTGATCATTGGGATCGTTTTTGCAAGCCATTAAAGAACAAATAGGCTACTGTAAATCGTCTTTCAATCACTTACAGCTGTAAATAGAATCTTCAAAATTGAGGTATTGCAAGTACACAGGACTGATTGAACGAATTGAAAAAATAAGCAAAGATTTCTGCAAGGTTAACTGAGTACAAGGTTAATTAAGAAGTATTGTAACCCCAGGTAAGATTCGAGCCTTTGTTTGAGAAAATGCTGTAAACTGTAATATACAGGATTCTTCCAAATTGTGGATGAAATTTTAATAGTACATATTTGGGAAAATTTGGTAATACATAATAGGATTTTTTTTTAAATTCAAAAAAAAAGTGTGAAGGAAAAAATAAATTTATTTATAAAAATGAAAACATCAGTACTTGCCATTTAAGAAAAATGATGTTCTAATTTTTATAAATGAAATTATTTTTTCCTCCACACTTTTATTTTTTGAATTTTTTAAAAATTCTCGTTATTTTGTGTCTAAATAAATAATTTATAAATAAGCCTTGATTTTGAATTGCACTGGCTTTGAATGAGGTTCTTAATTCAAGGCTGAAACAAGCTCAATTCAAGGCTAAAACAAGCTCATACCTCTCCATGAGGTTTCTTGAATCAGGCTTGATTCAAACTGGAATACCCTTGAATCAGAATTGAATTTAGCTTGCAAGGCTTGTTAGAAACCTTGAATCAGGCTTGATTCACACTGGAAAGCCCTTGAATCATAATTGAATTTGGCTTGCTAGGCTTGTTAGAAACCTTGAATCAGGCTTGATTCACACTGGAAAGCCCTTGAATCAGAATTGAATTTAGCTTGCAAGGCTTGTTAGAAACCTTGAATCACAATTGAATCAAGCTTGCACCGCTTGAAAACGTTGCCAGGTGGTTTCGAATTTCCCTTGAATTTGGCTTGCAAGCTCGAATTGGCCTTGCACGGGAGTATTGAATCAAGCTTGCATTTCAAGCTTGAATCAAGCTTGAACGTTGTAGAAACGAGCTCTTGAATCAAGCTTGAATCAAGCTTGACGCATAAAAACGCACTGTTGATTCAAGCTTTCATTCTTGAAAAAACAAGTTTGTTTCAAGTTTGATTCAAGCTAACTTTGCTGACTGGGTGGAAAGTCTCCCAGCTCTAAAAAGTTACATTCTGTATTAGCTCTTGGATGTAGCCTATCATAAATGATGTAGATCCAATTTGATGTTTTTTTTTAGAGTACCTTTTATTATTTCTTTTATTTCCTTTCTTTTATTCCTTTTATTAATTCTTTGTGAAGAAGAGTAACAATATGAAATCCAAATAATTGAAAGGGCTTAAATTTTTGTCGATTATGGATAATTGAGAGTGAACGCATTTCAAATCCAATAAGAACTCGCGTCCTGGGGCCTGTTGCATGAGAAAATAAAAGCTAGTAATACTAGTTGTCACTATGGTAACTTGCCATCTGACAACTAGTATTACTAGCTGGTATTTTCTCATGCAATAGGCCCCTGTTGGAAAAATTCAGACTTGTGATAATCAGATTGCCCAGTTTTTGTTTCCAATTGAAACATGAAGAGCTCCCTCGAATCTTAATGATATTGTCTTTTAAGTTTATTTCTAAAGTTTTGTCATATCTTCATTTTGAACTTGATGGCATTTATATAATCCTTCTCACATCCAATCATCTCCATTTCCTGAAGAGTTATTGCATATAAAATTGTATGTACGCGTAATTGCGTAGATAGATGATATTATATTGAATTTTTTCAGTTTTATTCCGCGCTTGTAATATTTTGCTCTCCTCTGTCTCTTTTTATCCCTATTTTCTTCACTTTCTCGTCTCTCTGTTTGCTTTATCATGAGAACGAGTTTTACTCACTTGCATGATAGTAAATTTCTGTGCATATAAAAACTGAAAAAAATGTGCAATAAAAAAATGTTGGTGATCGAAGTAGCAGTATTATAATATTCTATTACATCATCCTGTTACTATATTTTTCATGATATTGTTTTTCCTATGAATTAGCCGTGTTTGAAAAGCCATGTCTACTGGTCACAGAACTAGTAGTATAGGCAAGGAAAGTTGTGTGAGTGCACCACACCAGATTTTTGGATGTACACAAGTATAATGTATTTTCTTATTTTCAGAAATAAACGTTATTATTATTATTATCATCATCATAGTAATATTTACCATTCATTACAGTTCTGGTGTTCTACACACATTCACAAGTAGAATTCAATATTCCAGACTACTTAGATTTAATCGAATTTTGGAGGCTTGATAGCCTACTCCATTACTCATATATATTATTGAATAATTATTTTTACTAATGGATAAAGTAATTGCTACAGCTATTTTTGAGATGATTAATAAATGGTAATGACTCAATTGTATTATCGATAAACAGGCATTACTATTACTGAAATGAAATGTCAGAAGAAATGAAATATGAAAGACTTTAATGAATGTCAAAAGAATAAAATATCCATGATATCGTCCATTGCTGACAGTGATCTAGGACTCGAGAGATATTCCTCTTCACTGTTCTGAATATTTTTTAAGATTTCAGAAATGTAATTTGTGAATCTCACTAATTAAAATCCATTTAAATAGAACAGGAGATGGAAAATTACGTTGAAGAATATTATACTTTGATCTCTGCAGTAGAAGAGCTCGGTATTCCATTCATATTTTTCTCTTGGTCAAATTTTGATGAACGTAGACAGGGCTTGTTAAGTTCAAAGTGGGACCAGGGAATTCTCGCATCTAATCAGAAAACTCGAGAGTTTACGAGCTGAAAGTTTTAGTATCTATTATTACTTAATAACATTCAGTGAGCTCAAGTAAGCTTCCACTCATCTAATATAAGAGATTACTTTGGCCTCGTATATTTTCGCTGGCGAAAAGAAATCTCTCTGAAAACTTCTGCAGGAGGTGCTTCATGAGAGAATCTTCGCTTAGTTCGTGGAAATTATTGAATGTTGGAGAAATAAAATGAAAAGTTTTCTTGTGACGAAAGTTGGGCCAGTTTACAATCCGAGGTATTTTTCATGGATGGATAATCAATTACATTTCAGAAACAAGTTTATGGAGTTTATCTCGACAGATCAAAGAAATTTCATGATCAAGGAACAGGGCATAATACTTTTTTGGAAGTTCGTATCAACTACGTTTGGTTGACGTAGAAATCCTATTAGACTATTTAATTAGACCAGAGTTTTTCTGCTGGGGATGAAGCCCACGTAAGCTCTAGGTTTGTGCGTGGGTAATGGGAAGGATGATGAGAGATGAGTGAACCTTTAGGTAGGTTCCGAACCACCGGTAAGCGATTTTGAAGCTCATAAATTGTATTCAGAGGATCCAGTCAGCGTTACAACACGAGTGGTAGTCGCCGTCTCTTATCTAATCTCACCGATTAGTCTCGCCTGCTACCACTGGGACAATCGCTTCCCTTAGCATTTTGACGTTTTATCAGCATTTTTTCCAGTAACTCCTTTCTAGCATTTCAAATTGGCCTCCAACCGTAGAAGTACGGTATAATTTGAAATGTAGTTTGATCGGGAATAAAGTTCGATATAGTATGATAATGATACCACAAGGTTCTGTAGAAGAATTTAAATATATGTTAATAATAATTGATACAATATTCTCATACATTATAGCTCCTTCCTAGTAGATTGTGGTTCTGGCACTGCATTCCCTAGAGATCTATTTTTAATTTCGAGGCGTTTTAATGGAAGAAGAGAAAAATAAGATCTAATTGAATACAAGCCGATTATAGATCCTAAATACCCGTAGCATAGACTCAAGGTTGCTATACAGATGGTTGTCTATACAGTCTGGTAAAGTGTGTAAATAGACAGTAACCACCCCAGCACTGACGTCACATGCCGACTATAGTATGTGAAATTTATACAATTTATACTAATGAAAACAGTTTGAGTCATCAGTTTTTATATTTATTCCTGTCCTGTCGTTACTCCTGAAGTTCTCCTGTCTTCACTCACTGGGTTCTTTCTTATAAGAGTCAGTCTTTCGTTTGAAAGTTGAATTTTCAGTCCGTATTCGCCAATTTAATACAGACGTCATGTTAACTCTTTCAAATAGAATATCTCCTCTTCTTGAATATTATGATTGTGGTCAATTGCTCATTCATCCCTCTCATGGAAACGTTAAAATATCATTCTTAAATATATCATCACAAACATACTTCGCAATATCCAGTGCTCATTTAATATGGATCCGAATATACGTATACGTGGAAATCAATAGTAAACCTCCACACATTGGATTCCCCTGTACCTACTCAAGATCTTTTGATGAACTTCGAATCGCATCGTAATAGGATGGAATATAACAATAAGAGTAGACTTTGATAATATTTATGATTTTTCCAGCTTACGCTAGGATTTCCGAGCGCGAGGGAAGCTGGAATTTCTAATTAATTCCTCCAGCAGAGTTTCAGGATAATCCTTTGATAGAATACGTTCCAGCACATTCCATTCTGATTCCTATCATAATTACAAAAAGGCTGGATGAGCTGATTCTCTGGATGAATATTTCACAGGCCCACTCTGCAATATTCAATTCGAATGAATGAAATGATAACATTGATAGAAATTATTGAAGGATTTCTTTATTTCAAATAAATTTTCGATCTTGACTTGGATGAAGTTGTGGTGATCCAAAACTTCCTGATACGCTATTGATTAAGCAATGAACACTTTTTGTGCTTGAATATTATTTGGAGGAGCTAGAATATTTCCAAACACATAAATATCTGTCACTTTTGTAGCTTATTGGGACTTTTGTATATCTGGGGCATGTCTCTCGATTGAAAATCACGCGTGAAATTATTTCTTGATTCAGTCTCATTTTTTCCCCTCTTGGGAATCCTCCCATGATCAATGAAAAGTTAAATACCAACTATGTATTGTTACTAAGATTATTACTATTACCATTATTACTAATTATTACTATTCACTGATCAGTTGGAATAATTGGTAGAACTGGAAGCACTGAATGAGAATATTGTTTTTGCACACACCCATGACAACCACATCACACAGTCACCCCTATAGTTCAGGACTGGTTCATTCCTCTCCAGTCAGCTCTTGAGAAACTCGACGCGAACCAATATGGCACAGTCAAAGAGGTTATCGAAGTATTTATATAGGAATTTCACGAACGCAGGCTCAAGAAGATTTAGTGCTGTAGAAAACCTATCATCAAATTTGTAAAAGATGACTCGCCTTTTAAGATTATACTGAAATTTGTTTATTGTTTTAATCAACAAAAGTCTATGTAATTTCAAATATTCAACGCTCTCACAAATGAATACAATCGAGTTTCGATTATGATGATATATTAATCACCACAATCACTCTCATACCAATAACAGTTATGGATTAAGAAATGATTGGAAAAGCTCAAATTAATATAATTGAATCATCATTAGCATCAATGGTAATGAGTTCCAATGTTGGAGAGTTAATTTCTGTAATTTCTCTGATCACATCCGATAATGCATATTGCTTAATGAAATTCAATTTTTATTGCACTCAAATTGAAGCTCACGTGAATTAGAGGGACTGATTGTTAATGAGCTCTTGCGATCATTGAATAAGATTGAGAATCTTCAATATTATAGAAATCTAGGTCTATTTTGGCTTAGAGCATAGATTGATTGATTGATTGATTTTTATTAATATGCCAGGTCTTGAAAAACCTATTGCATGTAAATATACATTACAAAATAATAGTTCATTCATTATTACAAAGTTACAATAGAGGAGGAGATGGAAAGGAGTTTTCTCATGAATCATGCTGGTTCATGTAGGCTATAGTCAAGATGACGTAAATCTCAGTCAAGAAAGATTTTTTCAAATAAATTATTATATTCACAGTATGAAATTGAAAGTTGAAAATCAATCACCAAATTTTGATATCCCAATATCAACAAGAGTAATGTTTTGATCATAACTGTTTTCTTCCAAATAATTAGGCTACATTATTCTTCTCTGAAACCAGTTTCTATTCTATGATATGTGCTCATTTCTTACCACATTGCAATAGCTAAATAAAATGGTGTTACTACTGCTGGACCATAATAATTGAAGTTGTGGAAGAACTGAAGAGCAACTCTTACTAGGCGAGTGTTGATACAGCTGAGGAAGAGAGTGCATATTCCGGGGCTAATGAACTGTAAAAAGGATGAAATCAAGTTGGAAGCAGTAATTAGAAGACAAAAGCTTAATTGTTACCGCCGTTCTAGTTCCCTTCATATTCGTGGATCTCTCTCCTTGCATACGTAATGAGGGTAAATTTCATTTACCTCGTGGGCTTACAAAAACTTCCAATTAGACCGTATCTGTTCGCTTAATTTAGTGTCAGCAATCGACTCCAATCAACATTGCATCGTGAGTAATGATAATATGTGTGTTTGAAATTAGTTAAATATTTTCCCAGCTGCCATTTCAATCTGGATTTCTCATCAAATACGTATTTATTTATGCGCCTTTTATACAATACAGCTTCCGATAGCCTCCATTGTTGCTGTTATTGATAATACGATAACATTGTTCTGGCTTCACATGCCTTAGAAAAACATGATTTTCTAAATTCGATAATAATTATTGTTGAAGACCATATTGTTTATGTTCTAATGTTATTCATAATACGAATAATATTGATGGATTTGCATGGAGTTATACATCTTCCTATGTGGCTCTCCAGTAATTATAGTATTATTATCATCATTGTTGACCTTAGTGCTCTCGATATTATACTGTGCAATATCCAGTATATTATCCTCCATATGATACATGGCTCAATCATGCATGGAGGAATCCAGTTGGAATAGCTATCATGGATTTGATTGCCTACAATAGGATAGCGATGTGTGTAGCTATTGTCTATCCTACTATTATAACTCACTACTCTTATTCTTCCTCTGTAGCATAAACATCGACTACTATTTGAAAATTTTCATTAGGAAAATAAATTATGATGAGTTTCATAATTAAAATTTAAAAATATATTTAATAAAATAATAATTTAAATTGATTTATCAATTGAATTCAAATGACAAAAACGATAGGTACCAAATGAAATATTGAATTGCTCCACTTACCCTCGAATGACACTGATTAGAAGTAATCAAGCTAATTGAACAAAATAAATACACTTGATTGAAACGGACAAAAGTGATATGGTGAATGTTTAGGTAATGTGGTCGATAAATAATCGATGAGCTTTTAAAGATTCTCGTAGGTGTGAAAATGAGTGGCGACCATTGAATACAGACTAAGTAGACAGAAACGACGAGTCTCGCATAATATGAGTGAATTATACAGTAGAACATCAATGACTATTGATGAGATTCAGTTTGAAGACTGAAATTCAGTCTCTCAATTATTCAAGCGCTGTGAAAAATCCTTTTTATAACAGACTGTACCTGTCAAATGATCTTAACACAGTGTTGGAGTTACAATATCTTAATTGAGTCTTGTAAAATCTAACTGAAATTGCAGAATAGAATTGAATATAGGCTTGAGCCTAACATATAGATTTATTATTTATTCATTCCTTTATAACATTGAAAATACAATAAATTTTCAAAATTACACAGCAAAAATAAAAATTATACAAATTAGAACGTAAGGAACTAGGTACTTCCCCAAAAGAGCAAGCTCGAGCTTGGGTAAAGTTTGTTTTTTCATTTTTAATGACGCGGACAACTGTGATTCCACAGAGGGTGATGGATGGAAATCATATTCGAGCAATATTGAACACGTTTCCAAGTGTTTGGGAGTTTGTAATAAGTTTGTGATATTTTAATATACCCCTGTTTCGGTAGTAGCCGAATTTATGCAACCAGAATGCTCGAACTCAATAAAAAAAACTTTCTCGGCTACGGCTACAGTTTTGAGAAAGTCTATTTTATTTAATTCAAATTTACTTTTTTGAATATTACTCTTGCCAAGTTGTTATTGATAGAGGTATTTGGCGTGATTTGAGTACATTTCAATAAAACTTTTAAGACACACTTAAGGAGCTGACTTGGCATGATTTGAGCATGATTTGGGGGAATTTGTAAATCCCCTTTATATGTTTTTGGATTTTTGCACATCGATTGAATCATTCTCAGGATGGTATTCTCCTCGAAGTAACTTCATAGAGGGATAACGTACAGATAGAATAATAACTGACACCAGAAATGGAAGAGCTGCTTTTCTCCTTTCGGGAGGCTGCACGAGTTCACATCAAATTTCTCGCGAGACAAGAGAGAATAACAAGGCTCAGAATTTTCGACAAGGCTGAGATAACGTGTGCGTGCCGCAGATATAAAATAGAGCTGTTTTCCGAGGCTAGTTGCTAGGTAGAGGAGCCTTGGGAGCAGCGTGCAATTTACCGCTTTGACATGGCGAGTGTACCATAAAAAACACAAACTTCAACAAGAGTGAGACACGCCAGTGTGTTTTACAACCGGCTAATTTATTCTGAACGGATCACAATGTAGCTCTGACTCTGATCTGTCTGCTATGTATTTTTCGTTCAGTGCACTATACACAGACTGAAATTAATTTTTCTGTGCGGTGTCTGACAAAACAGTCTTCTTGGCTCATGGCGAAATCCGATACTGAAACCCACGCTGTAATCAATTTAAATTAATTTCTCCCATCGGCTGTTGGAAATTGAAAAGCTTCATAGATCCTTCACCAAGGTCATCTCCGATAAAGTTTTTCAATTTTTTCAAAAGAAAGTGAAAGAAAGTTCGTATTGAATCTATGCGTGTAAGAGTGTTGCTCTTTGATGATATTTGAAGGAAAAAACAGTTGAAAAACTCCTTAGGTTTGTAAGATGTCCAAAATAAATTAGTATCAAATATCAAATTAGCCTAGGTGTATAAATTTCCAGTACAAATTTCTACTAGAATACTGTTAAAATCTAGGTTGTTCCATAAATAATGTGATATAATGTAATGGAATAGTAACAAATTGGACTGTCAGTTTTAAGTTTGTTTGTAAACTTGAAAACAAATCTAATAACTGATTAGCTCGGATGATAGAACTTTTTTTTGGTCTTTTTTCATAGTACTGTAATTTTGAAATACAGTTATTGCTCTAATCTTAGTTCTCAAACTGTATCTCAATTAGTTTTTTCATTTGTGATGGAAGTATAAATATCAAGTGTACATCGATCCATGATTCGCATTGGAGCCAGTTATTATGAACCATAATTGAATAAACAGAAGACAAAGTTTTTGGATGTTTAAAGCTCTCGGCATCACTTCAGTAATGAACCGATTTTGTTCATTGAGCCTAGATCGTTTTGTGGAAGTTCATGAACAGTTCTGCACTGATATTCAGCAAAGCTCTGCATTAGATTGGATTCTACCGTTGAGTTTTGATGAAGAGATTATCCCTTGAGCACATGTGCTTCTCCCACAACAGCTTCATCCCGAGATGGACCAGTCCTGAAGAGCATCCTTTGATCCCTTCACGACTTCTTCACGTTCGGTAATTACGAGCTTGTTTGGAACTGCGCATTTTCCTTGATGCTCTACTCTGAAGAAGTGATTAAGTCGGATAGTTGAAGGAGAATTTCCCTGTTGAAATCATTCTCCCATTAGCTTTTGCACGCTTCTGTGTTATCCTATACTGATTTATATGTCTACAAAGGATTTTGCTCCGCTCTGAACAGATGAATTTTCGTCTGGTTATCACCAGTTTGAATTCCCCTCAGCTTCAAAATTCACCCTTCATAGATCCATACAGCAGATGTCAACCCCTCAGACGTCGAGCTGGATTAAATTGAGCTGAGATAACATCTAATTATGTTTTTAAATGAAATCTCTCAGCTCATCTCGAAAAATTTTTTGAGAGATGTTTTTCAATTGAATAAATTTGTATAATTGCATTGAAATTTGACTGGAAAATATAATTAACTACGGTACTGAATAGAACGACGTTTTACTGTTGAATTGTCTTCTCAAAAAGATACTGAGAGAAAATATTTCTCTCACTACATTACGAATCCTTGTTCTCAGCCGCATGATACAGGCAGCCGATGTTTGAAACTTACAAAGTCAAAAGTCATTCTCAGATTTATCTGATACTGGAATGTTTTTGTAATGCATAGATTGCCTTTCAAGTACAATATACATGAATATCAGCTAATGTTATATACGTTTGGACTATTTATCTAACCAAATTTAGGAATTGAATAAGTTTCAGGCGAATTCCTGAATATTTTCGTAGGCTATTCGTTTGATCCAATGGAGATATAAAGATAATCGTATTGACTATATTCAAGCCTAATACGTCATAAATCAGCGTTATAAATATCTCTCATAATGAAATGGAGTTCAGAATAACATTGTTACACAAACCTGATTAGAGAGGAAATTGAAATCCAGAACACGAATGAAAAAGTCCATGAGGATAACAGACAAGAGTACATGGAATTGCAGATATGTACTAGCCATAACACGGTTTCAGTGTTGGGCGGCATAAAATACGTCATTTATTAGCGCGACTACTGTTACCTGGTCGGGAACAATAGTGTCGACACAGCACTGTTGACACATTCATTGGTAGCGCGCGTCTAATTGAATTTACGCGTACACAGCTTTGTGGCGAACGTGTGTGAGCTCGCATATAGCGACAGCAGTGATATTTTGTAACCAGATTGCTGACTGCCACAATTTTAAACTGGGAACGTTTCTGTGTTTAAACAACAAGTTTTGATGTTATTTCGCTTCCTGATTTCAAAGTTCAACATAAATAATGCGATGGTCATTTAACTTGTGTACAGCATTGATGATTTAATTAGCATGAACTCTCTGTATTCAAACTTCGAATCCTTTGAGCCAGACTAGCTTTTTGCAATTGTGAAAGAGATATTATCAATTTGTTTAATAGAATCAATACATTTCCACGAATGTGACACTCAACTGTATTTTTGTTTGTTGTAAAGATAAATTATAATTTCAATGTTACATTTGATCATTCTCTAATGTTCTATCATACCAATAAATTCAAGTTTACAGATTAATTTTTGTTTCCTGATCTACAATCATCACTCAAGATTTTGTCTAAGTTGAGATAATATTATTAATTTTAATTTCCTCTCTCAGTATTTCTTAATTCATGCCTGCCTGTCCTGCATGGTCAGTCCTACAGTAATGTGAAAAACCCTTTGAAAAGAATCAAGCAATGTTTTCTCGAGCCTGGAGAAAACAGGCTCGAAAAACAGTGTTTTTCTCCATCAAAGAAGAAAATATACTCACTTTTATTTAGTGATCTCACTTCAACCAAATTTAACTTAAATAATAGTATATAAGATTGATAGTTTTGTTAAGAAATATTCGTGTGAGATGGAAAAAAAATTATGTGAAATTTGTATTTACATTAGGACTGAATCTGGTGAGTGGGGGATGTTCATTGCCTGAACAGGAGGGTGTAGCCGGTTGTAGTGGGAATTGACTTTTGAACAAAGTTTAAGGTTCATCACTGTGGAAATGCTGCAGGATGTTTCTGGTGGAAGATCATTTAATTTCAGAGGATTGTGGTCAATTCCCTAATCTGACCAGTCAAAACTTATTTCTTTGGGGCTTATTGGAAGAAAACGTCCACAGAAGCAATTTACATAGTCTAGACCTAGAGTAAATGAACACACACATCATCAACACCATCAACAAAATAGACAGAATGCAACTGGCCAGGAGCATAGCCAAATGTGTCGATAAGTGTATAGAAATGGATAAACATCATATTTATCCAACATATGAAAAAAAAAATTAATGTGATAAACTATACAATATGTATTACTCACATAATAAAGTAATTGAACTAAGTGATTGGGCTTTAAGTTGAACAACCTGTGGAAATGCTCTAATAAATGTAACTTATTGTTATGTTTTGAAGGATGTAGAAATGAAGTAGCCGAATTGAACACTAGTCGGTTTATTCGCAATTGGAAAATAACAAAACAAATTATAGGAATTGAATTGACTCGAATTTATAGACAAACATTCTGAAGCTGAGAAGAAGTTCAAGTATAGTTCATACTGATGCATAGAGAGCCTATCATAGTGATTGTAGTTAATATACACCTATAGAATAATAAACCTATAGAATTGAAATGAGTGTTTGAATTATTATTGTATGAATATTTGATATTTAGTAGTAATAAGTCTGTGAGTTCATTGAAATATATGTATGCCCATCAGTGCTGCCAATCTAGGCGGCAGATTCAAATGTGGAAGATCATAACACTTATGATGTTACTTTTGAATAGAATCTGCGTTTTCGTACTGAATTTTTGGACATAATTGCAAAATGCGAGTTGAAAGATTGTAACCAATTGAAAAATCTACTGGAATTAGATGCCAAATTACACTACTAGATTATTTGATTCCTATGAATATTTTCAATTCTTCAATCTTCAATCGACTGAAGGACCCCATACTATTCTACGTAGAATAGAGAATAGGAAGATCAGAATATATTATGTCAGACCTGAAGTATGATGTCAGTAGTAATGTTATTGAACGATGACGCTGAACATGTCTTTTTTCCTGACAGTTTGCGTTTGCAGAGAACTTTCTTCTTTCAAATCGTTTCGTTTCAAGACGAGAATAGACAAGATAGTGGTTACCCCCGATAGTTTCATCAAGTTACAAGAAAAAACACACTCTCCTGTTTATTAATTTAATGGAATGTTGCCTAATATTAATTAATTAGAAATTTTAACATGATATTTCATGCTCTAAATTTTCAAAATTCAATATTTTCCTGAACATTTCGTGTTTTTGTGATGTGTTAGTGTTTTATAAACTTTTAGAATTTCATATATCAAAAAGAACCTTTTTAAAAATTAGTGAACTTTTTGCATAGTGGAATAGAACTTCAACCTAATGGAATTATAAACGGCGGCATTTATAAATGAATTATAATAGGTTATAAACGGCGAGGTGGAACTACCTTCGGGTCTCCCCACCAACCAAAGCCTTACGCTAGATAGATAGATTATAAATGATATGATCTGAAAATATGATAAATATATGATACTATAATTAATTTTCATGTATGATCCCTCACCTCATAACCCACGCACAATGATAGACGTGATTAAGCATCATCAGTTGCAGAAAATTGAAAAATCTAGTTGAATACTAGACTATGTTTTAAGGTTGAGTGATAGTAAGGAATTTCTAAACGTAACTTCGCCCAATAGAGAATATTTCATTTCATTTCTCTTTCAGGATAACGATGGTGTGTTAATGTAGAGGATAAGTTGAATGTGTTGGTCTTCAAAGTTTTAGGAGTGCGAGAATGATTGATTGGGAGAGATGGTTGCAGACTGGACACTTGGCTGACGCACATATAAGCGACCTCTGATCACACCAGCCGCGATAAGGCGGATCACTAGCGATCACTTTCTTTTGAAGGGTTATTGGGTGTGGTGCGGGGGCTGCAGTGTGATGTTGATGGTGTGGAACGACCGTTATCCTGACTTCACACCTCACTTAATACCTTGAATGAGTGAGCCTCGCGAACTTCGAAACCATCAGCTCGGCAGCTTTTAGTCTGTCTGTTGAAATTGCGACTCAGCGTTCAGAAGGATGTTATCGGCAGATGACTGTTAACGGCTCTTATGACTGGATTAATCAACGACTCATCCCTCTAATAAGAACGCGCACTGCCTTGATCAGCTTCATGGCGTCGCTAAAGGCATCGTCTAAAATCAAACCTTCAAAAGACCAACGTTAACGAATGATTCTCTGTAATATTATTTCGAAGTTACAGGGAGAAAAGACCTATAGAGACCTATTCCTGTAATAGGTTTTTTTTCAAATTTATCGAAATACAATATAAAATAAAGAATTTTTGAAAAACAGTATAACCGCAATAAAAATCCGATGCGCAGGTATGAGTTGCAAAGATTATTATTATTATTAGCGTATGCCATAACTGGTGGGGAGTCCCATAAGGAAGTTCCACCGGCAAAATAACCTCAATGTTCCTCGATGGGAAATTGTTGTAGTTCTTGGTAAAATCCACTGAAATTTACATTTTTGAAAGTTCTTCTGATTTAGAATATTCCAAAACACAAAAAATATCACCAAAATCACTAATAACTTTTATAAAATATAGAATTTTGAAGAAAATTTATAGCACACAGAATTTTAGCTTGTTAAAATGTTTCTAGTTGCAAAGATCAAATGCAATAATAAAAATTACACTACAATTTCAATACGTATCTTCCGTATCGGCGTAGTACAAATAAGATACGGAGTCATAATCTCATAATCGAGGTCTCATAATCAATTCTAGTACACAATATATTCCTAATAAATTTCTCTCTTGAAGTATTTGCAATGAGCTTTCACCGTGTGAATAGGAATATTGTTGTCACTCATGCTGACTGTAGCACTTTCGAGTTACTTGGAACTTATCGCGACTTGTATTCCACTGTGAATTCGAATACGGTATTTACTCACTTCTACCCACTATTTACTCAATGTCTTGTGGTCTTCCCTTGCGATGAATTAGAATTCAAGTCGTCCTCTGTAATTGAATATCAAATAAGTATTCTGTCCTGGAAAACACCACCAGTTTTTAGATTTCAATCTTCCACTTTCAACCTTTATCGTTTGAAATTACGTCAATCTTTAAGAATGTATGAGCTTCAAACAAATTAATTTTACGGCAGGAGGAACATCTTATTTCACCAACTTTCCCACTCTGAAACCTCTAAATCAAGTGAGAGAACGTTATTGGGCTTCTACAAATTGAAATAGACTAATAATATCCTGAGAAAAGAATTATTCTTCCCCGCAAAGAGACGCAGCAGCGATAGAACTATAAAAATGTACATGAATATAAATAATTAATGAGTGTTACTATTATCTGTAATTCACGATAAGGAGTGTATGAACTGCTATCATCATCATTGATTATTAATCTACATGGAGAGGTAATCATTCCAGATTTCTCCCAAATACAGTATTCCAAGAGGAACAATATTGTATCATACTCATTTTTAAATGATGAGAGTGAAGAATTGAATTGGAAATTGGCTACTCAATCATCATTATTGTCTTTGATTTTGTTTGAGTATATTTACTTATATGGAATCAGAAAACAATAATATTGAACTGCCAGTACTGAATGAAAATATTATGCTCCTAAATTATATTGTAAAAATAATTCAAAATCAATTTCAAATTTCCAGTTACTCGAGGATTGGGATGCCTGTATAACTGCTGCTCTCTGAATTCTTTAATAGCTGTCAGTGACTGGAAAACAGCAATAATTGAAATTTGTTTTAATTGAAATGTTGAGAGAACAATAATCGTGCTCAGCCGCTCATACCCAATCAGAACCGAGAATGTCTGTGTTTCAAATATCTATTCCATTGAATCACCAATAAATATTGTTTAAATGTCAGCTTTTTTCGCTGAA
Source organism: Laodelphax striatellus (assembly GCA_017141395.1). NCBI lineage: Eukaryota > Metazoa > Arthropoda > Insecta > Hemiptera > Delphacidae > Laodelphax > Laodelphax striatellus. Next base: position 33,519,607 of record CM029532.1, read on the forward strand.
CATTTCCAGGCATCGATTCTCTTGAATATATTGAAAATGCAATGTTTAAGTTGGGGATATTACTCATTGGTGGGAGGGGGGCTTTAACCACGAAAAATTATTATCATCAGGCTGTAACAAGGAGTTATATTGTTATTACAATATTGAAATTCGTTTCCATAAGAATAGCAGATCAAGGTTTCTCATATCTACTCACTTAATAGAGGTGTGATATTATTTACAATTTTTCTGCTGTCTTCATTCAAATCTAGGCTTGTTTTTTTTACTTATTTTCTTCTGGGTAATTTATTGTTAAAGATTCATAATCCCATCTTGTGAAAAGCACACTGATTATTGTATAAAATTTACTTTGTTGTTTGATACCTCAAAATTGTTATCGTATTATAATTAAGTTGACTCAATTAGAGAGCGAGACATCCCTCAACACAGGTTTAGCCTAAAGAGGGATGCACTGTGGTTTTTTTTTCTGTTACATGCTTAATATTATTATCTATGTTCAATCATTATGCTGAAGGTATGTATTTGTGTTACCAATTGTAATGTTCAATCATTATGCTTAATGTATGTATTTGTATTACCAATTGTAAAAATGCAGTGAAATAAACGAATTATTATTATTATTATTTAGAAAACAATCAATTCTATCAATAAGACCTATTATTATTCAATCTTCAAATATATCTCAAATCCTTAGATAACTTCATAGATAACTCATAAATTTGATAGATAAATTCGCGATCCCAAGAAATCTCGTATATCAAATATGAAACCAAAAAGAATTAGTGAAACTGAACTGCTAGAACCTAGAACAGAGAATATCAACGTAGAGTATTTCAAATATAGATTAAGTAGATTGTTGAGAAACTACAAATCTTGTTCCTAAGTTATTTGCTGAAGCACTGCAATCTGATAAACATTACTCATTTTGTCTGACAACCTCCTTATTCTAGCACTTTCTTTGATAAGTTTTATTCAAGTGGAGTCTTAAATCTTGGACTGTAGCAATAAATCCATTCAAGTATACTTTGACATCGTATCAGATAATTCAACAGAATTCTGGTAATGAACAGGATTTATTGGTTTTAAGTGGCATGGTGTAGTTTCGATGTTACCGCAATCTTCTTGTTACTTTTCCAATAAGATTCAAAAGTTTTTATCAGCAATGAATTTGAGTTATTGAGATCACCAATAATTCAAAAGTATTGAGAACAAGGCTAAATTTAAAGGAATCCCATTGAAATCCATCCCTTTGAGCGCTTTTTTATCGAGAAAACGTGCAACATAGAAGTTACTTAACTTTAGAACACAGAATATTTTATGAAAGTATGACATTTTTTTCTATGTAATATTAGTAAGCTCATGGACTTATATGTAATAGATACTTGGGAGGCTGTGAGCCACGAGCATCAATCTATTTGCGGGAGTATCCATGTATTACTATTCTATCATTACTGTACTATAATTCTTTATACTACACAGCATATATTTTATGTGCGGAAGATACTATTCTGTATCTCATTTTTAACGGAATTTTCAAATAAAATTTACAGCAATTCATCAACAAAATATCACTCACTGTCCAATGCTAGGTTTATTCGCTTTTTTCACGATCTTTCATTCCCTCCATACTCTTAACCAAAATTATTTTTCTACTGAACACGGTCTCTACAACTTTGACCTACTTTTCAGCATCCATTGTAGGAAGGTCATAATCATTTGGATTGAGCAATCCAAAGCTCTCATTCTTGTCTTTTATCACACTTTCATATAGCTTCTCAATTTCCTAAAAAACATTTCAATTTCAGTTGCATTCCTTTTTAAATTGGAATTTTTAAACTCTTCTTGGAATCCAACTTATTTAATAATATGTTTTTTGGAGGGCAGAATCCATATTATGCTAGCGATGAGATTGCAGCCAGCACGGAATTTGCGCCCATCTTGGCGAAACCGAATTTCAGATGTGGGGAGGATAAATCAATTACTCGAATGACTGCATTCTATGGCTTGTATAATAAGAATAAAAGTGGACAGACAGTATTCGTCTCCCGGAAGATGCCAGACGCTTCTTCCCCAGCAAGATACTTTATCCATAAGTTTTCCCGGGGATATCAATTTGACAGTAACCCGACAGTAGAGTGACGGGAATAATAAATGACTCAGGCCTAAACTTTGCTTCGGAAAACTCGTGGAACCTCTCACCCCCTCCTCCCTCACCTACCATCACTCCAAAGACCATTCTCACTGTTTGCCTTCTAGCTTATACAACCTCCCCAGCCGTATCCAGTTTCAGTGTCAATGGTGATGAGTCAAACTGATTTTAAAACATCTTCCTCGCTTAAAACTACGGGCCTCTTGCATTTTCAACTATTCTTCAAAAGTTTAACTATTAGTAAAAGTTTCAGACTCCTTCAGAGTAGGCTATACCTTTTGAAACTTTGAACTATAGAACTTCAGTTTCATGAGCAGGCAAGAATAAATTAATTTTCGAAATAAGTAATTTATTTCCATCAACAAAGGGTTCAGAAAGTGATGTCCTAAAATGTCAGAGTTGGAATTCAGCATCAGTGTTCTCACGATCGAATTAATAGAATATCAAAGATTGATTCTATTTTTGAAATACTTTCAGAATAAATTATACACAAATCTTTATTAGCAAGTTATATGGCTGAAAATAAAATTGAACTAAACCTCCGTAGAATGACATCATTGAATTAACTGTCCATGTAAGGGACAGTTATAAGCGATAGCGTATATTGCACAAGGCCAAACGATGAATAAATAAATAATGTATTAACATTCATTGGTTCTGTCAGATTTTTTAAGGCGGTTGATTGAATTCAATCAGCCTTTTGTGCAAGTGGTCGATAGTATTAGTTTTTGAGGCTAATGCCTTCATGAACTCCAGGCTCCGTAGGCTTAGGAAATGAAAAGGGTAATTATTCCTATTGAAATAAAAAGGGAGAGAAATTCCATTTCGGAATAATGGTACTTCCTATTGTAGCACAACCAAATAGAGTTTTCCAAGCCCCTATCAAAAAACATCTATAGCGATTGAAAATCCATTAGTGATTCGATCAAGTGGTCGTCTCAGTTGTCAATTCCAGCAAAACTGGAATGGAAGTTTGGAATGATGTTCTAAATTCGAAATGGAGTTGTGAAGGCAAATGATGACTGGAATTGGACTGCTAGTTGATGGTGGGAGTGACTGGCATTGGTAGACTATATTACCGCCGACGACCGTGACAATGCGCTATGTATAGTCTATTAGCAATGAGCCATCTTTGAAATGTCCGCGTCTGGAGTGAGCCATCAACGTTGTGAATGCTCGGAAGGAACGAACATTAAGGCTGTGCATCAGCTTATTTGGAACTTTTTTCTGGTGACATTTTTCGAAGTTTTACGATTTGGATACTATTAAGCTATCAAAATGAAATAAATTTTACTCGAAGAATTTTCTTTTTTGTTCACTAGTTTGTGAGATATGGGCACCTAAAGTTACAATTTTTGGGGTAATTGATCTCAAAATTGGTTGCAAATAGAATCATGGAATTTCGAGCATACATGTTTGAAGGTATTGTTCATGATTTGAAATACTAAATTTCTCAAAATATCTAATTTTGAAAAAGTTGATTTTTTAAAATAATTTTTTATGGAATAACTATTTAGTATATTAAAATGAAAAATATCTCAATTCAATGTGTTATGTCTCATCTTGTTATTGAGAAAGTATAGAAGCTTCAAATCATTTCACTCAAGAGATCAATTACCCCAAAATTATCATGGACTCAATATAGATTTGCCGAGTCTGGGTGAGATGCTACTAACACACACACACAACCGTTCACACACGAGCTCTCATACGCAATTCGACGTACACTCAAGCAGTGTTGTCTGATTGACTCTATGCGAGTGGAAACAATGACAAGGTCATTGTACGTTCTCTTTCTCTCAGCCGGCTACTACATACACCTTCTCATTATAGACTTAGCTCTGTTGAATAACAGAATAGAACAAAACGTAAAAGCAAAAACAATTTCCGCTCAGCTGTTTCTCACTATACTATCTCTCTCTCACTATACCATCAGCTTATCTTCATACTATCTTTCATCCTCACACCTTTCCTCTCCCTTCTGATGGAAAGGTAATATTCAAACCATAAAAGTTTTATTCATGAATGGGAACACAGATTACTCAGTACAGCTTTTTCGTTATACTTTGCTGTGTTTTTGAATTCACGAACATGGAATGAAGCAAAGATTATTGTAAATTAGTAGTCTTGTGAGACAGGTTACTCACTACTTTCGGAAGAGAAAAGAGATTATACTCAAATCTCAAATTAACACAAAATAGAGGCAAATAAAAGGAAATCCAGTTTTATTAAGTCATTTATTTTTTATTTATAAATGAAATAACTTTAAAAATTTTACTTCCAATTTATAAAAAATTACAACAATTCACATAAAGTAACAGAAACACTTGATTTGTTGAGAAAAATATTTGAAGCTACTGTACACTGGAACCTGGATAATCCAAACTTAGATCATTCTTATTCTTTGTATGATTTGTTAATAATAATAATAATAAAGATGATCATTATTATTAATATAAACCTTTGATTTCAATGTAATATTAGTTTATAATAAATAATTATTACTCTATTATTTTTTATAATAGTAGAAAAATGTAGACTTTTGTTGAAGAAAAGCACCCTTATGATTAGGGGCAATTCCAGATGGCTTGATAGATGACGATGGACTCTTTGAAATCGAAGTGTTTATATTAATTTAATAATATTTTTTAAATAATAATTCAAAATAATATTCAGCTAATGAAGTCAAGATGAAAAATAAGTCAAGAAGGAGAAAGAAAGAAATAAAGAAGAAGATAGAAAAGACAAAAGATGCTTCAAATTTTTAAAATTCAAATTTCATTTCCATTCAGCAGTAAATTACTCTATTACCCCATCAATGGGCAGAGAATTACAACTAATAACAATTTGAAAAAAGCAAAAGAAACATCAGAGCGCAGAATGCGACTTGTGCTGAAATATGATTTTACATTACTAAATTACAATTCGAAAAATATATATAAATAAAACCGGAAAAATACCTAGTAGATAGTAGATTGCTAGTGGCCATGAATACTGTATAATATAATTTGCTTATTTATTATTATTATAATAATAATTATTATAATTAAAATTATAATATATTATAATTTTATAATTATAATAATTAATTAATTATAATTAATTAATTAATAATTAATAAATTATAATTAATTAATAATTATAATTATTATAATTAAAATTATTATTTTCATTATTATCACTAAATTTCTTGCAGCAGGGGCAGGAATTAGAAAAAGCTCTGAAGATATTCAAAACTTACATTTCCGGATATTCATTAATTTATTATTATAATAACATTTATTATTATTGTTATTAATAATGAACTGGGGTTTTAGCTCTTGGCATACTTAGAGCAGTTTTATAAACATATATACTGTACAATTAACACTATATATACACTGTAATAAAATAAACACGATAACACTGTAAGTATAACACATTTATCTTCTACATTATTATATTATGACAAATACCTAGTAAAAAATCACAGCAAAAGGCTTTTATTCACAAGCTCCAAAACTCCTCTAACAAACTGCAGACGAAACTGGATCCAAGTCGAGTGACTTCTGCGATTCCACCCCCATTCCAGTGAGGGTGTGTATTTGTCTTTGTTATGATGAATGAGCTCTCCTATTCAAAACAACAGCGACGTGCATGTGACGAATCGCTGTAACCTTGTATCATTTCTGGAGGGGGCGAGAATGAAAATGAAAACCAACATGCCAACAGATAACAGAACGATGACAATATAAAGAAATTGCATAATTATCAATGGATATAAGCGGGGGTGAGAGAGATTGATCTTTTATTCATTCTCCTTTATGAAAGAAACCTTTGGCAAATAACTACCTAAGCATCTACTACATTTACAAGAAAATTTGAGAGCAGGATGAAAATAGTAGGTGTATGGAAACATTTAAATATAGAGTAGAGAGAGAGAGAGAGAGAATAGAATAGAATATTCACTTTATTCATGTAGATTACAAAGTATGTCGCTTAAATTCTAGGTCATGATAGTTGTTACAATGAACGTCATTTAAAAATAGTAATTACAGTATCGGATTCACTGAACAAAACATGATAAGGGAGATTTTAAATGAAAATATATAGGTGTAAGTTTAATTCTAGATTGTTGAAGTCGACTTGAGTTCTAGTTCATGATATATTTTATGTTGAAATGAACGTCATTGAAACAATTGAAATAAAACTAATTGCAACATGGTTTTGCATCTACAAGAAATGGCGGAGTTTGGACATATAAATGTCCATTCTTGGAGAAGGATATGCAAGGACATCCTTCCCATCAACACTCAACCGTAAAATTATTTAGATAGCTGTAACTAAAAACTGAAATGAAATTTTGAAATATTATGTGATATGAATAAAATAAGATGGATGATAAACAAGAGTAATGTACACTAAAGATGGAGAGAGAGAGAAAGTAGGAGAGAAAGAGAGAAAGATTAGATTATGTAGATAACAAAAATTATCAGCTTCGATTTTAGTTGACAAAAGTGTCAAGTATTTAGTAGTAATATTATTTTATAAATTTAAAAAATTATGAGCAATCATTTTTTATCAATATGAGTATTAGAAGCAATGCGATAATGTATGATTGTGATTATGTACATGAAATGGCGAAGTATGAACATATAAATTTCCATTCTTGGACATCCTTTCCATCAAACAATTGACCGTCAAAGAGAGAGACAGAGAGAGAAGAGAGAGAGTATGTGTATGTGTGGAGAAAATAAAAAGAGGGAGTTATAAAATTAAATCGTAATACAGTAATACAAAATAATTAGTATTCATCTATGTATATAATTATATTATTTGTAAGTTTTAATTCAATAATATAACTTAATTAGTATTTATGTATTGTCACAACACATTTCGAATAGAGCCGGCTGAGGCCCGAAGATTGAAGGAGATAGATAATTGATAAGAAACTGATAACAAGACTCACCTAAAATTAATTCTTAATAAGACAAAAATAAGGCTTCATAAAAATAATAGGAAAATCATAGGAAGGCGTATTGTAAGTAGAATTTTTCCATTTCCTAGTTAGAAAACCCTAATGCTCTACGATTGTGTGGGAGCTATCCGGAGAAAAAATTCCTTACAGTATCCAAGTTTTTTTTAATTACTTTGGACTACATTCAAGTTCATTGAGGCGTCCACATTCTATGAGAAAATAATTCATTGGGAACTTATTTTGGATATCTTAACTCTATCTAAGAGTATTAGATAGAGTTGAGGCAGACTTCCTTCTTCCTTCATAGGCCTATAGGAGAAAAAAGTGATCAAAAGTACTGTATTAGAACTACAAACAATGCGTAAGCATTCTCTTACTACAACGCAAAGTAATTGAGAGATTAGAAATATGGCAACGATGTAAGAATGCGAGCTGGCGCTGTTCGCTCCTAGGTTGCTGCACCATACTGTCTATCAAACTCGACTCGAGTCACACATTTACCGTTTCAGTCCACACTCCGGGAAAAAGCGGAGTCAACGGATGTGACGAACAGCCTTAAGAGCGAGTGCCAGTGCGCGCGCGTGGGCTTGGTGAGTGTCCTACTAGGATCTGCACTTGAAGGAAATGACCCTATCCCCGTACTCGCGAGTCAATTGTCCTCAATTACTCGGGAATCGTGTACTCGGTGTCTGCCACAGACTTGCACTCGTCGTCAGCCGAAAGCAAGTGCTGAGTAGGTGGTTACGAGAAACCATAGCTAATTGGACGGCATCTCAACCAAGACGACTGTCAATTAGTAATAGACCTGCTAATCTCCAATTAGAATATTTCATCCATTCAATTCGCATTAAGATCATTATTATAATCAGCGATCATGTGTCATGATCATGTTTTCATTTGGTTTACCAAGTAAATAAAATGAGGGGGCGTTATTGACAAAAACCTCTCTGATCAATCAATATTCAAATTGAATCAAATATTTTTTTATTCCATAAAAACTAATTTTTATAATAGAAAACACTTGTTGATAACTCACTGGATATATTACTTGTGATTCCTTTATCAAATGAAAAATACAAGAAAAATGCGTAACGGTTTTTCGTGAACATGTTCAAGGAAGCTGCAAAATACCAGCAAAAAACCTGCAAAAATATATGTAAGTTTGAAAAGTCAATAAATATCACATTGTATTTATTATTTACTTGTATATGTTGAAGATTTTTGTACCGTTGTTTATTGAGAAATAAATTTATTTAATTATTTACGTTTAAAAATAGCTCATCCGTGCCATCTCATCCCGATCCCATTATCATAAATTTAATATGATGATTGTAATAAATACATTATATATTATTATAAATACAAATTAATTTTGTATCTATGAATGTTAAGTCAGAGGATTCGTTTTATAAGAACATATAAGAGATTCAACAAACAAATACATCGATATGAGATTCATAGTGTGAATATTGTTTTTCAACTAGATTTCACAACCATAAGTCGCTTTCAACAATATCTTCTGTCATTGTTCTTCATTTCTTCAGTCTTCATCTTGCGTACAACCATTGAATGAATATACGAGGTGTGGCCAGAAATATACCGGACTAGCACTGGTGAAACAATACAACGAATGCAATAAGGCTGAAATTCGTCTGGCCTGTCACGTGACTCTTGCTTCACCTACTGCTCGAGTTTTATCTGCCTCCTGCACTCAGTCTGCCCGTGGCGTCTGTTCTAAGTAGTTGATGTTTTGTCTGTGCGTCGGAAAAATGTTGTGTACAGAAAGAACAAAGTTAACATCAAATTTCTTTTCAAACTTGGAAAATCTGCAAGTGAAACGTTTGTAATGTTGCAACAAGTGTTCTGCGATGATTGTTTATCGAGAACACAAGTGTTTGAGTGGTTTAAATGATTTAAAGATGGCCGCGAAGTCACAAGATGACGCTCGCACTGGCAGACCATCCGACCATCCAACCTTACTATTCAATTCATCCCTCTATTAATCGGCCATTTATACTTTCCTTGGCCCTCTTGTTTTCTTTGTTTGCGTGGGCTCTATTCCACAACTTAAAAATGAATTCTCAGCATCCATGCGGCAAGTGTGAAACCAATTGATTTCCTGTACAGGTACCTGATTTTCTATTCAGTTATACTTGAGTATAAAATCAGTTTAATTCGAGAATATCATGGAGTACGAACCAATGTGGAGCTCACTAACTCAATGATTCACATTAATTTCAAATAAAAGAAATATGATAATGATTAACTTAATGTAATAATAATAATAATGATATATTATTAATAATTACTCATTTCTGAAAGAATTGGAAAAGCTTTTTCTGAAAGGCTTTCAAAAACTGTTCGAGAGGAAAGAGAGTGATGTACACAAAAAGAGAGGGATTGTTGATTAGGTCTAGCCAAGATGCGGAATTTATAGATTTATAGATATTTAATGAATGTTAGCTGTTATGAAATAAAAACTTATATAATCACTCTTTGATGATAGGAGGTTCTTAGGCGGTTACGGCTATTATGCCATAATAGAATGGCGACAGCTCGTTGGAGCATTTGATTAGTTGTGCTTTATTTGCAAAGTTGACACAAAAAAATCAACTGTTGTTGACCACCCTGACATCGTGATAAAGGAAGCAACAAATTGACGCTTATCGTTTGGCGTTGGATGAGTTTGCAGTCGATTGGATAAACTTTTGAAGCGTTCAGCGATCTCGTCGACCATTATTAAGTGGCGCGGTTTTGATTGTTGACAGAGCGACATAACAGTCTCATGGACACTTTAATGAGGCGTCGGAGGGAAGCGCCGCGCGGCGCGCGTTATCATCGCTTCACACGTCACTTCACCGCCTGAATACACGCCACTTTCGGTCGCTATCAGTTCGCTAGCTTCGGTTTCACTCTGTCGATATACGTCAACTTGTGCTGCGTGCTCATTCACCTGCTAGCGGCGCGATTAATCAACGCCTTCGTCCGGAAACCAGCTTTCATCGCCGATCACAACTGTCAAGTCAAGTGCGCTGCGCACCTCACTAAAGTGACGCTCCCCTCACTTTTTCTGCTGACTTTGTTCTTTTCAAGTGACTTCCAATCTGTTCTCAGCAGATCATTTTGCTGTGTCAATCACTGATTGTAAAATGCAAGAAATTCGACTTTCTCAATCCAGAATGTTTATAACGGAGGTGACGACGGTTTTTGCCGGTTTTTATAATCTTCAAATAATCTAATAAAATCTTCTATAAGTACTCTGAGTTTTTTATTGTCTAGAACAATACCATAATATCAAATCAATGTGAAAAATTATCAGGAAAAGAACAAAAGTAGGACAAACAGAAACAAACTTTTACTGCTGTAGTAGAATTGAGGGTTGATTATTATCAATCCTCCGTGCAAGTGCAGATCATCGTCCTCCATGCTCAGTCACGTTGATAGAACCCTGTGTCCCACTAACTCTTCACGTATAGTTGTGACCAAATAAAATATATTTGAAGATATATGCCATCAGGTTGTGATTCCAAGATCTCATTGTCGAGTTTCTGAAATTAAGTCACAATTGAATTCAATCACAATTGAGAAATTGAGAGAAATTCCAACTCAAATACTATTGTTCTATCTATGAGTTAAATTACAATTGAAAAAAATTGTTGAACAAATTTTGATGTTGTGGAACCTCTCCATAATTCGGAAAACGTTTTGAAATTGTCAATTCCACTACATTGAACACTATGTTCACAGACTGTAATAAATTGATGTGTTCAAAGTCTAATACACAAAAACCAGGTACAGTACTGTGATTCAATGTGTCTTCGATACAGCCGAGTTAACTACTTACAATTGACTATAAGACAATTTGTTTTCACTGAATATGTACAAACTACAAACATTTTACTATTTCAAACTCAGACTACTCAACTACCTCAGCATGTTTCCTCAATTACTCCATTTGAGGAAAGTTTCTCAATCTACTTTAATAAATTCTCAATTTAATTCAGTTCTTGAACTTTAACTGTTTGCGCTGGAATTGTTATGACTGTGAGTACATTTATACATCTCTACATGACTTAGAAGATTTTCTATATTTATTGGAAAGTACTTCCTCTAGTTAATTTCATCAGTAGAAGGAATTCAATATAAATACAATAAAAATTCTATAGATTAAAATACTGAAACTTTATTTTTCAATTCAACAAACTATGAGTTCCTACTTTTTGAGTTCAAAAAGCTGATGTAGTTATCCCATTACCACACCTCCACAGCTTCCATCCAACCAACATAGGTACATCAAAGAGATTTCTATTCAACTATGCCATCTGACTTTTCATATTTGGAATCTGGTTAGTGAAAGCCATGAAAACATTTCATAAGCCATTGAGTGGTATGAATTCCGACTGTAGAGTTTCACATGCTTTCACATTAATAGGAGTAATCGGTTCATTCTCCATGCATAACAAGCCAGGTAAAGAGATGAATAGAAACCTACTACAATCGTGAAGAGTATCGGAAATACATTATTTTGCCCTATCGAGCCCCGTACGGTAGCATATTGTGTACGGTCGGGCGTGGGTGGGGCGGGGCGGGGCGGGGCGGTTTGGCTAAGCGATCAGTCTTCGAATTAAGGCCGGACCAAACCTCGTATCGCGGAATGGACTTTCTGTGTTCCGAAATGGAAAATCCTTCTCATTTCCGTTCAATCCGGACTGATTGCATCTGTTCCATGGCAAGCTTAGTACATAACGTGCTTTATTCGGTCGAGATCATTGGGCTCAAAGTAATTCCGTATGTTATGTTGTATCGAACATGAACAATTCGTGAGCGTTATCATATATCCATTATTATACCGCCATCAAATTTCAGAGTTCAGAGTGTATGTTTTATAAGCAGAGTAATAATTCGGAGTGGACTCTTGTCCTGCTAATGGATTATCAGCCTACACAATGGTCGTACAGCGTTGAACAGAACTGAACTTGTGGTGTGGTAGGCCTACAGTGGTGGATTTGATGCTCTTCATGTTTGAAAACGTCGGTCGTAGTAATAATTTGTCAACAGAGTACCAGACTAATTGAAAAGCAATCATTGTCATGCTATATCTCGGAGAAATATGAAGAGGTAATCCAGGCTTGATTTTCACATGTGATATTGTCTGAAATTCTGGAATCGATTCTTGGCTTCTTGAAGTCCTAAACAGTGAACTAGGTACGAGAGTAATCTGAGTTTCCATCCCTACAGTTAGTAAGCATACTCGTGATTTCAATTGCAATTTAATTAGGAAAAATGAAAGTCCAATATTTCTTGTAGTGTATATCAATACTTATATCTTGATCACTATCTCAATACTTATATCAATGATATAAGCATTTTATCGAAAAGAGTGAGGTTGATATTGGAAAAGAGGACTGAATCTGCAATATAAACATTAATAGCAATATATTGGTCTAATTTGATAAAAGAAAACAAAACTTTTCCCTCTTTCTCAAATTCATCATCTTTATGCTCTTTTTAGAATCTTCTGCTTCCTAGAAGAGAGGAGGCCAGACTCATTCCATTAATAGTTGAGCATAGGTTTCCCTGTAACAATCAAATCATGGTATCATTAACATAAGTAACAATATATTAGTCTAATTATTAAATAGAATAAACGAATTATTTTCCCTTTTTCTAAAATTCATCATCTTTATTATCTTTTTATCATCTTCTGCTTCCTAGAAGAGAGAAGGCCAGACTCATTCCATTTATAGTTGGTCATAGCTTTCTCTGTAAAAAATGAATAATGATCAATTATTTACCTACTCAGCGAGTTAGGGCGGTTCAAGAAACAGATTTCTCAAGATTTTTTCTCTAATATACACTCTTAAGGAAATGCTTGATTTCTAGAGATAACATTAAAAAAAACTAATAAAAAGTGGTAAAGAATCCTGGTTTTGATCCCCTGAAATTTATGCTCACCTTTTGGAGGGGTACAAACTCAGCTTGACAAGAATCAATGCTGCTAATGGTCTAATCAATGCTACTAATAAAATATTGGAAATCAGAATATAGTATCAGATTGCATCGAAAAATCTTTAACATAACATTGGCATTTCTACTCATTGTAATTGGAATAATAATAGAGGAACTATGATTGTAGAAAAATTTATTATTGATTTTTTGATTCAATGCTGTAATCTCAACCGAAATTCCATATCTGTGTAGATATTGCAGATTGGATTCTTGTAATATATTTATTATCTATTTGTTCTAATGGATCAGTAAAAGCAAGCTTTGATAATAGTACTACACAAGTACATACTGAGCAGAGGTGCATTATCACATACATGAAAGTAATCAAATATTGAAACTCACTCACTATCGACCTTGTTTGGATATGTGGGCTGAAGCGCGATGTGAACTATGTTCAAGTACACAATTGCGTTAACTGTGAGTCTGACATTGAATCCAAGACACAGAGATAACGTTTACATACCATGGAAACCATTATGTCAGGATGTAACAATTTGCAGCCATTATATTATGGACCGCTTTGTCTTCTGGGACAGTCTTATCCGAGAAGCTTGTAGACATGCATCTCTATTGTGACTGTTAAGTCTGAGAGCTAAATGAGGGTCGAGCTGTATCATTAATCTCAGAGTATTACCAGAATAATTATGCCGACTATGTGACATTGCTGCACTGCACCGACTCAAATAACTCAACTACACTGAGCTGCTTGTCAGTGACACTCACCCTTGATACTGACTGCTCTTACGTCTCCTGGAATGCGATATTGGATTGAATTGTAACATTCAGGCCTAAAGCCATCATCCTCAACAGTGATTTGTAGTAGAGCTGTCCATCTTCCTGTTGTGGAGAAGGAGCTACATTTCCCACAACATGAGAGGCTAGACCAGTGGTTACCAACCTTTTCTGATCCATCGCCCCCTCACAAGAAATAAGAAACTCACATCGCCCCCCTTTATTTTCCATATCCATTGTTATTCCTATTTCTTATTCAAATTTTACTTGTCTGATGTGAGTAATCAATTTTGAGTGACAAACATTTTTAAAACATTTATTTAATTGAGATTAATCAAATATGAATGGAAAATAAAAATAAATTAATTTCAAAATAATTTGTGTCTTGAATCAAGTTTTTAAATGAGTCCACGAATAATATAAGACTATTGTATAATAGCTATCCTAGTTATTCCTTATTGATTCAAGTACAAATGTTAATTCGACTCATAAGAATTATTTTTAAATAGAAATAAAAATTACAGATTGAAGTAACGGCCGTTTTTCTGCGGTTGACATGCATCATCAGGCTGAATCGGAACTCTGATTCAATGTTTGATTTGATGGTTCATCACTTCAATCCGTGATTTCCAATTTCTACTTGAAAGTTATTCTTGTCTAATTCAAAACTCAAGTTCAAACTTATTTCACTTGTCTAATATTAAACTGAGCTATTCTATAACTTGTTATTCTTGTAACATTTGGAGGGGCAGTATATGAGTGGATTTATTGCTGGTTTGATGTTTAATCCAGTCTGACAAAAGATTTTCCTCAGGCTCAGGCCACTCCCATGTTATGGAGGACACGAAAAGCCATCGGTCCTAGGCTGCCTAGAGTTGTTTAATAATTCATCTCGCATCATCACCCTTCTCATTACCAACGCACAAGGCTCATGAGTGCATCATGCTCAGAAAGAAATGTACTAATATGTAAGAACAAGACAGATTTAACATTCAAATATCAATAAGATTAATTCATTCAGTTATAACAAAAAAAGGGTTCTTTTTTATTGGAGAGATACGGTACAAAGTGAAATTAATTTCTTTTTCCTTAACTATTGAATCTTTCTTTATAGACCCACATCGCCCCCCAATCGCCCCCCAGGAATTTTTTCGCCCCCTCAGTAGCTCAATTCGCCCCCAGGTTGGGAACCACTGGGCTAGACGGTCAATAGCTAGGATCCCTACGCCCTCGTGCTCGTAAGTTAATACTAAAGAAGAGGCCAGTAGACTGACTCACTTCCCTCGCTTCGAATTTCGAATTCAAAATTTTCAGCTATATTTATCCTAAGAAGTCTGAGCCTCAATGATATAATTTTGGGTGGATTTGGGAAACTTCTTATGAACATTTTCCATACAATCTTTCTAAGTTCGTAACTGAAAATATATTGCAAATTTAAAACTTTTGGCAGAAGTGTTCTCCAAGAGGTTTGAAATGGACATATTTTCAGATTTGCTGACTCGCTTCCATTGAATATAGAATGAGTAATACCATTCAAGTGAATCATAAGTAGACCTACTTATAAGTAGTAATAATTCATATCTGCATCAATGAGGATAATCGCTTCTATTTATTAATTCTGGTTCACATTGAGTTTACAGTTATCAGCCATATTGAAATTGAATCATGATAATTATCTCATATACAGTTGATAATAAAGTTTAGGACTAAATACCTTACAAAACCAGTTATTATGGAAGTGGATGTTTAAATTTTGATGCCATCACAAGATTAGATGATCACAGATTATTATTATCTGATTGGTTCTAATTTGAATACCTATTATTCTCCTCTTCTTTGTTGGAAATTTCGGCTTACCGAAAGTTCAGTTTTGAATGAGTATGAATAGTGGTCCTACTTCGGTTATCCATTTTCATCTATCTCATGATAAACAGTCAAAAGGGATCATACATGTTCTTAGAGCTGCCAGGGATAAGATGAACTGAGACATTTTACCAGGAAAACGTACTAACAGTCCAGATACGACTGACAGGATGCTTCCAGACAGGCCATTTCTCCCTTGTTCTCCATTTAGACCGGGACGTCACTTGGTTCCATCGTTGGTGAAATATATTCCACAGAATCCCCAGCTCCCCATTCCATGCTTTGTGCATTGTTATACGTGTAAGCTCACACGTTTCCTTCAAAATTGATTTCGGACTCGAATCTTTCTTTACGTGCCCAGACACCAATGTGATTGTTGGAAGTTCTCAAACTGAAATGAAAATATGTTGTGGTTCCCTATCTATACATGAACTGATAATCTATATTAATAAAAGAGAGTTGGTGTCTGTACGCTCGCTTATAACTCGAGAACGGCTGAACCGATTTAGATGATTTTGGATTCGTTTGAATTTTTGAAGCACTGGTTAACATAATATCTATTAAAATATAAGAAAATCCCTTTATAATTAATAAATAGTTATTACATTAATGACATAACCTATCAAATATTTCACAGAGCTACGTTCAAACTTGCCGGCACGAACGTGTACCTACAACGGAAAGATGATCGCAATTTTAAGATCAGATTAATTAGCAAGCATATCCTAAGTCTCCGTGGCTCAGTGCAAATGTCTCTGCGTGATAACCTAGAGGTTGCGGGTTCAAACCCCGCTCTGGACCATTTCTTTTTGCTATAGGTTTTCTACTCTAATTATTTTTTACGCTACAATCATCAATTATTAAGAATGTGTTATCGTTCGTATTATGCATTTTTTATTGTTTCTAATAATAAAATTGAAGAACGGGAATAAAAAAAATTAAAAAGAAAGAAATAAATATGAAAAAAATTCTTTTAATTAGAATAGGACTGATAAAAATTGAAGAACGGAAATAAAATTAAAAAAAATAAAATAAATTAAAATGAAAAATTAAAAATAAATAAATATGAAAAAAAAATTCTTTTAATTAGAATAGGAATGATAAAAAATTGAAGAAAGGAAAAAAATAAGATTAAAAAAAAATTAAAAAAAATTAAAATAAAAATAATAAAAAAGAAAGAAATAAATAAATATGAAAAAAATAATTGGTGGGAGAAGGGGGGTGACATTTAATGGGAAAGAGGGGGTTGACATGAAGAGGGATATGTGGGGGTGACATTTGAGGGGGAATGGAGGGGGGCATTTGTGGGATGACATTTTTTTGGGGATGGCATGAAGGGGGGACATTTGTGGGGAGAAGAGGGGGGACATTTGGAGGGGGAAGAGTGCGATACGAAGTTCCGCTCTGGTCTGATTTTTTTTGCTCTAAGTTTTCTACTCTAATTATTTTTTACGCTAGAATCATCAATTAAGAATGAGTTATCGATCGTATCATATAATGTTTTATTGTTTCTAATAACAAAATTGAAGAACAGAAATAAAATTAAAAAAAAAATGAATTAAAATAAGAAAAATTAATTATAATTCTCAATTATAAATTAGAAAGTGAAATAAGTTTGTGACATTTGTGAGGAGAAGAGGGGGGACTTTGGGGGGGGGGGGAAGAGGGTGATACGAAGTTCGCCGGGACAGCTAGTCTTATATTAATAAAAGAGAGTTGGTGTCTGTACGCTCGCTTATAACTCGAGAACGGCTGAACCGATTTAGATGATTTTGGATTCGTTTGAATTTTTACAGCACTGGTTAACATAATATGTATTAAAATATAAGAAAATCCCTTTATAATTAATAAATAATTAGTACATCAATGACCTAACCTATCAAACACTTCACAGACTTCAGTTCAAACTTGCCGGCCAAGCGGCTACGGAAAGATGATCGTGTATTTGAGATGGGAAAATCTGCTCGCAGACCCCAAGCTTGGGTAGCGTAGTGCTAGAGCATCTGTGTAGAAAACATGAGGTCCCGGGTTCAATTCCCGCTCCGAACCATTTCTTTTTGTACTAGGTTTTCTACTCTAATTATTTTTTTACGCTAAAATCATCAATTTATTAAGAATGAGTTATCGTTCGTATCATACATGTTTTATTGTTTCTAATAATAAAATTGAAGAACGGGAATAAAAAAAAATAAAATAAAATAGATTAAAATAAAAAAATAAAAAGAAAGAAATAAATATGAAAAAAATTCTTTTAATTAAAATAAGACTGATAGAAATTTGAAGAACGGAAATAAAAAAATAAATAAAAAAAAAAATAAATTAAAATGAAAAAATTAAAAATAAATAAATATGAAAAAATTCTTTTAATTAGAATAGGACTGATAAAAATTGAAGAACGGAAATAAAATCAAAAAAATATAAATTAAAAGAAAAAGAAAAATAAAATAAAATACATTAAAATAAAAAAAATTAAAAAGAAATAAATAAATAAATCCTATAAATAAATATGAAAAAAATAATTGGTGGGAGGAGGGGGGTGACATTTGATGGGAAAGAGGGGGTTGACATGAAGAGGGATATGTGGGGGTGACATTTGGGGGGGAATGGAGGTGGGCATCTGTGGGATGACGTGGTTTTGGGGGTGGCAGGAAGGGGGACATTTGTGGGGAGAAGAGGGGACATTTGGGGAAAGAGTGCGATACTAAGTGCGCCGGGACAGCTTGTCTGACATATACTAGCTCTATAAAGTTCAACTGAGCAACAGTTTCAACTTGGTTTGAACTAAGGTAAATCCAAGGAGCTCAGATTTACTAAGCTCAAGTTCACTACGCTTAGTTAAACTTAGTTAAACATAGTTCAAACGAAGATGGTGCATTTGAACCTTTGACTGATAATGTTTTCACATAGGCTGATATCGAATAGAATACATACAATAGAATACATCTGTCTAATATAATTATAAAACATGAATTAAACTGTAACCCCCCAATTTCATGGCACCAAGATGATGTGATCCTATCACAATAGAAAATATCATAAAACAACACTCTTTTTAGAATCATGTTCAGAAATGAAAGACCAGGGTAGTTGAGACTGTGACACTCGTGCTTTCCTACCAATGAAATGAACACATTTTAAAAATGTATAATATTGATATATTCCAGCTCATTCAAGAGTAGTTGGTATTCTATTCAATTCTAAAACTATTAATAGTTTACTGTTGTGAAACTTGACTAACATTGTGAAATCAGTAAGCTTCATTGGAATAAGTACCCTTTTACAGTTTATTTTTATTATAGTCTCACGTTTCACAAATTTCAATGGATGTCACACGATATTTAACGGGCAATCAGCAAAGTTATGTATTATCACAACACAAAATGAATATAAAAATGTGGTTCCATCCTTAGAATGAATGGTTTCAGTTGATTGTATTTGTAGCTGTATAGTAACTGAAACTTACTGTATATGATTTCTCTCCAATAGACCCATTTCTCTCACCCAAATTTTGGGTGCTTAGTTGCTCTCAAAAGCTTTCCTTTAAAGCACCTCTCAAATCTTATACCAATATTTTGCATTCTGTTTTTGATTACTGTTACATTTTGTCTGCATTAAAGCAAACTGATACTAAATAATGTATAGAAATTGATACCTGATTCGATCGGTTTCGACCTGGAACTAGTTAAGATAATCTCTCATATACTTAGTGATTCTACAGAATTGAAGAAATTCAGAGTGCAACCATCCGATTCTAATTCCATTCCATTAGTCTAAGTCATCACCATTTATTCCTTGCTATTATTTCTGAAATTTCTCTAATATATTTCTGAAGTAGAGTCATAACGTGAGAGTCATTCACTTTACTTGCTGACCTGTCTTCTCAAGGAGCTCTAGATGATAGTTCCACTTCAATAGAAGTACTGTTTGGTGGGAGGAATCAAAAAGCTAGCTTTCTACTTGCAGAACAAAAAAGTCAAGCCAAACCTACTAAATAGTAGGAAAATAAAACTCGTACAAGGCGATTGCCTACGATCCTTCTTCACTTCTCCCCTATAGATTCTCTATACTCTTTCTTCGTTCAACCTCAAACATTTTCCTTAGGATGGACCAGTGCCAGCAACGCAACAAAATTGGTAGGCTACTCCTTGGAAACTCTTATCTCTCCACCATTCCTCTTACCTTGGCTTTTGCCTCTAAAATGAAACAACAGTAGCATTTTCATCTCTGAAACTCATTTTCTAGAGGTCAGGTCAGATTGATATCATAAGCTCTGTTATTTTGCTATAAAAATAGTTGTTGAATTTCTTCTTCATCGCATAATCCTTTCGTGATCTTCAGTGGGGATTTTTTGTCTGATGGAACTTGAAACGTTCATAACAATGTATTCTGGAAATATTATTTATTGGGCGTAAGTCGTTTGTGTATAACTCCGCAGAGAGGAAATAGTATAATAAAATATATATGAAATATTTATTAGGATACATCCAATAATCTACACATATAAATAATACTAGTGATACACTAATACAGCTAATTAAACTTATACAACTAAACAAAAATATCCTCTATAATTATACGAAATATTCGAATTAATATATGCACGTAAACAACTCAAGTCATAAGTTATTCATCAGCAAAACTTCAGTGGGAATGCTTGAGGAAAAGAGATGTTTTAGAAGAACCGAACTCATCTCCACTAGAAGCGTTAACAGGACGGGGTGAATGGAATAATCCGTCACTTCCACACCACTTCAAGTTATGTGTGGAACGTCAATGATAGAAGATGATACCATCAATTTGTGGAAAATAATCGAGACACGTCCAAATGATGTGAGTATGAAGTGGTGAGGACCTTGTCTCGAGCTCTATTCCAGGTGGTGTCGTGAGTGGAAATATATTGATGGCTGCGGTGTTGAAACAAAGCAGTGAAAGAAATACGGTTGTAGAAAGGGGATGAGAAGCAGGTTGGCTCAAGGAGCAGCCGAACCTTATAGGAATGCCTACGTGAGTGCTTTTCGAAAACAGAAACCGGCAGTTTATTGTCTGCCGCGGCCTGTTGTCAAGTAGAAAGTTTCCCAGTCAGCTTCCACTCGCCACTCACACTTCAGCACACTAAGAGATATTTTCAATTGGAGTACGAAGGGAGGGGGTGGGGGATGGAGGGGTGTTGTTTGTCGATGAGGGCGGCTGAGTGTCAAGCCATGCAAGTTGAAGGAAGCTTCTACATACTATTCACTAGAACCGAAGAACATTGTTTCTACGCCCAACACAAAACAAAACCAACGAATGTAGCCGAGCAAACACATTGCACTAGTCGCTCCCCGACAATTTGAGAGACTCAACTCACATTATTATTCTGGATAAACTGTGTCTGGAAATGTCACAAACTTCCAACATGGTGAGTTGCGATGGAGATGGCATGAGCTATTATCTTGTATGTTGGCCTACATAATTATCTCTCTCAACTTCGTCTGAGAAATAGCTCGAGCTAGGTATACTACTGCCACATGAAATCGTTATTCCAATGATACTACATTTCATAATCCATCATATCAATGCCAAAATCACTCACCTGGTGAGTGAAATTCTCAGATACTCATTTATTCATGTTTGAATGAAATGTGGATTTGGAGAAATTTTCACTAGTAGGCTAATTTTCTAAAAGTATTAGATAGCAACAAACATCACAAAATATGATAATAAGTGTGGAAGGATCCCGAAATGTCGGGGGAAATATTATGTTGGAACTATGAAATTACCATGAATTTGTTTTCAAAATTTGATTATTCAATGTAGCTCGACAGTCGAATTAATTATTGAAATTAATAAGAACTGATCTATCAGCAATATACTATGTAAATCATTATAGAGGTGTCAACTATCAATGGATAGATATTTCTGAATCAACCAGGACTCGAGAATTGGCATTGCAATGTTGAAATGAAATTGTAACTTATCTGGAATCAAACTATTGTGTTGCGAAATCAATGATTGTGAGTGAAACTCCCGCATTGCAACGAAATGGCGTCATGGGGACGGACGAACATCCGAAAGATACGGTTAGTTCTATTGAATAGTCGCGTGGGCACTTGTTATTCTGAATAATTCTGGAATGTAAACATGAATAAATAGAGGTTCCGTTCTATCGATTGAATTGCACGATAAAACCGCAGCAGAAAAGAGCAAAAGAGGTCAAAGCAAAGTCATCCAAACCCAAGCTCCAGCCTCGGTTTTATAACTGAAAAATAACGCCATGCTTTATAGTTTCGAATCACACGTTTTCCCACTATTTGTGTGTGTGCCGATCGTTAAAATTAATGACGTGTGTCTTGTCGCATGAAAAACTTTTCGAAAGGCCGACGCCATTTTTGTGCAAGCTCATGCCATCGAGGAGATGAATCTCTCCGCATTCTCACTTAGCACAAATGCTATTTACCGCGATATCAGGATCCATTGCGTTATTAATGACTATCACGAATAATTAACCGTCCTTGATAGCATCGACAACGCACATTATAGCTCTTCAGCTTTGATATTCAAATGGAGATCCTGGGCTAATATTTAAGTTAGATCATCGTTGCTCAGATTTCAGAGAATTGCAAGTGATCGATATTGAGTGGATTGGAGTGGTCCGTAGCCGAGGGCAATAAGCGCCTGTCTGATAATCCAAAGGTTCCAAGATCGAATACAGTTGCCGGAACGGATTTTGACAGAAACGGCCACTCCCGTCTTTCGGAGGAGACGAAAAGCCGTCGGTCCCGACCGCCTAAAAAAAACAAAAACAGTCATCATCTCTCATCATCACCCCTCTCATTACCCACGCACAAGCCTAGAGCTCATGTGGGCATCACCCTCAAAAAAAAAAAAATTGATTTTGATATTGTCCATGACTTTTCCATGATATGTTCTACGTTCGTGTTATATACGACAGGGTAGTATCAGACCTATCATGATTACTCAGACATTGTACCAAGTCCGTTGAGTTGCCATACATCAGTATTCTATTCTATTCATCAGGAGTACACCATGCATACTTCGTCATTATTGAATTTATTCATTCAAATTATTATGACAGTAACTCAAATGATCAAGTAAAAAACAAACTGATAGAAGGGGAAGTATTTTTTATTCCACCTAGAATATTGGAATAAAACAGATAGTTGAACGGTCTTTGATCCAAATTAGGAGCACCTCATTTACATGTATCCGATCATTTTTCAATAAACATGAATTGATTCACTTCCATGTTTCATAGAGAATAGGGAGCCTGAAAACTCCCAAGAGAACTTACGTTACGGATAAAATTTTGTTCCTACTCAGCATTACTCAGAAAGTTACAGACAACTTGAAACCTTAGTAGTAACCTTGTGTAGTTTCTATCTGCCTCTATATTACAAAAAAAAAAAGCTTCTGACATGAAATCTCACTGATCCTTTCTACCATCTTTTGGTGCATTTATATGATAAGAAATCTTTTGAACCACTACCATTCCAACTTATCAATGCGAGTGCTACATTTCAGAATTACATTTTAGAAAGTTGGATGGAATAACTGGGTATTGAAGTTTTTAGATTTTAAGTTGTAAATTGCAGTAGATCAAGTGAAACGTGATTTTCTGAAAATCAATAAAACTCAAAACAACACTTCTTTGATTCTGAAACTTCCTACAGAGAAAAATCAGTAATAGACCTGGCAACCTCAGCTGGAAGTGATATGCAGAATTTGATATCGGCACGGATCGAATCAGTACATGAATATTCAATTGATACCGGGGCATACACGCCATGAATATGCAACTCAACTCATCACTTACTAGTTCGCAACAAATCTATATAGAATGTACTGTATTATACACAGGTTGAATATATTTGTATCTAGAATGTAATGATACTACTATATATTTAGAAGTGATCAATAGTTTACGATACAACGCGCGCTGAATGGCTGGACCACTCCAATTCACACTGTTTCACAACATGAAGTATTTGAAAATGCAATCGTATAGAAAGATAGTGAATTCTTTAAAAAATGCAGTATCCCAGAATGTTTTTGCTGCTGATAATATCCACATAGGTTTATGAGGTAAGTGTTCAGGCTTGTACAAAACATTTACAAGTTGGAATGAGAGCTGAACCGGTGCAGCCAAGGTAATTGGAATACTATTCTATTTACCTTGGTAGCAACGATAGCAAAGAGAAGTTTCCACGCTCTGTATTAAGGCGCCGGCTTGTTACTTATTCTTTATTATTATTATTGTTTACATGTTAAAGTATCTTGTTACAAAAGATATATCATAATATTTAAGAGTGGAATATCCAACCTATAACTGTGAATAAAATAGTCTATACATATATTATATAGATATATGATCAAAATCAATGAAAATTGCTAGAATTCCGTAACATTTATCCATTTCAGGTGACAGAGCTATCCAGGATATTGATTAGAAGGAGCAATTCGGAACTCTATAATTATGTGCACATGACGTGTGTAAATGTTCCATTGAAATATTATCATTACGCTAAATTTTTCCTGTACAACACTTACTTATACTGAAACATTTTTGTTCACATACTATGAATTTTTTCAAGCAATTTCTGTGTAGGAAATAACTGTGCTGAGAGGTGAAAAGACGCAAAGGAACGAAAATGATTTTTATATTGGCAACACTAGAATTCCACAGCCTTCATGATTGTTTCACACGTGTGCAAAGCTTCTCAGTACATAAATAAGTCTCTGAAAATTGAATCGCCAACAGGAAAGAATCCTGGGTTATCAAAGCGAATATGGACTTCTGTGGTATCTGTTGTTTTCTATTTTGATATGCAATTTCTCTCACAGCTTCTACTCCACCAGTTATTGAAGAATAACTTCAACAGAACTGAAGATGAAAATTTCAATATTGTCACAATGTAATTTTTTCAAAAAGTTTTTTTTCAGTATAGAGATTCTCCATTATTGTATTGTGAAGTGTTGAATATTTTTTTCGGACAATTTCGGTTGAGCATTAGGGCTTTGTCTGATCTTGGTTGACAAGTGTTTTTTTTTTTTTTTTGGAAATACTTTTACCGTAATAAGTAAAAGGCACGCTTTGAAAGGACGAATATTCATATGTAGAAGAAGGTGAAAAGATTTTCCCGGATAGAACTCATAATCTATCTTCAAATAATGAAAGCTTCAATACATTGGGAAATACATCATATCTAACGCACACGTTTTGCTGCAAATGTGACTGTCCTTTTTTGTCAAAGGTGTAGCAACTCATATTGCTTTGACGCATATTCCGATCAAATGCACCAGTGATATTGAATATTGTGTCATCACATATGGACTAAACACTATAGCTTGGAGGAAGAGGATGAAAATCACTACCAGTCAATCTCCCCCGACTTTCATCTCCTCAAATTCACTCACTCACTCTACTGCCAACAGCTCCCAGGCATTGCCTCCCAATGAATCAAGAGCGAAATCCATTCTGATTCAGTGTTTCTCCAGATGCTCATTCCAATACTGTTTTGTAGAACTTTATAGGGATCACGATCCAAATCTTTCTTCTCATATAGTGATAAAAGGTTGCTGTCAGACCTGATTGGGATGAAATTGAGAAAAGAGTGTTCGTATCGCTCAGATTCCCACTCTTCTAAACAGAAGGTTTTTATTTGAAAACACAGATTAAGTTTACTGGCTCCAAAATTTTCATCATTCAATATTTAATATTATTTGGGAATAAAGGCTACCATTTATGTTCAGATTCATTAATATATAAATGAATGTATCTATATAGATTCCAGATACTGATACGAGGTTGTAAATATAAAGCGATTGATTTGGCTTTTGAAGTGTTCAAGAAAAAATAGAGTAGGTTGCATCATCATCAACATAAGGAGGAGATTCCTAAAAAAAAAATTATCGTCGATGTCTATCTCTTAAGAAAGATTTAATGATATTAAAGTCAAAAATAAATTTGATGGTATCGTCTTTGAATTCATATTCTTCTTATAATATTATAATATGAACTTTGAAGTAATGAAGCTAATGTACAACCGAACCCGCTCTATTCACATCCTCTATCCTCTATTCTCAGTAATACAAAATACTTACGTCCTTTAAAATACAATGTATGTGCAATGTGCATTATTCATCTGTAGCACTCGAGAAATGATGTTATTCATAATTTGACTGCAACTGAATCTTATATACTAGATAGCCGTGAAATAAACCCAGAATATTATTCAAATTCCAGTGAAACGATTTTCAATTAATTGGTGACTGTTTGCAAACAAGAATCTATTTGTGTTTGGTCTAGTGATAAACAACACACTAGATACAATACGTGAAATTGTGTCTCTCGTGTGCATGGGTATGAAGCACTATTACATACAGCTCCATTGCTGATCAATTTGGATCAATTACGCTTATCATGTTTGCACTCTCAACAAATAAGCTCACCGCAAACAGTGGGTAATTCGATTGATGTCTTGATCATCAGTAATACAAACAAAACAGTGCAATCGTGAGATTAGTCCCATAGCAAAACGTTATTCATTATATAGTCAAGCCCGCAACAGCAATAATAATATTTAACTTTCTCTTCAGTTAGTTGTTGGCCCTTGCTCAATCCAAACATCATTATTCAGGGGTCGGTGCGGCCGGGGCAGGGCTGGAACTGCGGCACACAGCTGAGTAAACGCGGCCCATTTGAATTTGGAGAATGGAGCCGCCGCTCAATTGAGATTTCAACTTCCACTCGGCTTGTCATTATCCGCTCACTTTCACCACATGCACAAAGTTATTTTAGGCTCTGGAAAAATGATAGATATTCCAAAGAATGAGAAATGAAACGTAGAGATTTATAAGAACGTGTGTGAACGCCTATCCAATAGGAACGAATATCAAGAATACGCTCATATCGTGAGCTTGATGAGTCGCTCCAACCATCTGAGAAGCTTTTTACTTTTTTCAAGTGAATTTTCAGTGTAAATACTAAGGAAAGATGTAGGAGAAAGAACGGAGTTAGACTGTAGGATAGACCCATACATTTGTGAATGTTGGGCACTAGTATTAACTCAATGTGAATGATTTAGACCACAGAACGGACGTCGTACGAGAACTTGGCACGGACACTACTGTATAAAAATAGACAAATGCATTTAAATTTGTGTGAATTGGTCTATTTTATTGTACAGTAAAAGAAAATTATCATTATGTTTCACTAACTGAATACCGCACAATGTCCCCGTCTGACGACCGTTCTGGGTGAGTTGGGTTACCTTGTCTTGCCATTCCTTGGCCCACTGTCCTCAGGGCATGCCGGACCTCGCCAGGCGATGCCAGATGCAGACTGTGGGACAGGCTCATCTGTGTAGGTCTGTGTACGCCTGTATACGTCTGGTGTCGTCTGATCTGGTTCCATTCAGAATGGATTAGACATTTTCTTCATGAATAATAGACAAGTTGTTTAAACAACAACAACAAAAACAACAAAAAGTTTTTTTAAACAACAACTGTCGTTGAAAAAAATAATGAATTGATCTATGTGATCGTTCTGTCAATGGAAGACTATGTTCGGATGACGTGGTGTAAAAGTCTTGTTTTTATTAAAGGCTCTTATTATCTATCATGAGTATGCAGTTGAATTTCACCTTTTTTTGCATTACTATAACAGTGAACTAAAGTTTTCTCCAAATAAACATTCCAGGCTGTTGAACTAACAAACAATTTCAAACGCCTACTCCTTCGCATGCTTGTTTCCAGAACATCACAGTAGAACGAATAACGATATGATGAGTTATAATATCATACTCTTGAAAATAATAGACCAGGCACAAGTGCTGAGTCTATATAGTGCTGAGACTATAAGTGCCTATGTGAAGCCTCATTTTCAATCTGATTTCATAACGTAGGTTACTTGCACTTCTTTACAAAAAACATGAGATTATCGTGGTCTTTAAGGATTATAAGATTATAATTAAAAGATTATAATTAATTTTGTCTAAAGCTGAGTAGACAATGTTTACAAGGATATTCTACATTTTTTATTGAGAGGTGGTAATGGAGCTATGAACCTCGACATACTTGGCTCGACGTACTGTACTTACAACATCTTAGCAATGGATACAATTGATAGTACAGTATACGTAAACATGAAAGCAATGAATAATAACTATGAAGTTGTTGAATAACGAAATAGTTACAGGTAGTCGTAATGTTACAGCAATATGAAAGGTTTCTCTTTTTTGGGTTTCCATTTCAATAGAATTTTTCTTTTGCATATTTCATATTTCATAGTATGGGAAAGCCAGGTGTATACACAAAAAAGGCTACTCTGCCTGTAGAAGACACCGAAAAGCTCCTCGCTGATATTACAACGAAATATTTATAACAAACTCTGGCAGAAAAGTTATTGCTCCTTATGGACTCATCAAATGTCGTCGAGATCTGGATAAGGTGGCCGAGTGCCACAAATATTGATGAAAATTTCATATTTGAAATTCCGTCGCGCAGTAGTGCCGGCTGCAAAACTTTTCTCATCATCGTTTCTTTTCTTGCGCCTCGTTTCATGACGAGGAGGACAGCGGCTAAGAGAAAGCACGGCTAATTTGGTGGAATAAGTGAAGGGTCAACTATCACCACCACTAACACTACTTGCGGCTGAACACTGTTTGTTGAGGGGGAGAGAGTGAGAGGGTGTGAGTTCAAGTGGGAGAGAAAAGAAAGAGTGAAAGAGAGTACAAAAAAGGGTGAGTGAGAGAGAGGGCTGGCGGCGGTCGACCGTTTCGCAATTCGCGTAGATTTCCCTGAAGCGTCATTAGACAAAGCTCATGGCAGCACTTCTCTAGGAAAAAAGTTTTCTGGTCATTAATCCCCACCTCTATCACTCCATTACAAGTTTGCGCCAAGCATCACTCACCCACCAATCGTCTACCTAGCATTCATAGATCATTCACAACCAACTTCACACAATTCGATGACTTTATTAGCAAAGTTGATAGTTAATTAATAGTGATCATCAATTCCATAACATAGGACATTGAATATTCAAAACTATTCACTTCAACGAAAATCTTCTAGAAAACTGTCCTAAAGAAATACTCCACTTTACTCAACGCTGAAATTATCCAACTATAAAGAAAAATATTGGGTACACTTTTCCCGAAGAACTTGACATTTTTTCCAAAAAACGTGAAATCGTTTCCGTACCGCTGTTACAGCAACAGCGGTACTGCTGTGATGCAAATTATTATTGTTTGTTCTTGCCTCTCACAGGTGATAACTATTATCATTTGGCAAAGATACTAATCCTCTTGACATTGGTGAATTCAAAGCTCATGATTCTCACAAAATTTGGAATCGCAGCTAAGAGTTACAATAATTTCTTATTAGTTTGAATATATCATTTCCTGAAATTTTTAATTGAAAGAGTGTACCACTCTATCAAATTGATCCATTTTTTTCGCTGAGGGTGATGCCCACATGAGCTCTAGGCTTATGCGTGGTAATAAGAAGGGTGATGATGAGAGATGACGACTACTTTTTAGGCAGTATGGACCGACTGCTTAACGACTCATCCCATAGATTCATGAATTTACTTCTTGTGATTAGCTAATGATATTAAGAAGATTTCAATTATCATTCATTTAATTTTTTTTCTAATAATCAATGCCGTGGGAAAAATTGAGAGGCAAACCAAAACAATATTCTTAATCGGAATCCAATATGAAAAGTCTATAAAATATTGTATTATTGTGAGATACTCATAGGAACTTTACTTGGTAACATTAACCTATGTAGAGCTTCTTGATAACTCTATAATATACCATTGAATATTGTATTGCCACACAATAGTCTCATGTATCATAATTATATTTTATGATACATATTGATACAATTAAAATTATTCTATTGATACAATTTTCAATAAAAACAATTCATATTAATTTGTTGAATCAATAATACAATATATAGAAAACAATACTCCTATTATACCAAACATACAGAAGCCTAATACTTCTATTCCAAAATTTACTCTAAAAATATCCAAAGCTAGGTTTTGTTCTATTGATCACACGCCCAATTTAAACAAGATACAATGAAATTTTACATTTTCAGAATTTGGTAATGACATTAATTCAGAGATTACATTTCTGGGAACTCTGAGAGTAATTTCGTGATTCATCTCAATTTCCAGCTAATTCCAATTGTTCAGAATTGTTGGAATAAGTAGTGTTAATGTCAGTCTTAGTTGAAAAGAGAGCAACTGGATGATAAAACGTACTAAGTTCTTCCATCATCAAAGTTGCTATTCATCAAGCTTTCAGCCATCGAAAATGATTAAGGCTGTGCATCAGCTTATTTGGAACTTTTTTCTGGTGACATTTTTCGAAGTTTTACGATTTGGATACTATTAAGCTATCAAAATGAAATAAATTTTACTCGAAGAATTTTCTTTTTTGTTCACTAGTTTGTGAGATATGGGCACCTAAAGTTACAATTTTTGGGGTAATTGATCTCAAAATTGGTTGCAAATAGAATCATGGAATTTCGAGCATACATGTTTGAAGGTATTGTTCATGATTTGAAATACTAAATTTCTCAAAATATCTAATTTTGAAAAAGTTGATTTTTTAAAATAATTTTTTATGGAATAACTATTTAGTATATTAAAATGAAAAATATCTCAATTCAATGTGTTATGTCTCATCTTGTTATTGAGAAAGTATAGAAGCTTCAAATCATTTCACTCAAGAGATCAATTACCCCAAAATTATCATGGACTCAATATAGATTTGCCGAGTCTGGGTGAGATGCTACTAACACACACACACAACCGTTCACACACGAGCTCTCATACGCAATTCGACGTACACTCAAGCAGTGTTGTCTGATTGACTCTATGCAGTGGAAACAATGACAAGGTCATTGTACGTTCTCTTTCTCTCAGCCGGCTACTACACCTTCTCATTATAGACTTAGCTCTGTTGAATAACAGAATAGAACAAAACGTAAAAGCAAAAATAATTTCCGCTCAGCTGTTTCTCACTATACTATCTCTCTCTCTCACTATACCATCAGCTTATCTTCATACTATCTTTCATCCTCTCACCTTTCCTCTCCCTTCTGATGGAAAGGTAATATTCAAACCATAAAAGTTTTATTCATGAATGGGAACACAGATTACTCAGTACAGCTTTTTCGTTATACTTTGCTGTGTTTTTGAATTCACGAACATGGAATGAAGCAAAGATTATTGTAAATTAGTAGTCTTGTGAGACAGGTTACTCACTACTTTCGGAAGAGAAAAGAGATTATACTCAAATCTCAAATTAACACAAAATAGAGGCAAATAAAAGGAAATCCAGTTTTATTAAGTCATTTATTTTTTATTTATAAATGAAATAACTTTAAAAATTTTACTTCCAATTTATAAAAAATTACAACAATTCACATAAAGTAACAGAAACACTTGATTTGTTGAGAAAAATATTTGAAGCTACTGTACACTGGAACCTGGATAATCCAAACTTAGATCATTCTTATTCTTTGTATGATTTGTTAATAATAATAATAATAAAGATGATCATTATTATTAATATAAACCTTTGATTTCAATGTAATATTAGTTTATAATAAATAATTACTCTATTATTTTTTATAATAGTAGAAAAATGTAGACTTTTGTTGAAGAAAAGCACCCTTATGATTAGGGGCAATTCCAGATGGCTTGATAGATGACGATGGACTCTTTGAAATCGAAGTGTTTATATTAATTTAATAATATTTTTTAAATAATAATTCAAAATAATATTCAGCTAATGAAGTCAAGATGAAAAATAAGTCAAGAAGGAGAAAGAAAGAAATAAAGAAGAAGATAGAAAAGACAAAAGATGCTTCAAATTTTTAAAATTCAAATTTCATTTCCATTCAGCAGTAAATTACTCTATTACCCCATCAATGGGCAGAGAATTACAACTAATAACAATTTGAAAAAAGCAAAAGAAACATCAGAGCGCAGAATGCGACTTGTGCTGAAATATGATTTTACATTACTAAATTACAATTCAAAAATATATATAAATAAAACCGGAAAAAATACCTAGTAGATAGTAGATTGCTAGTGGCCATGAATACTGTATAATATAATTTGCTTATTTATTATTATTATAATTATAATTATAATAATAAATTTAATAATAAATAAATTATAATAATAAAATTATAATTATAATAATTATAATTATAAGTATTATAACCATTATAATTATAATTATTATAATTATAATTACAATTATTATAATTATAATTATTATAATTATAATTACAATTATTATAATTATAATTATTATAATTATAATTATTATTTTCATTATTATCACTAAATTTCTTGCAGCAGGGGCAGGAATTAGAAAAAAGCTCTGAAGATATTCAAAACTTACATTTCCGGGATATTCATTAATTTATTATTATAATAACATTTATTATTATTGTTATTAATAATGAACTGGGGTTTTTAGCTCTTGGCATACTTAGAGCAGTTTTATAAACATATATACTGTACAATTAACACTATATATACACCGTAATAAAATAAACACGATAACACTGTAAGTATAACACGTTTATCTTCTACATTATTATATTATGACAAATACCTAGTAAAAAAATCACAGCAAAAGGCTTTTTATTCACAAGCTCCAAAACTCCTCTAACAAACTGCAGACGAAACTGGATCCAAGTCGAGTGACTGCGATTCCACCCCATTCCAGTGAGGGTGTGTATTTGTCTTTGTTATGATGAATGAGCTCTCCTATTCAAAACAACAGCGACGTGCATGTGACGAATCGCTGTAACCTTGTATCATTTCTGGAGGGGGCGAGAATGAAAATGAAAACCAACATGCCAACAGATAACAGAACGATGACAATATAAAGAAATTGCATAATTATCAATGGATATAAGCGGGGGTGAGAGAGATTGATCTTTTATTCATTCTCCTTTATGAAAGAAACCTTTGGCAAATAACTACCTAAGCATCTACTACATTTACAAGAAAATTTGAGAGCAGGATGAAAATAGTAGGTGTATGGAAACATTTAAATATAGAGTAGAGAGAGAGAGAGAATAGAATAGAATATTCACTTTATTCATGTAGATTACAAAGTATGTCGCTTAAATTCTAGGTCATGATAGTTGTTACAATGAACGTCATTTAAAAATAGTAATTACAGTATCGGATTCACTGAACAAAACATGAGATTTTAAATGAAAATATATAGGTGTAAGTTTAATTCTAGATTGTTGAAGTCGACTTGAGTTCTAGTTCATGATATATTTTATGTTGAAATGAACGTCATTGAAACAATTGAAATAAAACTAATTGCAACATGGTTTTGCATCTACAAGAAATGGCGGAGTTTGGACATATAAATGTCCATTCTTGGAGAAGGATATGCAAGGACATCCTTCCCATCAACACTCAACCGTAAAATTATTTAGATAGCTGTAACTAAAACTGAAATGAAATTTTGAAATATTATGTGATATGAATAAAATAAGATGGATGATAAACAAGAGTAATGTACACTAAAGATGGAGAGAGAGAGAAAGTAGGAGAGAGAGAGAGAAAGATTAGATTATGTAGATAACAAAAATTATCTGCTTCGATTTTAGTTGACAAAAGTGTCAAGTATTTAGTAGTAATATTATTTTATAAATTTAAAAAATTATGAGCAATCATTTTTTATCAATATGAGTATTAGAAGCAATGCGATAATGTATGATTGTGATTATGTACATGAAATGGCGAAGTATGAACATATAAATTTCCATTCTTGGACATCCTTTCCATCAAACAATTGACCGTCAAAGAGAGAGACAGAGAGAGAAGAGAGAGAGTATGTGTATGTGGAGAAAATAAAAGAGGGAGTTATAAAATTAAATCGTAATACAGTAATACAAAATAATTAGTATTCATCTATGTATATCATTATATTATTTGTAAGTTTTAATTCAATAATATAACTTAATTAGTATTTATGTATTGTCACAACACATTTCGAATAGAGCCGGCTGAGGCCCGAAGATTGAAGGAGATAGATAAATGATAAGAAACTGAAAACAAGACTCACCTAAAATTAATTCTTAATAAGACAAAAATAAGGCTTCATAAAAATAATAGGAAAATCATAGGAAGGCGTATTGTAAGTAGAATTTTCCATTTCCTAGTTAGAAAACCCTAATGCTCTACGATTGTGTGGGAGCTATCCGGAGAAAAATTCCTTACAGTATCCAAGTTTTTAATTACTTTGGACTACATTCAAGTTCATTGAGGCGTCCACATTCTATGAGAAAATAATTCATTGGGAACTTATTTTGGATATCTTTACTCTATCTAAGAGTATTAGATAGAGTTGAGGCAGACTTCCTTCTTCCTTCATAGGCCTATAGGAGAAAAAGTGATCAGAAGTACTGTATTAGAACTACAAACAATGCGTAAGCATTCTCTTACTACAACGCAAAGTAATTGAGAGATTAGAAATATGGCAACGATGTAAGAATGCGAGCTGGCGCTGTTCGCTCCTAGGTTGCTGCACCATACTGTCTATCAAACTCGACTCGAGTCACACATTTACCGTTTCAGTCCACACCGGGAAAAAGCGGAGTCAACGGATGTGACGAACAGCCTTAAGAGCGAGTGCCAGTGCGCGCGCGTGGGCTTGGTGAGTGTCCTACTAGGATCTGCACTTGAAGGAAATGACCCTATCCCCGTACTCGCGAGTCAATTGTCCTCAATTACTCGGGAATCGTGTACTCGGTGTCTGCCACAGACTTGCACTCGTCGTCAGCCGAAAGCAAGTGCTGAGTAGGTGGTTACGAGAAACCATAGCTAATTGGACGGCATCTCAACCAAGACGACTGTCAATTAGTAATAGACCTGCTAATCTCCAATTAGAATATTTCATCCATTCAATTCGCATTAAGATCATTATTATAATCAGCGATCATGTGTCATGATCATGTCTTCATTTGGTTTGCTAAGTAAATAAAATGTGGGGGCATTTTTGACAAAAACTTCTCTGATCAATCAATATTCAAATTGAATCAAATATTTTTTATTCCATAAAACTAATTTTATAATAGAAAACACTTGTTGATAACTCACTGGATATATTACTTGTGATTCCTTTATCAAATGAAAATACAAGAAAAATGCGTAACGGTTTTTCGTGAACATGTTCAAGGAAGCTGCAAAATACCAGCAAAAAACCTGCAAAAATATATGTAAGTTTGAAAAGTCAATAAATATCACATTGTATTTATTATTTACTTGTATATGTTGAAGATTTTTGTACCGTTGTTTATTGAGAAATAAATTTATTTAATTATTTACGTTTAAAAATAGCTCATCCGTGCCATCTCATCCCGATCCCATTATCATAAATTTAATATGATGATTGTAATAAATACATTATATATTATTATAAATACAAATTAATTTTGTATCTATGAATGTTAAGTCAGAGGATTCGTTTTTTATAAGAACATATAAGAGATTCAACAAACAAATACATCGATATGAGATTCATAGTGTGAATATTGTTTTTCAACTAGATTTCACAACCATAAGTCGCTTTCAACAATATCTTCTGTCATTGTTCTTCATTTCTTCAGTCTTCATCTTGCGTACAACCATTGAATGAATATACGAGGTGTGGCCAGAAATATACCGGACTAGCACTGGTGAAACAATACAACGAATGCAATAAGGCTGAAATTCGTCTGGCCTGTCACGTGACTCTTGCTTCACCTACTGCTCGAGTTTTATCTGCCTCCTGCACTCAGTCTGCCCGTGGCGTCTGTTCTAAGTAGTTGATGTTTTGTCTGTGCGTCGGAAAAATGTTGTGTACAGAAAGAACAAAGTTAACATCAAATTTCTTTTCAAACTTGGAAAATCTGCAAGTGAAACGTTTGTAATGTTGCAACAAGTGTACTGCGATGATTGTTTATCGAGAACACAAGTGTTTGAGTGGTTTAAATGATTTAAAGATGGCCGCGAAGTCACAAGATGACGCTCGCACTGGCAGACCATCCGACCATCCAACCTTACTATTCAATTCATCCCTCTATTAATCGGCCATTTATACTTTCCTTGGCCCTCTTGTTTTCTTTGTTTGCGTGGGCTCTATTCCACAACTTAAAAATGAATTCTCAGCATCCATGCGGCAAGTGTGAAACCAATTGATTTCCTGTACAGGTACCTGATTTTCTATTCAGTTATACTTGAGTATAAAATCAGTTTAATTCGAGAATATCATGGAGTACGAACCAATGTGGAGCTCACTAACTCAATGATTCACATTAATTTCAAATAAAAGAAATATGATAATGATTAACTTAATGTAATAATAATAATAATGATATATTATTAATAATTACTCATTTCTGAAAGAATTGGAAAAGCTTTTTCTGAAAGGCTTTCAAAAACTGTTCGAGAGGAAAGAGAGTGATGTACACAAAAAGAGAGGGATTGTTGATTAGGTCTAGCCAAGATGCGGAATTTATAGATTTATAGATATTTAATGAATGTTAGCTGTTATGAAATAAAAACTTATATAATCACTCTTTGATGATAGGAGGTTCTTAGGCGGTTACGGCTATTATGCCATAATAGAATGGCGACAGCTCGTTGGAGCATTTGATTAGTTGTGCTTTATTTGCAAAGTTGACACAAAAAAATCAACTGTTGTTGACCACCCTGACATCGTGATAAAGGAAGCAACAAATTGACGCTTATCGTTTGGCGTTGGATGAGTTTGCAGTCGATTGGATAAACTTTTGAAGCGTTCAGCGATCTCGTCGACCATTATTAAGTGGCGCGGTTTTGATTGTTGACAGAGCGACATAACAGTCTCATGGACACTTTAATGAGGCGTCGGAGGGAAGCGCCGCGCGGCGCGCGTTATCATCGCTTCACACGTCACTTCACCGCCTGAATACACGCCACTTTCGGTCGCTATCAGTTCGCTAGCTTCGGTTTCACTCTGTCGATATACGTCAACTTGTGCTGCGTGCTCATTCACCTGCTAGCGGCGCGATTAATCAACGCCTTCGTCCGGAAACCAGCTTTCATCGCCGATCACAACTGTCAAGTCAAGTGCGCTGCGCACCTCACTAAAGTGACGCTCCCCTCACTTTTTCTGCTGACTTTGTTCTTTTCAAGTGACTTCCAATCTGTTCTCAGCAGATCATTTTGCTGTGTCAATCACTGATTGTAAAATGCAAGAAATTCGACTTTCTCAATCCAGAATGTTTATAACGGAGGTGACGACGGTTTTTGCCAGTTTTTATAATCTTCAAATAATCTAATAAAATCTTCTATAAGTACTCTGAGTTTTTTATTGTCTAGAACAATACCATAATATCAAATCAATGTGAAAAATTATCAGGAAAAGAACAAAAGTAGGACAAACAGAAACAAACTTTTACTGCTGTAGTAGAATTGAGGGTTGATTATTATCAATCCTCCGTGCAAGTGCAGATCATCGTCCTCCATGCTCAGTCACGTTGATAGAACCCTGTGTCCCACTAACTCTTCACGTATAGTTGTGACCAAATAAAATATATTTGAAGATATATGCCATCAGGTTGTGATTCCAAGATCTCATTGTCGAGTTTCTGAAATTAAGTCACAATTGAATTCAATCACAATTGAGAAATTGAGAGAAATTCCAACTCAAATACTATTGTTCTATCTATGAGTTAAATTACAATTGAAAAAAATTGTTGAACAAATTTTGATGTTGTGGAACCTCTCCATAATTCGGAAAACGTTTTGAAATTGTCAATTCCACTACATTGAACACTATGTTCACAGACTGTAATAAATTGATGTGTTCAAACTCTAATAAACAAAACCAGGTACAGTACTGTGATTCAATGTGTCTTCGATACAGCCGAGTTAACTACTTACAATTGACTATAAGACAATTTGTTTTCACTGAATATGTACAAACTACAAACATTTTACTATTTCAAACTCAGACTACTCAACTACCTCAGCATGTTTCCTCAATTACTCCATTTGAGGAAAGTTTCTCAATCTACTTTAATAAATTCTCAATTTAATTCAGTTCTTGAACTTTAACTGTTTGCGCTGGAATTGTTATGACTGTGAGTACATTTATACATCTCTACATGACTTAGAAGATTTTCTATATTTATTGGAAAGTACTTCCTCTAGTTGATTTCATCAGTAGAAGGAATTCAATATAAATACAATAAAAATTCTATAGATTAAAATACTGAAACTTTATTTTCAATTCAACAAACTATGAGTTCCTACTTTTGAGTTCAAAAGCTGATGTAGTTATCCCATTACCACACCTCCACAGCTTCCATCCAACCAACATAGGTACATCAAAGAGATTTCTATTCAACTATGCCATCTGACTTTTCATATTTGGAATCTGGTTAGTGAAAGCCATGAAAACATTTCATAAGCCATTGAGTGGTATGAATTCCGACTGTAGAGTTTCACATGCTTTCACATTAATAGGAGTAATCGGTTCATTCTCCATGCATAACAAGCCAGGTAAAGAGATGAATAGAAACCTACTACAATCGTGAAGAGTATCGGAAATACATTATTTTGCCCTATCGAGCCCCGTACGGTAGCATATTGTGTACGGTCGGGCGTGGGTGGGGCAGGGCAGAGCAGGGCGGTTTGGCTAAGCGATCAGTCTTCGAATTAAGGCCGGACCAAACCTCGTATCGCGGAATGGACTTTCTGTGTTCCGAAATGGAAAATCCTTCTCATTTCCGTTCAATCCGGACTGATTGCATCTGTTCCATGGCAAGCTTA
The DNA here is from genome assembly GCA_017141395.1 of Laodelphax striatellus. NCBI lineage: Eukaryota > Metazoa > Arthropoda > Insecta > Hemiptera > Delphacidae > Laodelphax > Laodelphax striatellus. Next base: position 33,558,175 of record CM029532.1, read on the forward strand.
GTACATAACGTGCTTTATTCGGTCGAGATCATTGGGCTCAAAGTAATTCCGTATGTTATGTTGTATCGAACATGAACAATTCGTGAGCGTTATCATATATCCATTATTATACCGCCATCAAATTTCAGAGTTCAGAGTGTATGTTTTATAAGCAGAGTAATAATTCGGAGTGGACTCTTGTCCTGCTAATGGATTATCAGCCTACACAATGGTCGTACAGCGTTGAACAGAACTGAACTTGTGGTGTGGTAGGCCTACAGTGGTGGATTTGATGCTCTTCATGTTTGAAAACGTCGGTCGTAGTAATAATTTGTCAACAGAGTACCAGACTAATTGAAAAGCAATCATTGTCATGCTATATCTCGGAGAAATATGAAGAGGTAATCCAGGCTTGATTTTCACATGTGATATTGTCTGAAATTCTGGAATCGATTCTTGGCTTCTTGAAGTCCTAAACAGTGAACTAGGTACGAGAGTAATCTGAGTTTCCATCCCTACAGTTAGTAAGCATACTCGTGATTTCAATTGCAATTTAATTAGGAAAAATGAAAGTCCAATATTTCTTGTAGTGTATATCAATACTTATATCTTGATCACTATCTCAATACTTATATCAATGATATAAGCATTTTATCGAAAAGAGTGAGGTTGATATTGGAAAAGAGGACTGAATCTGCAATATAAACATTAATAGCAATATATTGGTCTAATTTGATAAAAGAAAACAAAACTTTTTCCTCTTTCTCAAATTCATCATCTTTATGCTCTTTTAAGAATCTTTTGCTTCCTAGAAGAGAGGAGGCCAGACTCATTCCATTAATAGTTGAGCATAGGTTTCCCTGTAACAATCAAATCATGGTATCATTAACATAAGTAACAATATATTAGTCTAATTATTAAATAGAATAAACGAATTATTTTCCCTTTTTCTAAAATTCATCATCTTTATTATCTTTTTATCATCTTCTGCTTCCTAGAAGAGAGAAGGCCAGACTCATTCCATTTATAGTTGGTCATAGCTTTCTCTGTAAAAAATGAATAATGATCAATTATTTACCTACTCAGCGAGTTAGGGCGGTTCAAGAAACAGATTTCTCAAGATTTTTTCTCTAATATACACTCTTAAGGAAATGCTTGATTTCTAGAGATAACATTAAAAAAAACTAATAAAAAGTGGTAAAGAATCCCTGGTTTTGATCCCCTGAAATTTATGCTCACCTTTTGGAGGGGTACAAACTCAGCTTGACAAGAATCAATGCTGCTAATGGTCTAATCAATGCTACTAATAAAATATTGGAAATCAGAATATAGTATCAGATTGCATCGAAAAATCTTTAACATAACATTGGCATTTCTACTCATTGTAATTGGAATAATAATAGAGGAACTATGATTGTAGAAAAATTTATTATTGATTTTTTGATTCAATGCTGTAATCTCAACCGAAATTCCATATCTGTGTAGATATTGCAGATTGGATTCTTGTAATATATTTATTATCTATTTGTTCTAATGGATCAGTAAAAGCAAGCTTTGATAATAGTACTACACAAGTACATACTGAGCAGAGGTGCATTATCACATACATGAAAGTAATCAAATATTGAAACTCACTCACTATCGACCTTGTTTGGATATGTGGGCTGAAGCGCGATGTGAACTATGTTCAAGTACACAATTGCGTTAACTGTGAGTCTGACATTGAATCCAAGACACAGAGATAACGTTTACATACCATGGAAACCATTATGTCAGGATGTAACAATTTGCAGCCATTATATTATGGACCGCTTTGTCTTCTGGGACAGTCTTATCCGAGAAGCTTGTAGACATGCATCTCTATTGTGACTGTTAAGTCTGAGAGCTAAATGAGGGTCGAGCTGTATCATTAATCTCAGAGTATTACCAGAATAATTATGCCGACTATGTGACATTGCTGCACTGCACCGACTCAAATAACTCAACTACACTGAGCTGCTTGTCAGTGACACTCACCCTTGATACTGACTGCTCTTACGTCTCCTGGAATGCGATATTGGATTGAATTGTAACATTCAGGCCTAAAGCCGTCATCCACAACAGTGATTTGTAGTAGAGCTGTCCATCTTCCTGTTGTGGAGAAGGAGCTACATTTCCCACAACATGAGAGGCTAGACCAGTGGTTACCAACCTTTTCTGATCCATCGCCCCCTCACAAGAAATAAGAAACTCACATCGCCCCCCTTTATTTTCCATATCCATTGTTATTCCTATTTCTTATTCAAATTTTACTTGTCTGATGTGAGTAATCAATTTTGAGTGACTAAAATTTTTAAAACATTTATTTAATTGAGATTAATCAAATATGAATGGAAAATAAAAAAATATTAATTTCAAAATAATTTGTGTCTTGAATCAAGTTTATAAATGAGTCCACGAATAATATAAGACTATTGTATAATAGCTATCCTAGTTATTCCTTATTGATTCAAGTACAAATGTTAATTCGACTCATAAGAATTATTTTTAAATAGAAATAAAAATTACAGATTGAAGTAACGGCCGTTTTTCTGCGGTTGACATGCATCATCAGGCTGAATCGGAACTCTGATTCAATGTTTGATTTGATGGTTCATCACTTCAATCCGTGATTTCCAATTTCTACTTGAAAGTTATTCTTGTCTAATTCAAAACTCAAGTTCAAACTTATTTCACTTGTCTAATATTAAACTGAGCTATTCTATAACTTGTTATTCTTGTAACATTTGGAGGGGCAGTATATGAGTGGATTTATTGCTGGTTTGATGTTTAATCCAGTCTGACAAAAGATTTTCCTCAGGCTCAGGCCACTCCCATGTTATGGAGGACACGAAAAGCCATCGGTCCTAGGCTGCCTAGAGTTGTTTAATAATTCATCTCGCATCATCACCCTTCTCATTACCAACGCACAAGGCTCATGAGTGCATCATGCTCAGAAAGAAATGTACTAATATGTAAGAACAAGACAGATTTAACATTCAAATATCAATAAGATTAATTTATTCAGTTATAGCAAAAGAAGGGGTTTTTTATTGAAGAGATACGGTACAAAGTGAAATTAATTTCTTTTTCCTTAACTATTGAATCTTTCTTTATAAACCCACATCGCCCCCCAATCGCCCCCCATGAATTTCTCGCCCCCCCAGTAGCTCAATTCGCCCCCAGGTTGGGAACCACTGGGCTAGACGGTCAATAGCTAGGATCCCTACGCCCTCGTGCTCGTAAGTTAATACTAAAGAAGAGGCCAGTAGACTGACTCACTTCCCTCGCTTCGAATTTCGAATTCAAAATTTTCAGCTATATTTATCCTAAGAAGTCTGAGCCTCAATGATATAATTTTGGGTGGATTTGGGAAACTTCTTATGAACATTTTCCATACAATCTTTCTAAGTTCGTAACTGAAAATATATTGCAAATTTAAAACTTTTGGCAGAAGTGTTCTCCAAGAGGTTTGAAATGGACATATTTTCAGATTTGCTGACTCGCTTCCATTGAATATAGAATGAGTAATACCATTCAAGTGAATCATAAGTAGACCTACTTATAAGTAGTAATAATTCATATCTGCATCAATGAGGATAATCGCTTCTATTTATTAATTCTGGTTCACATTGAGTTTACAGTTATCAGCCATATTGAAATTGAATCATGATAATTATCTCATATACAGTTGATAATAAAGTTTAGGACTAAATACCTTACAAAACCAGTTATTATGGAAGTGGATGTTTAAATTTTTGATGCCATCACAAGATTAGATGATCACAGATTATTATTATCTGATTGGTTCTAATTTGAATACCTATTATTCTCCTCTTCTTTGTTGGAAATTTCGGCTTACCGAAAGTTCAGTTTTGAATGAGTATGAATAGTGGTCCTACTTCGGTTATCCATTTTCATCTATCTCATGATAAACAGTCAAAAGGGATCATACATGTTCTTAGAGCTGCCAGGGATAAGATGAACTGAGACATTTTACCAGGAAAACGTACTAACAGTCCAGATACGACTGACAGGATGCTTCCAGACAGGCCATTTCTCCCTTGTTCTCCATTTAGACCGGGACGTCACTTGGTTCCATCGTTGGTGAAATATATTCCACAGAATCCCCAGCTCCCCATTCCATGCTTTGTGCATTGTTATACGTGTAAGCTCACACGTTTCCTTCAAAATTGATTTCGGACTCGAATCTTTCTTTACGTGCCCAGACACCAATGTGATTGTTGGAAGTTCTCAAACTGAAATGAAAATATGTTGTGGTTCCCTATCTATACATGAACTGATAATCTATATTAATAAAAGAGAGTTGGTGTCTGTACGCTCGCTTATAACTCGAGAACGGCTGAACCGATTTAGATGATTTTGGATTCGTTTGAATTTTTAAAGCACTGGTTAACATAATATCTATTAAAATATAAGAAAATCCCTTTATAATTAATAAATAGTTATTACATTAATGACATAACCTATCAAATATTTCACAGAGCTACGTTCAAACTTGCCGGCACGAACGTGTACCTACAACGGAAAGATGATCGCAATTTAAGATCAGATTAATTAGCAAGCATATCCTAAGTCTCCGTGGCTCAGTGCAAATGTCTCTGCGTGATAACCTAGAGGTTGCGGGTTCAAACCCCGCTCTGGACCATTTCTTTTTGCTATAGGTTTTCTACTCTAATTATTTTTTACGCTACAATCATCAATTATTAAGAATGTGTTATCGTTCGTATTATGCATTTTTTATTGTTTCTAATAATAAAATTGAAGAACGGGAATAAAAAAAAATGAAAAAAATTAAAAAGAAAGAAATAAATATGAAAAAAAATTCTTTTAATTAGAATAGGACTGATAAAAAATTGAAGAACGGAAATAAAATTAAAAAGAAATAAAATAAATTAAAATGAAAAAATTAAAAATAAATAAATATGAAAAAAAATTATTTTAATTAGAATAGGACTGATAAAAAATTGAAGAACGGAAAAAAATAAAATAAAAAAAATATAAAAAAATTAAAATAAAAATAATAAAAAAGAAAGAAATAAATAAATATGAAAAAAATAATTCGTGGGAGAAGGGGTGACATTTAATGGGAAAGAGGTTGACATGAAGAGGATATGTGGGGTGACATTTGAGGAATGGAGGGGCATTTGTGGGATGATATTTTTTTGGGGATGGCATGAAGGGGGGACATTTGTGGGGAGAAGGGGGGACATTTGGAGGGGGAAGAGTGCGATACGAAGTTCCGCTCTGGTCTGATTTTTTTTGCTCTAAGTTTTCTACTCTAATTATTTTTTACGCTAGAATCATCAATTAAGAATGAGTTATCGATCGTATCATATAATGTTTTATTGTTTCTAATAACAAAATTGAAGAACAGAAATAAAATTAAAAAAAAAATGAATTAAAATAAGAAAAATTAATTATAATTCTCAATTATAAATTAGAAAGTGAAATAAGTTTGTGACATTTGTGAGGAGAAGAGGGGGGACTTTGGGGGGGGGGGAAGAGGGTGATACGAAGTTCGCCCGGAAAGCTAGTCTTATATTAATAAAAGAGAGTTGGTGTCTATACGCTCGATTATAACTCTAGAACACCTGAACCGATATAGATGATTTCGGCATCGTATGAATTTTACAGCACTGGTTAACATAATATGTATTAAAATATAAGAAAATCCCTTTATAATTAATAAATAATTAGTACATCAATGACCTAACCTATCAAACACTTCACAGACTTCAGTTCAAACTTGCCGGCCAAGCGGCTACGGAAAGATGATCGTGTATTTGAGATGGGAAAATCTGCTCGCAGACCCCAAGCTTGGGTAGCGTAGTGCTAGAGCATCTGTGTAGAAAACATGAGGTCCGGTTCAATTCCGCCGAACCATTTCTTTTTGTACTAGGTTTTCTACTCTAATTAGTTTTTACGCTACAATCATCAATTATTAATAATGAGTTATCGTTCGTATTATGCATGTTTTATTGTTTCTAATAATAAAATTGAAGAACGGGAATAAAAAAATAAAATAAAATAGATTAAAATAAAAAAATAAAAAGAAAGAAATAAATATGAAAAAAATTCTTTTAATTAAAATAAGACTGATAGAAATTTGAAGAACGGAAATAAAAAAAATAAATAAAAAAAAAAATAAATTAAAATGAAAAATTAAAAATAAATAAATATGAAAAAATTCTTTTAATTAGAATAGGACTGATAAAAATTGAAGAACGGAAATAAAATCAAAAAAATATCAATTGAAAAAAAATATAATAAAAGAAAAGACATTAAAATAAAAAAAATTAAAAAGAAATAAATAAATAAATCCTATAAATAAATATGAAAAAAATAATTGGTGGGAGGGGGGGTGACATTTGATGGGAAAGAGGGGGTTGACATGAAGAGGGATATGTGGGGGTGACATTTGGGGGGGAATGGAGGTGGGCATTTGTGGGATGACATTTTTTGGGGGGTGGCATGAAGGGGGGACATTTGTGGGGAGAAGAGGGGGGACATTTGGGGGGGGGGGGAAAGAGTGCGATACGAAGTTCGCCGGGACAGCTTGTCTGACATATACTAGCTCTATAAAGTTCAACTGAGCAACAGTTTCAACTTGGTTTGAACTAAGGTAAATCCAAGGAGCTCAGATTTACTAAGCTCAAGTTCACTACGCTTAGTTAAACTTAGTTAAACATAGTTCAAACGAAGATGGTGCATTTGAACCTTTGACTGATAATGTTTTCACATAGGCTGATATCGAATAGAATACATACAATAGAATACATCTGTCTAATATAATTATAAAACATGAATTAAACTGTAACCCCCCAATTTCATGGCACCAAGATGATGTGATCCTATCACAATAGAAAATATCATAAAACAACACTCTTTTTAGAATCATGTTCAGAAATGAAAGACCAGGGTAGTTGAGACTGTGACACTCGTGCTTTCCTACCAATGAAATGAACACATTTTAAAAATGTATAATATTGATATATTCCAGCTCATTCAAGAGTAGTTGGTATTCTATTCAATTCTAAAACTATTAATAGTTTACTGTTGTGAAACTTGACTAACATTGTGAAATCAGTAAGCTTCATTGGAATAAGTACCCTTTTACAGTTTATTTTTATTATAGTCTCACGTTTCACAAATTTCAATGGATGTCACACGATATTTAACGGGCAATCAGCAAAGTTATGTATTATCACAACACAAAATGAATATAAAAATGTGGTTCCATCCTTAGAATGAATGGTTTCAGTTGATTGTATTTGTAGCTGTATAGTAACTGAAACTTACTGTATATGATTTCTCTCTCCAATAGACCCATTTCTCTCACCCAAATTTTGGGTGCTTAGTTGCAATCAAAAGCTTTCCTTTAAAGCACCTCTCAAATCTTATACCAATATTTTGCATTCTGTTTTTGATTCCTGATACATTTTGTCTGCATTAAAGCAAACTGATACTAAATAATGTATAGAAATTGATACCTGATTCGATCGGTTTCGACCTGGAACTAGTTAAGATAATCTCTCATATACTTAGTGATTCTACAGAATTGAATAAATTCAGAGTGCAACCATCCGATTCTAATTCCATTCCATTAGTCTAAGTCATCACCATTTATTCCTTGCTATTATTTCTGAAATTTCTCTAATATATTTCTGAAGTAGTCATAACGTGAGAGTCATTCACTTTACTTCTTGACCTGTCTTCTTAAGGAGGTCTAGATGATAGTTCCACTTCGATAGAAGTACTGTTCGGTGGGAGGAATCAAAAAGCTAGCTTTCTACTTGCAGAATAAACAAGACAAGCTAAACCTACTAAATAGTAGCAAAATAAAACTCGTACAAGGCAATTGCCTACGATCCTTCTTCACTTCTCCCCTCCATAGTTTTTCTATACTCTTTCTTCGTTCAACCTCAAACATTTTCCTTAGGATGGACCAGTGCCAGCAACGCAACAAAATTGGTAGGCTACTCCTTGGAAACTCTTATCTCTCCACCATCCCTCTTACCTTGGCTTTTGCCTCTAAAATGAAACAACAGTAGCATTTTCATCTCTGAAACTCATTTTCTAGAGGTCAGGTCAGATTGATATCATAAGCTCTGTTATTTTTGCTATAAAAATAGTTGTTGAATTTCTTCTTCATCGCATAATCCTTTCGTGATCTTCAGTGGGGATTTTTTGTCTGATGGAACTTGAAACGTTCATAACAATGTATTCTGGAAATATTATTTATTGGGCGTAAGTCGTTTGTGTATAACTCCGCAGAGAGGAAATAGTATAATAAAATATATATGAAATATTTATTAGGATACATCCAATAATCTACACATATAAATAATACTAGTGATACACTAATACAGCTAATTAAACTTATACAACTAAACAAAAAATATCCTCTATAATTATACGAAATATTCGAATTAATATATGCACGTAAACAACTCAAGTCATAAGTTATTCATCAGCAAAACTTCAGTGGGAATGCTTGAGGAAAAGAGATGTTTTAGAAGAACCGAACTCATCTCCACTAGAAGCGTTAACAGGACGGGGTGAATGGAATAATCCGTCACTTCCACACCACTTCAAGTTATGTGTGGAACGTCAATGATAGAAGATGATACCATCAATTTGTGGAAAATAATCGAGACACGTCCAAATGATGTGAGTATGAAGTGGTGAGGGACCTTGTCTCGAGCTCTATTCCAGGTGGTGTCGTGAGTGGAAATATATTGATGGCTGCGGTGTTGAAACAAAGCAGTGAAAGAAATACGGTTGTAGAAAGGGGATGAGAAGCAGGTTGGCTCAAGGAGCAGCCGAACCTTATAGGAATGCCTACGTGAGTGCTTTTCGAAAACAGAAACCGGCAGTTTATTGTCTGCCGCGGCCTGTTGTCAAGTAGAAAGTTTCCCAGTCAGCTTCCACTCGCCACTCACACTTCAGCACACTAAGAGATATTTTCAATTGGAGTACGAAGGGAGGGGGTGGGGGATGGAGGGGTGTTGTTTGTCGATGAGGGCGGCTGAGTGTCAAGCCATGCAAGTTGAAGGAAGCTTCTACATACTATTCACTAGAACCGAAGAACATTGTTTCTACGCCCAACACAAAACAAAACCAACGAATGTAGCCGAGCAAACACATTGCACTAGTCGCTCCCCGACAATTTGAGAGACTCAACTCACATTATTATTCTGGATAAACTGTGTCTGGAAATGTCACAAACTTCCAACATGGTGAGTTGCGATGGAGATGGCATGAGCTATTATCTTGTATGTTGGCCTACATAATTATCTCTCTCAACTTCGTCTGAGAAATAGCTCGAGCTAGGTATACTACTGCCACATGAAATCGTTATTCCAATGATACTACATTTCATAATCCATCATATCAATGCCAAAAATCACTCACCTGGTGAGTGAAATTCTCAGATACTCATTTATTCATGTTTGAATGAAATGTGGATTTGGAGAAATTTTCACTAGTAGGCTAATTTTCTAAAAGTATTAGATAGCAACAAACATCACAAAATATGATAATAAGTGTGGAAGGATCCCGAAATGTCGGGGGAAATATTATGTTGGAACTATGAAATTACCATGAATTTGTTTTCAAAATTTGATTATTCAATGTAGCTCGACAGTCGAATTAATTATTGAAATTAATAAGAACTGATCTATCAGCAATATACTATGTAAATCATTATAGAGGTGTCAACTATCAATGGATAGATATTTCTGAATCAACCAGGACTCGAGAATTGGCATTGCAATGTTGAAATGAAATTGTAACTTATCTGGAATCAAACTATTGTGTTGCGAAATCAATGATTGTGAGTGAAACTCCCGCATTGCAACGAAATGGCGTCATGGGGACGGACGAACATCCGAAAGATACGGTTAGTTCTATTGAATAGTCGCGTGGGCACTTGTTATTCTGAATAATTCTGGAATGTAAACATGAATAAATAGAGGTTCCGTTCTATCGATTGAATTGCACGATAAAACCGCAGCAGAAAAGAGCAAAAGAGGTCAAAGCAAAGTCATCCAAACCCAAGCTCCAGCCTCGGTTTTATAACTGAAAAATAACGCCATGCTTTATAGTTTCGAATCACACGTTTTCCCACTATTTGTGTGTGTGCCGATCGTTAAAATTAATGACGTGTGTCTTGTCGCATGAAAACTTTTCGAAGGCCGACGCCATTTTGTGCAAGCTCATGCCATCGAGGAGATGAATCTCTCCGCATTCTCACTCATAGCACAAATGCTATTTACCGCGATAGCAGAATCCATTGCGTTATTAATGATTATCACGAATAATTAACCGTCCTTGATAGCATCGACAACGCACATTATAGCTCTTCAGCTTTGATATTCAAATGGGGATCCTGGGCTAATATTTAAGTTAGATCATCGTTGCTCAGATTTCAGAGAATTGCAAGTGATCGATATTGAGTGGATTGGAGTGGTCCGTAGCCGAGGGCAATAAGCGCCTGTCTGATAATCCAAAGGTTCCAAGATCGAATACAGTTGCCGGAACGGATTTTGACAGAAACGGCCACTCCCGTCTTTCGGAGGAGACGAAAAGCCGTCGGTCCCGACTGCCTAAAAAAACAGTCGTCATCTCTCATCATCACCCCTCTCATTACCCACGCACAAGCCTAGAGCTCATGTGGGCATCACCCTCAAAAAAAAAAAATTGATTTTGATATTGTCCATGACTTTTCCATGATATGTTCTACGTTCGTGTTATATACGACAGGGTAGTATCAGACCTATCATGATTACTCAGACATTGTACCAAGTCCGTTGAGTTGCCATACATCAGTATTCTATTCTATTCATCAGGAGTACACCATGCATACTTCGTCATTATTGAATTTATTCATTCAAATTATTATGACAGTAACTCAAATGATCAAGTAAAAAACAAACTGATAGAAGGGGAAGTATTTTTTATTCCACCTAGAATATTGGAATAAAACAGATAGTTGAACGGTCTTTGATCCAAATTAGGAGCACCTCATTTACATGTATCCGATCATTTTTCAATAAACATGAATTGATTCACTTCCATGTTTCATAGAGAATAGGGAGCCTGAAAACTCCCAAGAGAACTTACGTTACGGATAAAATTTTGTTCCTACTCAGCATTACTCAGAAAGTTACAGACAACTTGAAACCTTAGTAGTAACCTTGTGTAGTTTCTATCTGCCTCTATATTACAAAAAAAAAAAGCTTCTGACATGAAATCTCACTGATCCTTTCTACCATCTTTTGGTGCATTTATATGATAAGAAATCTTTTGAACCACTACCATTCCAACTTATCAATGCGAGTGCTACATTTCAGAATTACATTTTAGAAAGTTGGATGGAATAACTGGGTATTGAAGTTTTTAGATTTTAAGTTGTAAATTGCAGTAGATCAAGTGAAACGTGATTTTCTGAAAATCAATGAAACTCAAAACAACACTCCTTTGATTCTGAAACTTCCTCCAGAGAAAAATCAGTAATAGACCTGGCAACCTCAGCTGGAAGTGATATGCAGAATTTGATATCGGCACGGATCGAATCAGTACATGAATATTCAATTGATACCGGGGCATACACGCCATGAATATGCAACTCAACTCATCACTTACTAGTTCGCAACAAATCTATATAGAATGTACTGTATTAAACACAGGTTGAATATATTTGTATATAGTATGTAATAATACTACTATATATTCAGATGTGATCAATAGTTTACGATACAACGCGCGCTGAATGGCTGGACCACTCCAATTCACACGGTTTCACAACATGAAGCTGTTTCGTTAGTATTTGATAATGCAATCATATAGGAAGATAGTAAATTCTTTAAAAAATGCAGTATCCCAGAATTTTTCTGCTGCTGATAATATTCACATAGGTTTATGAGGTAAGTGTTTAGGCTTGTACAAAAAATTTACCAGTAGGAATGAGATTTGAACCGGTGCAGCCAAGGTAATTAGAATACTATTCTATTTACCTTGGGAGCAACGATAGCAAAGAGAAGTTTCCACGCTCTCTTTTGGCGCCGGCTCGTTACATTATTATTCTTTACATGTTAAAGTATTTTGTTAAAAAATATATATCATAGTTTGAGAGTGGAATATCCAACCTGTAACTGTGAATAAAATAGTCTATACACATATTATATAGATATATGATCAAAATCAATGAAAAGTGCTAGAATTCCGTTACATTTCTCCATTTCAGGTGACAGAGCTATCCAGGATATTGATTAGAAGGAGCAATTCGGAACTCTATAATTATGTGCACATGACGTGTGTAAATGTTCCATTGAAATATTATCATTACGCTAAATTTTTCCTGTACAACACTTACTTATACTGAAACATTTTTGTTCACATACTATGAATTTTTTCAAGCAATTTCTGTGTAGGAAATAACTGTGCTGAGAGGTGAAAAGACGCAAAGGAACAAAAATGAAGCCTTCATGATTGTTTCTCTCATTTTGACACGTGTGCAAAGCTTCTCAGTACATAAATAAGTCTTTGAAAATTGAATCGCCAACAGGAAAGAATCCTTGGTTATCAAAGCGAATATGGACTTCTGTGGTATCTGTTGTTTTCTATTTTGATATGCAATTTCTCTCACAGCTTCTACTCCACCAGTTATTGAAGAATAACTTCAACAGAACCGAAGATGAACATTTCAATATTGTCACAATGTAATTTTTCCAAAAAGTTTTTTTCAGTATAGAGATTCTCCATTATTGTATTGTGAAGTGTTGAATATTGTTTTCGGACAATTTCGGTTGAGCATTAGGACTTTGTCTGATCTTGGTTGACAAGTGTTTTTTTTTCAAGTACTTTCACCGTAATAAGTAAAAGGCACGCTTTGAAAGGACGAATATTCATATGTAGAAGAAGGTGAAAAGATTTTCCTGGATAGAACTCATAATCTATCTTCAAATAATGAAAGCTTCAATACATTGGAAAATACATCACATCTAACGCACACGTTTGCTGCAAATGTGACTGTCCTTTTTTGTCAAAGGTGTAGCTACTCATATTGCTTTGACGCATATTCCGATCAAATGCACCAGTGATATTGAATATTGTGTCATCACATATGGACTAAACACTATAGCTTGGAGGAAAAGGATGAAAATCACTACCAGTCAATCTCCCCCGACTTTCATCTCCTCAAATTCACTCACTCACTCTACTGCCAACAGCTCCCAGTCATTGCCTCCCAATGAATCAAGAGCGAAATCCATTCTGATTCAGTGTTTCTCCAGATGCTCATTCCAATACTGTTTTGTAGAACTTTATAGGGATCACGATCCAAATCTTTCTTCTCATATAGTGATAAAAGTTTGCTGTCAGACCTGATTGGGATGAAATTGAGAAAAGAGTGTTCGTATCGCTCAGATTCCCACACTTTTATACATAAGGTTTTTATTTGAAAACACAGATTAAGTTTACGGGCTCCAAAATTTTCATCATTCAATATTTTATGTTATTTGGAAATAAACGCTACCATTTATGTTCAGATTCATTAATATATAAATGAATGTATCTATATAGATTCCAGATACTGACACGAGGTTGTAATTATTATAAAGCGATTGATTTGGGTTTTGAAGTGTTCAAGAAAAAATATAGAGTAGGTTGCTTCATCATCAACATAAGGAGGAGATTTCTAAAAAAAAATTATCGTCGATGTCTATCTCCTAAGAATGATTTAATGATATCAAAGTCAAAAATAAATTTGATGGTATTGTCTTTGAATTCATGTTCTTCTTATAATATTGAACCTTGAAGTGATGAAGCCAATGCACAACCGAACTCGCTCTATTCACATCCTCTATCCTCTATTCTCAGTAATACAAAATACTTACGTCCTCTAAAATACAATGTATGTGCAATGTGCATTATTCATCTGTAGCACTCGAGAAATGATGTTATTCATAATTTGACTGCAACTGAATCTTATATACTAGATAGCCGTGAAATAAACCCAGAATATTATTCAAATTCCAGTGAAACGATTTTCAATTAATTGGTGACTGTTTGCAAACAAGAATCTATTTGTGTTTGGTCTAGTGATAAACAACACACTAGATACAATACGTGAAATTGTGTCTCTCGTGTGCATGGGTATGAAGCACTATTACATACAGCTCCATTGCTGATCAATTTGGATCAATTACGCTTATCATGTTTGCACTCTCAACAAATAAGCTCACCGCAAACAGTGGGTAATTCGATTGATGTCTTGATCATCAGTAATACAAACAAAACAGTGCAATCGTGAGATTAGTCCCATAGCAAAACGTTATTCATTATATAGTCAAGCCCGCAACAGCAATAATAATATTTAACTTTCTCTTCAGTTAGTTGTTGGCCCTTGCTCAATCCAAACATCATTATTCAGGGGTCGGTGCGGCCGGGGCAGGGCTGGAACTGCGGCACACAGCTGAGTAAACGCGGCCCATTTGAATTTGGAGAATGGAGCCGCCGCTCAATTGAGATTTCAACTTCCACTCGGCTTGTCATTATCCGCTCACTTTCACCACATGCACAAAGTTATTTTAGGCGCTGGAAAAATGATAGATATTCCAAAGAATGGGAAATGAAACGTAGAGATTTATAAGAACGTGTGTGAACGCCTATGTAATAGGAACGAGTATCAAGAATACGCTCATATCGTGAGCTTGATGAGTCGCTCCAACCATCTGAGAAGCTTGAAATATACTTTTTTCAAGTGAATTTTCAGTGTAAATACTAAGGAAAGATGTAGGAGAAAGAACGGAGTTAGACTGTAGGATAGACCCATACATTTGTGAATGTTGGGCACTAGTATTAACTCAATGTGAATGATTTAGACCACAGAACGGACGTCGTACGAGAACTTGGCACGGACACTACTGTATAAAAATAGACAAATGCATTTAAATTTGTGTGAATTGGTCTATTTTATTGTACAGTAAAAGAAAATTATCATTATGTTTCACTAACTGAATACCGCACAATGTCCCCGTCTGACGACCGTTCTGGGTGAGTTGGGTTACCTTGTCTTGCCATTCCTTGGCCCACTGTCCTCAGGGCATGCCGGACCTCGCCAGGCCATGCCAGATGCAGACTGTGGGACAGGCTCATCTGTGTAGGTCTGTGTACGCCTGTATACGTCTGGTGTCGTCTGATCTGGTTCCATTCAGAATGGATTAGACATTTTCTTCATGAGTAAAAGACAAATTGTTTAAACAACAACAACAAAAACAACAAAAAGTTTTTTTAAACAACAACTGTCGTTGAAAAAAATAATGAATTGATCTATGTGATAGTTCTGTCAATGGAAAACTATGTTCGGCTGACGTGGTGTAAGAGTATTGTTTTTATTATAGGTTCTTATTATTTATCATGAGTATACAGTTGAATTTCACCTTATTTTGCATTACTATAACAGTGAACTAAAGTTTTCTCCAAATAAACATTCCAGGCTGTTGAACTAACAAACAATTTCAAACGCCTACTCCTTCGCATGTTTATTTCCAGAACATCACAGAAGAACGAATAACGATATGATGAGTTATAATATCATACTCTTGAAAATAATAGACCAGGCACAAGTGCTGAGTCTATATAGTGCTGAGACTATAAGTGCCTATGTGAAGCCTCATTTTCAATCTGATTTCATAACGTAGGTTACTTGCACTTCTTTACAAAAAACATGAGATTATCGTGGTCTTTAAGGATTATAAGATTATAATTAAAAGATTATAATTAATTTTGTCTAAAGCTGAGTAGACAATGTTTACAAGGATATTCTACATTTTTTATTGAGAGGTGGTAATGGAGCTATGAACCTCGACATACTTGGCTCGACGTACTGTACTTACAACATCTTAGCAATGGATACAATTGATAG
This sequence comes from Laodelphax striatellus, assembly GCA_017141395.1. Classification (NCBI taxonomy): domain Eukaryota; kingdom Metazoa; phylum Arthropoda; class Insecta; order Hemiptera; family Delphacidae; genus Laodelphax; species Laodelphax striatellus. The sequence goes on from CM029532.1 coordinate 33,574,124, forward strand.
TACAGTATACGTAAAAATGAAAGCAATGAATAATAACTATGAAGTTGTTGAATAACGAAATAGTTACAGGTAGTCGTAATGTTACAGCAATATGAAAGGTTTCTCTTTTTTGGGTTTCCATTTCAATAGAATTTTTCTTTTGCATATTTCATATTTCATAGTATGGGAAAGCCAGGTGTATACACAAAAAAGGCTACTCTGCCTGTAGAAGACACCGAAAAGCTCCTCGCTGATATTACAACGAAATATTTATAACAAACTCTGGCAGAAAAGTTATTGCTCCTTATGGACTCATCAAATGTCGTCGAGATCTGGATAAGGTGGCCGAGTGCCACAAATATTGATGAAAATTTCATATTTGAAATTCCGTCGCGCAGTAGTGCCGGCTGCAAAACTTTTCTCATCATCGTTTCTTTTCTTGCGCCTCGTTTCATGACGAGGAGGACAGCGGCTAAGAGAAAGCACGGCTAATTTGGTGGAATAAGTGAAGGGTCAACTATCACCACCACTAACACTACTTGCGGCTGAACACTGTTTGTTGAGGGGGAGAGAGTGAGAGGGTGTGAGTTCAAGTGGGAGAGAAAAGAAAGAGTGAAAGAGAGTACAAAAAAGGGTGAGTGAGAGAGAGGGCTGGCGGCGGTCGACCGTTTCGCAATTCGCGTAGATTTCCCTGAAGCGTCATTAGACAAAGCTCATGGCAGCACTTCTCTAGGAAAAAAGTTTTCTGGTCATTAATCCCCACCTCTATCACTCCATTACAAGTTTGCGCCAAGCATCACTCACCCACCAATCGTCTACCTAGCATTCATAGATCATTCACAACCAACTTCACACAATTCGATGACTTTATTAGCAAAGTTGATAGTTAATTAATAGTGATCATCAATTCCATAACATAGGACATTGAATATTCAAAACTATTCACTTCAACGAAAATCTTCTAGAAAACTGTCCTAAAGAAATACTCCACTTTACTCAACGCTGAAATTATCCAACTATAAAGAAAAATATTGGGTACACTTTTCCCGAAGAACTTGACATTTTTTCCAAAAAACGTGAAATCGTTTCCGTACCGCTGTTACAGCAACAGCGGTACTGCTGTGATGCAAATTATTATTGTTTGTTCTTGCCTCTCACAGGTGATAACTATTATCATTTGGCAAAGATACTAATCCTCTTGACATTGGTGAATTCAAAGCTCATGATTCTCACAAAATTTGGAATCGCAGCTAAGAGTTACAATAATTTCTTATTAGTTTGAATATATCATTTCCTGAAATTTTTAATTGAAAGAGTGTACCACTCTATCAAATTGATCCATTTTTTTCGCTGAGGGTGATGCCCACATGAGCTCTAGGCTTATGCGTGGTAATAAGAAGGGTGATGATGAGAGATGACGACTACTTTTTAGGCAGTATGGACCGACTGCTTAACGACTCATCCCATAGATTCATGAATTTACTTCTTGTGATTAGCTAATGATATTAAGAAGATTTCAATTATCATTCATTTAATTTTTTTTCTAATAATCAATGCCGTGGGAAAAATTGAGAGGCAAACCAAAACAATATTCTTTATCGGAATCCAATATGGAAAGTCTATACAAAATTGTATTATTGTGAGATACTCATAGCAACTTTACTTGATAACTTTAACCTATGTAGAGCTTTTTGATAACTCTATAATATACCATTGAATATTGTATTGCCACACAATAGTCTCATGTATCATAATTTTATTTTATGATACATATTGATACAATTAAAATTATTCTATTGATACAATCGTCGATAAAAACAATTCATATTAATTTGTTGAATCAATAATACAATATATAGAAAACAATACTCCTATTATACCAAACATACAGAAGCCTAATACTTCTATTCCAAAATTTACTCTAAAAATATCCAAAGCTAGGTTTTGTTCTATTGATCACACGCCCAATTTAAACAAGATACAATGAAATTTTACATTTTCAGAATTTGGTAATGACATTAATTCAGAGATTACATTTCTGGGAACTCTGAGAGTAATTTCGTGATTCATCTCAATTTCCAGCTAATTCCAATTGTTCAGAATTGTTGGAATAAGTAGTGTTAATGTCAGTCTTAGTTGAAAAGAGAGCAACTGGATGATAAAACGTACTAAGTTCTTCCATCATCAAAGTTGCTATTCATCAAGCTTTCAGCCATCGAAAATGATTAAGGCTGTGCATCAGCTTATTTGGAACTTTTTTCTGGTGACATTTTTCGAAGTTTTACGATTTGGATACTATTAAGCTATCAAAATGAAATAAATTTTACTCGAAGAATTTTCTTTTTTGTTCACTAGTTTGTGAGATATGGGCACCTAAAGTTACAATTTTGGGGGTAATTGATCTCAAAATTGGTTGCAAATAGAATCATGGAATTTCGAGCATACATGTTTGAAGGTATTGTTCATGATTTGAACTACTAAATTTATCAAAATATCTAATTTTGAAAAGTTGATTTTTAAAATAATTTTTATGGAATAACTATTTAGTATATTAAAATGAAAAATATCTCAATTCAATGTGTTATGTCTCATCTTGTTATTGAGAAAGTATAGAAGCTTCAAATCATTTCACTCAAGAGATCAATTACCCCAAAATTATCATGGACTCAATATAGATTTGCCGAGTCTGGGTGAGATGCTACTAACACACACACACAACCGTTCACACACGAGCTCTCATACGCAATTCGACGTACACTCAAGCAGTGTTGTCTGATTGACTCTATGCGAGTGGAAACAATGACAAGGTCATTGTACGTTCTCTTTCTCTCAGCCGGCTACTACATACACCTTCTCATTATAGACTTAGCTCTGTTGAATAACAGAATAGAACAAAACGTAAAAGCAAAAACAATTTCCGCTCAGCTGTTTCTCACTATACTATCTCTCTCTCACTATACCATCAGCTTATCTTCATACTATCTTTCATCCTCTCACCTTTCCTCTCCCTTCTGATGGAAAGGTAATATTCAAACCATAAAAGTTTTATTCATGAATGGGAACACAGATTACTCAGTACAGCTTTTTCGTTATACTTTGCTGTGTTTTTGAATTCACGAACATGGAATGAAGCAAAGATTATTGTAAATTAGTAGTCTTGTGAGACAGGTTACTCACTACTTTCGGAAGAGAAAAGAGATTATACTCAAATCTCAAATTAACACAAAATAGAGGCAAATAAAAGGAAATCCAGTTTTATTAAGTCATTTATTTTTTATTTATAAATGAAATAACTTTAAAAATTTTACTTCCAATTTATAAAAAATTACAACAATTCACATAAAGTAACAGAAACACTTGATTTGTTGAGAAAAATATTTGAAGCTACTGTACACTGGAACCTGGATAATCCAAACTTAGATCATTCTTATTCTTTGTATGATTTGTTAATAATAATAATAATAAAGATGATCATTATTATTAATATAAACCTTTGATTTCAATGTAATATTAGTTTATAATAAATAATTACTCTATTATTTTTTATAATAGTAGAAAAATGTAGACTTTTGTTGAAGAAAAGCACCCTTATGATTAGGGGCAATTCCAGATGGCTTGATAGATGACGATGGACTCTTTGAAATCGAAGTGTTTATATTAATTTAATAATATTTTTTAAATAATAATTCAAAATAATATTCAGCTAATGAAGTCAAGATGAAAAATAAGTCAAGAAGGAGAAAGAAAGAAATAAAGAAGATAGAAAAGACAAAAGATGCTTCAAATTTTTAAAATTCAAATTTCATTTCCATTCAGCAGTAAATTACTCTATTACCCCATCAATGGGCAGAGAATTACAACTAATAACAATTTGAAAAAAGCAAAAGAAACATCAGAGCGCAGAATGCGACTTGTGCTGAAATATGATTTTACATTACTAAATTACAACTCAAAAAACCTATATAAATAAAACCGGAAAAATACCTAGTAGATAGTAGATTGCTAGTGGCCATGAATACTGTATAATATAATTTGCTTATTTATTATTATTATAATTATAATTATAATAATAAATTTAATAATAAATAAATTATAATAATAAAAATTATAATTATAATAATTATAATTATAATTATTATAACCATTATAATTATAATTATTATAATTATAATTACAATTATTATAATTATAATTATTATAATTATAATTACAATTATTATAATTATAATTATTATAATTATAATTATTATTTTCATTATTATCACTAAATTTCTTGCAGCAGGGGCAGGAATTAGAAAAAAGCTCTGAAGATATTCAAAACTTACATTTCCGGGATATTCATTAATTTATTATTATAATAACATTTATTATTATTGTTATTAATAATGAACTGGGGTTTTTAGCTCTTGGCATACTTAGAGCAGTTTTATAAACATATATACTGTACAATTAACACTATATATACACCGTAATAAAATAAACACGATAACACTGTAAGTATAACACGTTTATCTTCTACATTATTATATTATGACAAATACCTAGTAAAAAAATCACAGCAAAAGGCTTTTTATTCACAAGCTCCAAAACTCCTCTAACAAACTGCAGACGAAACTGGATCCAAGTCGAGTGACTTCTGCGATTCCACCCCCATTCCAGTGAGGGTGTGTATTTGTCTTTGTTATGATGAATGAGCTCTCCTATTCAAAACAACAGCGACGTGCATGTGACGAATCGCTGTAACCTTGTATCATTTCTGGAGGGGGCGAGAATGAAAATGAAAACCAACATGCCAACAGATAACAGAACGATGACAATATAAAGAAATTGCATAATTATCAATGGATATAAGCGGGGGTGAGAGAGATTGATCTTTTATTCATTCTCCTTTATGAAAGAAACCTTTGGCAAATAACTACCTAAGCATCTACTACATTTACAAGAAAATTTGAGAGCAGGATGAAAATAGTAGGTGTATGGAAACATTTAAATATAGAGTAGAGAGAGAGAGAGAGAGAATAGAATAGAATATTCACTTTATTCATGTAGATTACAAAGTATGTCGCTTAAATTCTAGGTCATGATAGTTGTTACAATGAACGTCATTTAAAAATAGTAATTACAGTATCGGATTCACTGAACAAAACATGATAAGGGAGATTTTAAATGAAAATATATAGGTGTAAGTTTAATTCTAGATTGTTGAAGTCGACTTGAGTTCTAGTTCATGATATATTTTATGTTGAAATGAACGTCATTGAAACAATTGAAATAAAACTAATTGCAACATGGTTTTGCATCTACAAGAAATGGCGGAGTTTGGACATATAAATGTCCATTCTTGGAGAAGGATATGCAAGGACATCCTTCCCATCAACACTCAACCGTAAAATTATTTAGATAGCTGTAACTAAAAACTGAAATGAAATTTTGAAATATTATGTGATATGAATAAAATAAGATGGATGATAAACAAGAGTAATGTACACTAAAGATGGAGAGAGAGAGAAAGTAGGAGAGAAAGAGAGAAAGATTAGATTATGTAGATAACAAAAATTATCAGCTTCGATTTTAGTTGACAAAAGTGTCAAGTATTTAGTAGTAATATTATTTTATAAATTTAAAAAATTATGAGCAATCATTTTTTATCAATATGAGTATTAGAAGCAATGCGATAATGTATGATTGTGATTATGTACATGAAATGGCGAAGTATGAACATATAAATTTCCATTCTTGGACATCCTTTCCATCAAACAATTGACCGTCAAAGAGAGAGACAGAGAGAGAAGAGAGAGAGTATGTGTATGTGTGGAGAAAATAAAAAGAGGGAGTTATAAAATTAAATCGTAATACAGTAATACAAAATAATTAGTATTCATCTATGTATATAATTATATTATTTGTAAGTTTTAATTCAATAATATAACTTAATTAGTATTTATGTATTGTCACAACACATTTCGAATAGAGCCGGCTGAGGCCCGAAGATTGAAGGAGATAGATAATTGATAAGAAACTGATAACAAGACTCACCTAAAATTAATTCTTAATAAGACAAAAATAAGGCTTCATAAAAATAATAGGAAAATCATAGGAAGGCGTATTGTAAGTAGAATTTTTCCATTTCCTAGTTAGAAAACCCTAATGCTCTACGATTGTGTGGGAGCTATCCGGAGAAAAAATTCCTTACAGTATCCAAGTTTTTTTTAATTACTTTGGACTACATTCAAGTTCATTGAGGCGTCCACATTCTATGAGAAAATAATTCATTGGGAACTTATTTTGGATATCTTAACTCTATCTAAGAGTATTAGATAGAGTTGAGGCAGACTTCCTTCTTCCTTCATAGGCCTATAGGAGAAAAAAGTGATCAAAAGTACTGTATTAGAACTACAAACAATGCGTAAGCATTCTCTTACTACAACGCAAAGTAATTGAGAGATTAGAAATATGGCAACGATGTAAGAATGCGAGCTGGCGCTGTTCGCTCCTAGGTTGCTGCACCATACTGTCTATCAAACTCGACTCGAGTCACACATTTACCGTTTCAGTCCACACTCCGGGAAAAAGCGGAGTCAACGGATGTGACGAACAGCCTTAAGAACGACTGAAATTATTTCCTACTATTTTGTAATTAACGGAGTTTCCAGAGATATTTCGAATTATTCAGTAATCGAATGGATGCCAGTACTCGCTGAAGCCATATCAGAGGTTCATGGATAAATTTCCGGATGAAATCCTGGAATGAAACATTCTCAACTGCTCAGTTTCAACAGTCTGCAGTTGGAAATTAAAGATGTTATGCTTACTCTCAGCTCTCATGACCAAAGTTCAAGGTATATCGCGTTTTTCAATCTATTCCATTCAATTGAATAGATTAAATTATTATCTCTGAAACATTCAAGTGAATATCTGTATTCAAATGAAGAGTATGGATTTTGTTGGATGAAAAATAAGAAATTCCTGTAATCGAGAAAGATCTTGAAGATCCAAATTTCTTCAAAGCTTTTTTCATGTTCTATGACTTCAGAATGTATGTTATGGCTGCAAATATATCCTAGACAATTATTGATTATTTATTTACAACTTTGTCCGTGAGAAGCAACTGGACCAGAAGTATGCTACAGTGAGTCTTATTTTTCTGGGTGAATGATGATTACATAAAGTTTCCTAGGTTACATTTTTATAAAAATAATTGGAGTTATTCTTGAGATCCGTTTAACATACACATAATACACACATTCGTACAGAAATTTCTCGCTTAATATAATAGAGTAATGCCCGATTTCTAATACTTTTTATAAGTTGTTCAATAAAGTATTGAATCATTAATTTTTTTCCATTTGAAAACACATCTTTATTGATTCAATACTACTATTGGATCCATAAACTGTTTATTGAACGAATGAGAAACTGGGAATTTCAGACAACCGACCACTTTTCGAGCCATACGAGAATAACCTTGACCAACATTTCTTGGGCAAATAGTTGCTTACGGCATTGGCGAGAACGTTTAAAAGGCTGTTACACTTCGCAGCGCAGACAAAATATTGAAATATCAGCCTATTCGAGTGGTGAGTGTTTTATACATGTCGGTCCATTCAAAGTCATAATACTCAAGTATGTTTGAAGACTCGTGTAGTCATTGCCATTTCTGTTGGCGCAGTGCTCGGGACTTGGGTCCGCAAATGGACTCTTTTATGAGGACCTGGGCACTTATGTTCACTGGAGTGCACGAGTGACGAGGGTGGGGAGAGAGAGAGACCGCGTGAAAAGTAGAAATAGATATATCTTTTGGAGAGAGAGAGAGAAAGAAAGAGTGATGAAGAAAAAGCAGAGTGAGAAAGACATTGGCGAGTGCGAGTGCTCTTATCAGACAGCTCACACTCAACGGCGAATTCACAGTCTACGATTATTTTTATTGTAGATCGATAGTAGATGGTGGATCTCGTTTCAACGGATAAAGAAAGCATTCTGGACTCTCTTTCCTCTCATCTGTCCATTCACAGGCGCTGACATCTTTTTCATCATGTGAATACGGCTCCATCTACTTACATTTCCACTTCAGATTTTATTTCGTGATAACATTACTTAGATGTCCCTGATCGACCGAGGTCGAAAACAATGACTACAATCGGGCGAATATTGATAATTAGGTTTGGAGCATTGGAGTTAAGACAATCGATCCACCTGTAAAAGTATACTTCAATAAGTAAATCAATAGAGCTTTTAAGATAAATAATAATCAAGAGTGCTTCTAATAAGTACTTCATCAACATTATATACTTCATCAATATCTTCATTCCTCAGTAAGAGTGGTAAAAAAGGTTTGAACGATTTGACTGAATGGACAGCCATCTAAGTGATGAGCGTGAATTTGAAATTGAATAATAATTATTCAGAGTTTGGTAATACTAACATCTATGACATAATCTTAACTTTATTCAGTGCAATCATTCAAACAATTTGATCATTTTAACGCTGGAAAAATATTAATTTAATTTCAGGATATATTAATTATTAATTTGAATAATTTCAAATAACAAAAGTTAATTCAACTGTCAAATATTAAATGTTAATTTCAGGATGTGATCGGATCGTCGGCAACTCAGCAATAAACGTTTTTATTCCTTCACTTTCTTTTATTATTCATCCATACTGACATCGGTAAAGCTGAATTACCATAATTAATTTCAATTTAATCAATTGTTTTTATAGAAGTTATTCATTCAATGATAATCAATAATGATGATCTACAAGTAGTTAGAAGCATAAAAATGTAGCTCTAATTAGTTCCATGCTTAGACATGAAACTGGATTGTTCAATAGTACAATAATGATGACTCGAGTTAAGCGACAAATTGCATTTCAAACTTATAGTGCAATTTCACTATTTTCAAAAGAGTTGATGTTGAAACTACATGTAAAAATTCTTCACCCAATGCATGAGAGATGTTATTGAAAAGACATTCAAATCTCCATCTTTGGCTGCTTGGAAATGAGGTAACATTGAAACAAGTCCTTTCCAATCAAGCTACCCACTTCATGAGTTATGACCAGGGCTGGGCAAAAGATTGCTATGTTACAACTGTTGAGAAGTGTTTCAGTGCTGAGGAAAAACGCCAGTATGAGTTGTTACCATGAAATAGAGTAGACTGCTTCATGTTGAAAGCATCAGGGGAGGATGAAAGAGGCCGCAGAGTACGAACAAAACAGCAAAGAAGATGAATATTCCCTGTTTGAGCGCATATGCTCGAGTTGCATGCTGGAGAGTGATGGAAAAGTGAGTGGTGAGTGGTTGAAGAAATGTATCCAGTCAACCGGAAAAAAACAACTTGGAAAAGTCTAAAAGCATTGTGCGCGGGAAAGAGCGACTGAATTTCCCCCTTTCAAATTCTAGTCGATTCGAGTGGCTTCAAAGGAAATTCTCGACCGGCAACTTGCCGCCGAGAAGTTCGCTACAAATATTACTGGCAAGCACCGAGTTTGGCGACTTCTCCTTTCCGCCTCTCATGCATATTCAACGACGACCAATGATATTCTGGCCGGAAACGATTACTATTCAGTGAGATTCTTATTGCTTGTAAGCATCAAGCTTTGCTAGTGGCACTCTTTTGTTCAAAGGCGCAATAAACATGGGAATGCGGAAAATCGTTTTCAAATCAAATTGTGCGAATAATTAAGGAGTGTTTGATTCAAGAAACATGAAATTTATATAGATCTTCAATAGCCTACATGTTTTCCATTAAGACTGAAAATAATGATAATCTGTTTTTTCCTCGTATTAATTTGTTTTATTAATTTGACTCATTGCTTCTCGTATAGCTTATTGCAATCTATTCATCCTTTGTCAATACTTTCCTTCTAAGACGTTATCTGTGTATGATCTGAAAGTAGATTTCAAGATTATCTCCTTGGCAAATAATTCTGATTTGATTGATTGAATTAATGAGAGACTAGTAAATCAAATACCCATCATTAAGCATTATGAGATTGATTATGGCAATTGAGTTTAATTTGATTGAATATAATATGAGAAAAAAGTATAAATCAGATTCATTTAATTTGACGCTTGGCTTAAGAGATAAATAGAGAAATATCATTTCTTGACGTTGCTGATGACCGTAGAGTTCGATGGCAGAGAAATAATACCCCTTTATCTATCTATCTATCTATCTAATGCCAAGCGTCAAATTAACTGGATCTGATTATAATCAAACATCTTTCATTGAGCATTATGAAATTGATTGGGCTTGATAACGATAACATTGAGTTCATGTCAAGGCTAATTATTACGGTACAAAAATTACGGTACAAAAATTACTGTGATTACGATTCCAACCCACTTTCCTATACTCCAATTCTTCAAAGACTATTTCTGAAAAGGATCTGAAGAGCAATTCTCAATGTCAACTCTTAAATCAACTGTATTAACTGTATCGAATACTTCTGTATCACTATTTCACAATGGGATATACCCTGATAAATGGTTATTAAGGATGGGCAGTAAAATGGCATTCTGATATTTCTATTAATTCTACGAGAAATATTCCACAATGGAAAATATTACTCTGATACATGACTGTAAGTGCATTAGAATCAGCCACCACATAAGACAAATATTGTATTTGTATTATAAATATTATTATGTACCATTATGTATTATAAATAATAAATATTTGTATTATGTGGTCGCTGATTGGAATGGAATTTTGATAGTTATATTGATGCTCTCTTCCAAGCTCATGAAGGCAATTCGGGATTATTATTATCACTTCAAACTCATTTCTCCGACATTGAAAACTGCTATTACCAGATTATGTTTTGTCGTAGGTGGCAGGTGTCTACGGAATGTCACCCTTGAGGCACCATCGTACGTGCGCCTAGGGGAGCCAGCCACTCTGGTCTGCCACTACGACCTGGAAGAAGGCAGCCTCTACTCAGTGAAGTGGTACAGGGGGCGACACGAGTTCTACCGTTATTCTCCAGGCGATCGGCCCACTAACAAGATTTTCCCCTTCCCTGGCATCAACGTCAACGTGAGTAGACTTTTCCGATCCTCAATTCCTCCACACTCATATGGAGGTCTTGTTATTCCTGTCCAAAGCATAGAGCTACCAAATTTATTATTATATTTGAAAATCTGCCTGTCATTCTCTCATACATAATAAGTGAGTTCCAGATATTGAAAACGATAAGAATTTATGCTTACAGCTTTGGGATTTATTTATCAGTAGCTCCAATGCTAGTACTATTGGTCTACCGACCTATTGAAGGTGCTCTACTTCGTTCAATAAAATGAACAATCAATTGGAATGAAATATTCAGTATCAAAGCATGGGGAAGCATGATTAATAATTATCAAGTGATTCTCCTCTCCTTTGCACTATTTAGTTTCCTGTTATCCATTTTTTAATGAGAAAGGGAGGTAACAGTAAAATTACTATGTGAAACATTTTAAATTTCTGGACATCAGTCTGATCATGCATGTTCTTTTTATAGTTCTGTTTGTAGCTTTGTTCTATTTATTAGTATAGAATGCACATTATGACTGAACATGATTGTTGTAAAAGATCACATTTCTGAATAATCCCGCACAAGATAATGTCGAGTGCTGCTACAAAAACGATAGTTTCAACATGACAGTTCACTTTGGTTCTAAACGATAGTACAAATCCCAATAGTAGACTACTATGTGAAGTTTCATTGGAAATTTGTGAACTTTATAACTATAGTTCACTGCCATTCTCTCAAATAAGATCATTAACAAAAATACTCTGGAATAACCTTTCTAATGGAAGATCGTGGAGTAATTTGAAGTGTAGGTAAAATTGAAAGCATTTCCTGTTTGTAATAAATTTATCAATGAGTTGGAAATATTCTGCGTTCATCTCAAAGACTTATTTGGGTGGTTGCTCCAAGAAATTTCATCTTCCGGTACTTCCTTTCAGAAATAGACTCGCTTTATCATACTATCTGGAATTGGAGATTCCTTTGACGATGATTGGAGATGTACGAAGCGTGCTTTATTGCTTGATGCACTTCAACTGGTGTCAATTCAAATTCAAAGAAAAGTCGAATTTCCTGGTCGGTTAGAAGCGTCTCGCAGGCTGTTTGACTGGAAAGCTACGTTGACAGAAGTGATTTATATGAAGAACGTATCTTTATGTACTGAGACCCTTCACTGCACAGTATATTTATCGATTTCCAAAAATCACTGCGCTCGGCTGTACTTTATGACGCGAGAAAGGGCGAAAAAATGCTTCCGCCTTTGATTGAAAGATTAACGAACGGCTTGCTGGCAGCTGTTACTGTATATTTATTTGTTGTCTCTTATCTTTCCCGTATGGTTTATAGGCGGGTGGAGATGAAAATTTCTGTTGTTTACATCGTAAATACTACTCCAGTTAAGCAAAGTGTAGTCACCACTGGCATTGGGATGGGCACCGACCCTAGTAGAGCTGCTGCTATTATTGGGAAGTAGAAATTGGAACCAACTGGTGGTTTTGTTTTGGGGCGATTGATAATGGAGAGAGATCAGAAACATGCATATTTCCGTATTTCAGAATGCATAAGCTCTCCAGAATTTATACAATGAAAAAAGAATCTATAATTATTTGTCGTCTTTAAAAAGCATTGTATGATATCTTTGAGACTTAACCCTTTATAAGGCAGACTTTGCCTCAAAAGTCAGAACCCTGGCACAAAGCTGTTTTACAACATTAGGCTCTACATAACACATAGAATATATAAAAAATTGAATTTTCATGTTTTTTGATGTTTTTATAGGGTGGCAATATATTTGCCACTGCCCGTTACTGTCCTTTTCAGGGTGGCAATACTCATGCCATTGCCCGTCAACATGACAATAAATTAGAGAATATGGGGTTTAATAGACAAAATACAACTTTTTTGATATGATATTTTCACACTCTATTGGGCTATGTCAATTATTTAGAAAAATGAGATTAATATACATTTTCTCCAGGTGAAAAAAAAATGTTGATAAATGTTGAAGGTGTATGTTGTCACGGTGTATGGAATAGACCATTACTTATCACATTGAGAAAGAAATAGAATCAATTTTCTTCATCGAACTTACATCTCAAGTGTATCTTTTCTAATAATGGGACCAAAACTAGTGTTCAATAATTTTTATTCGATAGCTAATATCATATCTTGTCATAGTTTATCCAAAAGAATATAATATTGCTCATTATTTAATAAGTAATTATGATCATTTATGAGAGATTTCGATGGTTATTGGATTTATTTTATTGTTGTTTTTGAAGTTTGCTATGTTTTGTTCAATTGTGCTCAACTAAGTTTTAAGATGTGTTGAGAAAAATTTCTTCTCTTGTCACTGCTACAATATAAACTCCTTTAAAGGGAGAAAAATGTATTTTTGCGCCTGTTTCATTTTGGCAATAGGGGATTACTGTATTGCAAAAATAAAGAAAAATCTCGTAGATAATGAATATTTTCTTATCAAAATTGATGAAAAATGATCAAAGAATGATTTGATCGGTAGAGATGAGAAGGATTTGGAAATGGTTGGATTCACTTTAGTCTCCGAATAAACGAAATTTATGAAGAAATTTATCGAGAAGAAGTAGATGTATACTGAAGAGGCTTTTTGTGATGACGCAGAGTGTTTTCTTAGAATGTTATAAAGTTGTTAACAAGTCAGCCTGCATTTGACAGACTCCATTTTATTTATGATACCACTTCATATCAGGATAATCTCAGAGGATAGGAAGTCTCAGAATGAAAATAGCTTGTCCAATTAACCTCGGAAAGCACGTTCACAATGTTTCCCTTTCAGCCCCAATAATCAAGCAATTGTTGAGGAAACTTTGTCAAAATGGTAGGCTCTCATCTCATAATTGGTTCTATTTTGGCTGTGGCGATAGTTGATTGTTACTATGGAAACTGAATCAGTAGCAATTCTGGAAGTTGAATGAGGATTGATTTCTCATTTCAATCCCTCATCCAAGATTGCATTGCGCATAGGATTCCGTTATATTATGAGAATGAAAAACATGTTCAGTAATCAGAATGCAATCGTACTATTGTGTACAATTGTTTTGATTCTTAATATTTTTTTTATATAATCAGTATAAGTCAAATTCATCAAATAAGACGATAAACCATAAATAAGATGAAAAGAGCTTGGAAAAGATGGATTGGGAACGACTAGAAATATTGAATGTGAAATTATTATAAATCACTTGAGGGGTTTAGATAGGCGCTCGAATCACATCTAAAGTAATGTAGGCCTACTGGTCACGGTGAGTTACAGTGGAGTCCCGATAATCCGAACCTTGGTAAATCGAAATTCCGCTCAATCCGCAACCGAAATAAGGATATTTTTAGGAATGAAAAAAAAAGAATAAATTATAATGAGTGTATTATTTTCAAAATTACAGAATGTATCAAACAAAGTAACACAGATTGCAGACGATAATGCAGGAGATAGATTTTTGTTCAATCAGGTGAACAAAACCTGAACAAAGCAATACCCTTCCAGGGTTGCCACACACACGTACTGTAATCGAATATATACGTATTAAAATCAAATAAACTGTCATTGTCGCTACATCCTGTACCAGTTGATGTAATTAAACATCGTATTTCGTATTTATGTTAATTTTAGTGATGATTCCGCTTAATCCCGAATATTTGATAATCCGAAATGGGTTTGGTCCCAATCATTTCAGGACTTCACTGTATTATTATGATTAGAAATTGAAATTCTTCTTGAATCATCCAGATACCAAAACAACGTTTTGTACCAGTACAATTAATATTTATCTCTTTGTGTTAGTAGCGTGAGAACAGAGGTAAGTGACCGCCGCTTTTAACCATGAACCTACTTCTCTCTCTCTCTTTCTCTCTCTAGTTATCAAGTATTGTCGCGACTCAGTGCTTGTATATTGCATGGTGTCAGCTGCGACTAGCTGGCGCTGTTCGATTTTTAGCGTGAGTTAGTTCGAGCGTGAGAACGCAGACTTTGTAATTTCTTGTTTCACACCATCGGAAAATGGCTTATAAAAATTTGACTCTAACCGAAGTTAGTAAGAAAGGCTAGGATTGGTCGGTCGCCTTCCGCCGTCCCTAACGTGCGTTTTGAAAGAGCCAATGAAGAGGCTGGTTACTGGCGAGGCGCGAGGGTACCCATAATGCAACGGGAAATAGTAAGGTTGACATCTGAGTTGTCGACTAGGAGCGTCACTTCGAATTTGAACTGAGTCCAAGATGACAAATTTCATTTGTGGCGGTTAAAGTTGTTTAAACCATGGATTTTTTTTATTTTAACTTATACAAGTAATTAATCTTGCTGTAGGCGCCTCACGCCTCAGCTTCCTTTTTTTGTCATGTAGTGAGCTCGTGCTATATATATTTTTATAATTGGATAAGTCAACCTCTCCGCTAATGTAAGGTACGTGAAATTAGTATTAAGATTGGTGTTTTAAGTTTATTCATTTATAATCACAATCATTTATTGGATCAAGCAATACAACCTCATAGGAAAGAAAAAAGCAGGTGCTAACCAAAAAACTTCTTGTGTTCCAAAATTTAGTCTGATAAATTGTTCAAATTAAGGTTATGTGCCATAGTTCATAGTGTAACCTCCACCTGAGATGTTAATATGTTTTTTGGGCCTAACCCAACCTCTAGTAGGAAGCGAATAAATTCAAAATTTCTAACCACAATGTCAGTGAAATCGAATTAGACTACACACTGGCAAAGTATATTTTGATGATTGTTTTTAAATTTTGTTCTTAAAGTACTTTTATGGCTAAGTAGAGTATTTCTGTGTTCGATTTAGTTGATAAAGTTGTACTACCATATTGTTGGGTAACATGTTATTAATTTAATCACCAGTCTAGGTTCCTAGCAGCTTGATCTATTGCTCTTGTGGAATATATATCAGTATACGTCTCAAATTATTTATTCAGGCCTTCTGCCCATGAATTTTGTGAACAGTAAATTGATTGTATGTATTCAGTCTGTAGTAGAATGTATTATTATTCTGTAATTTGAAAATTACAGCGGTCCTTGATTTACCCGGAAGTCTTCGTGATCGACTCTGATGTCTTGAACTTCGCCAATTGCGGGTCAGAACCATGACTCTGAGATGCGCCTGTTCCGCTACACTTGGAGTGTCCCCGGCTTGAGTGACACCGACCTAGAAGTGATTACCGCTGCTTGGGCGTACAATGGGTGTACGTCGGGATAAGTAACCACCCTCGGGAAGGAGTCTCAAGTCACCAGGATCCGCTAAGTACCAAAATTCAATTTTATATTCGGCCGATGATCTAGTGCGTGTTATGAGTGACAGACTTTTTCAAGTTCTACTTAAATTCGTAATTGGGACCGTCGTAACCTATCTCCGCACATATCAGCGTCTGCGACTAGTCTAAGATGTAAATGTAACCTAGCGAGTAAACTTAGTATATTTGTTTTTGAAAAGTCCAGGCCTGGTAACAATATTTAATCAACTTCAAATTTTCGATCAATTTCAAGATTTTAAGTAACCCCAAAATTTAATCATAAAATTTTCTCCTTCTGAGATCAAAGTAAATTATGCAACTTTAGTAAGATCTTTAAAGCACAGATTTAGGATGTTAGCTCCTAGTTTCTGAGATATTTGTATTGTGTGAATTTAATTTTAAAATTGAAATATTATAGCACCGAGTTTTACTATATCTAGTCGTATTATTGACTTCACCTCAATCCACTAGATAAGCTTATACAGGGTCAGACATGAAAACTGCGCTCACTTTCTTTTCTAGCATTCAACCCAAAATCAAAATTAAAATCAAAATTACTTTTCCAAATTAGAAGGGTTGTTTCAACTGCGCCACTCTGCTGTTCAGGGTTGGTTCATCCTCCTTGAAATATAAAATTTAAATTAAAAAAAAAAAAAATTCTCAAATTTCTTAAATTTCTTTTCATGACTGACCATTGTTTATGCTTGGATTGAGGTGTACACTATGTTAGGACGAGATTGTAGTGAGTAATTGACAAACTCAAGGTAATTTAAGAGAATATTGTGTGTGTATTGTAATATCTGCCATGATGGGTTCACCCGTGCGCTCGCCTGCAACCGGCCCTGGTCCAAATATTAATTACTGGGATGTCAAAGCCGAAGTTGAAAAACATTTCGACTTATCCTTGTTATTTTCTCAGAATATTAACCCTAATCATTTAGTCCGGGGAACACTTCTGTTTGAACTTGAAGCCTTAGGCTTGCCAAGTAGTTCAGTCCAAGAGCTGGATGTCAAAGCTTTAAGAACCAAGTACCGCGAATTAAGATCCGTACCTAATGCTAAAGTTTATAGAGCGGTCTATGATGAAACTAGCGCTGAGGCAGAATTGAAGACGATTTCATCTGCTATCAGTACCTTTGATAATTACCTAGATCATTTCGAAGTATTGACTGAGACAGAAAGGAAAAATCATTTCCAAAGGAGTGTTACTCAATTTTTGCATATATTAAATCGTATTGTACACTTGTTGATTTATGCTAAAGGAAAACCTGATGATAATCTTATTGATCAATTACAGAGTAATATTGAAACGCTGAAGGCTGTCTTTGATATCCTGGTTGGAGTGCAATCTGTTGTCAAGAGTCGTGCCACGTCGCCTGTTGCTGGTATCTATGCTACTCCTGCATTGAGTCCTGTTGTCGTGGAACAAACAGAAGGATTGGGAGAAGGTGAAGACGAGTCATCCAAGGTTGATACCGTTGTTAAAACAGGAACATCCAAGGTCAGTGATGTAATTGGTACAATTCCCAGTCGGACTGGCGGTCCACGTTTGACTGTTACCCTTCCTAACTTGGCAACTCATAATCTTATTCCTGTTGATGACAGACCTCCTATTGCGTCAACCAGTACTAGTTGTTTTGTACCTGTGGTCCAGCCAAGTAGAAATTTGCATAATTCGTTGGGTAGATCGACTTCTGAACCTATGTTCAGCAACATCTATAATCGTCTCCCGAATCCTATTGAAAATTTGTTGAGGGACTTACCCCACACTGATGGTTTGGTTATTGAAGATTTATTGAAATTTTTATCCATAGCCTTGAAAATTCAATCACAATTTGACTTAGCTGCTACTCAGCTATTTCATATTCTTCAACCCTTTTGCTTTGGACCTCTTGGTGATCGAATTAGTTTTGCTATAAATTCTAATTTCTCATTTGATGACCTTCACCGTGAAGTATTAGTTTTTTTTATCCCAAAAAGACTTCTGTCCGTGATTGAACGAGAAGAGTTTTACCGTCTACAAAGGTCCGGTGAACCGTTGTCAGCTTATATAGTTTCAATTAAAGAAGCAGCTAAATTGCTGAGGCTGAAATTAAGTGAAAGTGAAATAGTAAACAACATTTGTTCCGGTTTAAATCCTGCGGAACGCTGCCGCTTAGTCTTTCAGAATAGGCCCCATACATTCCAAGAACTTAATGAATTAAGTGTACAAGCTCAAAACATCAGCTTTGCTGATAATGAAAGAAATCGTGTAGAGAGTTCGCGGAATAGTAATAATTCTAATCAGAAAGTGAACAATTCCAATAGTAGGCAAATCTGTTTTCATTGTAAAAAGGAAGGACACATAGCTAGAAATTGTAGGTCTAATCCATCTAGTGCCGACTACCGAAAATTCCCTAATAATCAAAATTCTAAACCTGCCTTTTCAAATAATCAGCCTAAAAGAGATCAAAATGTTAAGTGCTATACCTGTCAAAAATTTGGGCATTTTTCGAGAGATTGTAGGAACAAAAAGAGTTGACTAGGAAACGGAATAAATAAGAAGGCATTTAATACTACTAGGGCAATGGCCAAAAACAATAATAAATCCTTTTCAAAATTTAAAAATGGTTGTAATACTCTATCTTACAAGGTAGTTCCCAAAAATAATGAGATTTCTCACAATTCTAATTCCCAAACTCAAAGAAGGTCCTACCGTCGTAAAAAACTGGATAGGAGACATCCGGCTAACAGTAAAATTAAAGCTTTGCCAACCAATATTGCTCCTATTATAGTATGCAAATTAGGCGTACAGACGCTAAGTGCTCCTGCATTAATCGACTCTGGCGCCGTCAGATCAATTATTTCTAAACCAATTTTAGAAGAGTTACTTTTAAAAAACCCTAATTTGAGCATATTAAATGAACATCTCTGTTGTACTACCGCCAACCAAAGCCAATTAATTCTTTCTGAATCCATAGTTCTTAAAATTAAAATTGAAAATTTTAGTTGGTGTTTCAAATTTTTTGTAGCTGACAATTTGTCTTTCCCTGTGATCTTAGGATGTGATTTCATAAATTATTCTAAATTAATACTTGATCTTTTCAATAAACAATATTATTTCGGTTTCAGACCTAAATTTAAATTTGAATTTGTGAATAACTGGAAGGCTTTATTCTCTAATCTGGCCAACACTATTACCGCATCTGAAGGTGAAGTCAGTCTGAAGTCTGAGGAGCAGTCTCGTTTGAATGCTGTATTATCCAAGTTTGATGAAGTGTTATCCAAACGTTTAGGTAAGACCAACCTTATTGAATATCAAATTCGATTAACTTCTACAGAACCGGTTCGACGTCCTCCCTATCAGTTGAATCCCATGAAGATGGCGATTGTCAATACTAAGGTTAAGAAAATGTTGAAAGATGGAGTGATTGAAAAAGCTATTTCCAATTACTCTAGTCCTTGCTTCTTGGTGCCTAAAGGTAATAAGGATGATCCCGATAGTGAATCTTGGCGTCTAGTTGTGGACTACCGCTATTTGAATAAGAAAGTATGTCTAGATTCAGTCCCATTGCCAAACATTGAGAACTGCTTTCACTTTTTCAACGGCGCAAAATATTTTTCTGTACTTGATTTAAATCAGGCATATTATCAAATTCCCCTAGCCAAGGAAAGCCGTCATCTTACTACGTTTTGCACTATGCAACAAACTTTTCAATTTAAAAGAATACCGTTCGGTTTGGCCACCGGAGCTCAAGTGTTGTCATCTGTACTTGACACTCTTTTTGAAGAGGTCAAATACAAGTTTGTATTTCATTATTTGGATGATATTGTCATTTATTCAAAAGATTTCGATTCTCATTTGTCCCACATTAATGTGGTCTTGTCTAAATTGAAAGAAGCCGGTTTCACAGTGAATCCTGAGAAGGCCGTATTTGCTAAGAAACAAATCTCATTTTTAGGTCACTTGGTTGACGAAAATGGTATATCTATTGATCCCAATAGAACAAAAAGTATACGGGAGTTTCCCACCCCTAAGTCCCAGAAGGGGATAGCTCGTTTCATTGGTATGTTAGGATACTTTCATAAATTTATTCCAAATTTCGCCGAGATCGCTTGTCCCTTAAATTCTCTCAGAAAGAAAAATGTTAAGTTCATTTGGAAGGAAGAGCATGAAGAGGCTTTCCAAAAATTGAAAAAGGCTATCACTAATCCTCCGATTTTGAGAACAGCTGATTTTAATAAACAGTTTGTATTGCAGACCGATGCGAGTTCCACCGCGATCGCCGCTGTGTTGTCACAAGTGTCAGATGGAATCTTACAACCCATTGCCTTTGCATCCAAAAAGTTGACTCAACAAGAACTTAAATACTCAACTTATGAACTTGAGTGTTTAGCCGCCATCTTTGGTATGGAAAAATTCAGACTTTATTTACAACATGCCAAATTTAAGCTTCTCACTGACAATTCTGCTGTCACTTGGATTTTAAATAACCCAAAACAAACTGGTCGTCTTAGTCATTGGATTTTAAGACTTCTGTCTTTTCAATTTGAGGTTTGCCATGTACCTGGTCGTTTGAATGTGGTCGCCGACTGTTTGTCTAGGATGTATCAAGACGAAGGAGATACCAGTGATATTGTCGAAACTACAGATTTTGAAATTGAACCATTGTTTTCATTGTTCAACACTTTGAAGTTGACAGATTTTCCGCTGGTGTTCTCAGACATAAGATCTCACCAGGAGACTGACCCCTTTTGCAAAGAAATACTGGGTAAAATTGAAAATAATATCGATCATTTTCCCTATAGTCTCAGTAAGGGTGTACTCGTCATAAAATTGAGAGGTTCTGATCATCTTAAGGTTGTGGTTCCCAAAATTCTTGTGCCCCTGGTCTTCAAGTATTATCACCAGTCTACTCTAGGCGGACATCTTGGTATTGCTAAAACCCAATATAAGATTTTAGAAAATTTTTATTGGCCTGGTATTAGGAAAGATGTTGTTTGTTTAGTCAAATCATGTGATTTGTGCGGTAAAAGTAAACCAGCTCAGAGACAGAATTTCGGTTTTCTTGCTTCTCAGGTTGAAAAGGAGCCTTTAGGGCGTTTTTATTGTGATTTAGTAGGCCCACTTGTAAAAACCACTCAAGGTCACACTCAAATTCTATCGTGTGTGGATGCGTTCACTAAATTCTGTTGGTTAGTACCGTTGAGGAAAGGAAACACTGTGGCTGTCATCAATGCGCTCAAGTCTATCTTTGTCAATTTTTCTGTGCCTAAGAGGATTGTCACTGATAATGCAACAATTTTTACATCGAGCATGTTCACAAACTTCTGTTTTCAGTTGGGCATTACCCATATCCGGACCACGCCCTATTATCCTTGTCCTAATGTGGCCGAACGTGTAAATCGCAATTTGAAGAGTGCATTAATTGCATTCCATGCTGACAGTCAAACTAGATGGAATGAAAGTTTGACTTGGCTCCCTTTAGCTTTCAACTTAGCTTCTCATGAAAGTACTGGTTGTACTCCGTTTTCTTTAATGTTCAGGTATAGTCCAAATCATCCCCTCCTCAATGCTTGGAATATTGAAGATGTACTACCCGATCGAGTGAATCAGGGCACTGTGCAAATGTGGAGAAAAGCCCGAAATAATTTGATGCGAGCACACGCTCAAGTGAAAAGAAAATATGACCGACATAGAGTGGATATCCCATTCAAGATTGGTGATTTAGTATATTTGCGAGCACATGTCCAAAGCAGTGCTGTTAATAAAGTGTCTAGTAAACTCATTTTTCGTTGGAAAGGTCCTTATGTGATCAAGTCTTGGTTGACTCCGGTCACTGCCGCTTTACATGATCCGGTTACTGATCGTTTCGTACAGAGAGGCCATGTTTCTCAACTAAAGTTGTATAACGGTTGATTCGTCTCAACTTATCGTGTTGGTGTTGTTTCCCTTCATTCCTGAATTTGTGTCAGAATGTTTGACTTCAAGTCAGTTTCCAATTTGGAAAATTTTGAGTTGGTATTTGTACTGATTATTGTCGGTAATGCGCGCTACCGCATAGTCAGGTCGCCTACACTCACAAGTAGTAAAGTTTGTGGAGAATTTAGCATAGTCCCTGTAGAGCAAACTATAGCTGTGTATAAAATATTAAAGATATTCTGAAAATAATATTTTTGGTAATGTAGATATTCAAATAGTTGATAAGGTAGTGATTTCGTCACTTATTGATAACTTAAGTTATATAATCAGTTATAGTAATAGAAACAATAAGTCATATAATTAGGAATTAAATTTTAGAATCAGATTACTGATAAAATTTTCAAGAACCTTGAGAAATAATAATCATTATAATTAGGAATTATCATTAACGTATGTTGTATAGACTCTGTTGACCTTTTTTGATGGATATCTCTTTGTTTTTACCCCTCCAGTTGAGAGGAGCCCTTTTTGTCATCATTCTTTTTTTTAAATTTCAAACCCGGTACCGGTAATTATAATATCATTCGTAGTGTTATAGTAATATCTTTAGTAGCATTAAAAGTAATATCATTAGTAGTAGTAACGATAATTTCGTAAGTAGTGTTAGGGATACTATCCGCGTACGGAATGCTGTTGTATAATATTTTCTGTATTTGGAGTTGAAGTTAGGCTTTGTCACTTGTCCTGATCAGCAGAGTTCTCTTGCTTGGCATTTTGTGGTGACGTTTGGTGTGGACGCACGCCAAGCTAAGCTCTTCTAAATTTTGTCCTTAATGGTTTTGTGGGGAAGTTTGTTACCTTTATCTCGGGAGAATGGCCACTTCTTGGATCGACGTCAATAAACTTACTCAAGTTTATTTCACTTTGGAGTTCTGTATTATCAGCTGCTCTGCTATTTACCTTATTTTGTTTTTTTTTTGGACTTCTAATCTTTTTCGGTGTTTCACACAGGGAGTGTGGGTGTATTGTACCAGTACAATTAATATTTATCTCTTTGTGTTAGTAGCGTGAGAACAGAGGTAAGTGACCGCCGCTTTTAACCATGAACCTACTTCTCTCTCTCTAGTTATCAAGTATTGTCGCGACTCAGTGCTTGTATATTGCATGGTGTCAGCTGCGACTAGCTGGCGCTGTTCGATTTTTAGCGTGAGTTAGTTCGAGCGTGAGAACGCAGACTTTGTAATTTCTTGTTTCACACCATCGGAAAATGGCTTATAAAAATTTGACTCTAACCGAAGTTAGTAAGAAAGGCTAGGATTGGTCGGTCGCCTTCCGCCGTCCCTAACGTGCGTTTTGAAAGAGCCAATGAAGAGGCTGGTTACTGGCGAGGCGCGAGGGTACCCATAATGCAACGGGAAATAGTAAGGTTGACATCTGAGTTGTCGACCAGGAGCGTCACTTCGAATTTGAACTGAGTCCAAGATGACAAATTTCATTTGTGGCGGTTAAAGTTGTTTAAACCATGGATTTTTTTTATTTTAACTTATACAAGTAATTAATCTTGCTGTAGGCGCCTCACGCCTCAGCTTCCTTTTTTTGTCATGTAGTGAGCTCGTGCTATATATATTTTTATAATTGGATAAGTCAACCTCTCCGCTAATGTAAGGTACGTGAAATTAGTATTAAGATTGGTGTTTTAAGTTTATTCATTTATAATCACAATCATTTATTGGATCAAGCAATACAACCTCATAGGAAAGAAAAAAGCAGGTGCTAACCAAAAAACTTCTTGTGTTCCAAAATTTAGTCTGATAAATTGTTCAAATTAAGGTTATGTGCAATAGTTCATAGTGTAACCTCCACCTGAGATGTTAGTATGTTTTTTGGGCCTAACCCAACCTCTAGTAGGAAGCGAATAAATTCAAAATTTCTAACCACAATGTCAGTGAAATCGAATTAGACTACACACTGGCAAAGTATATTTTGATGATTGTTTTTAAATTTTGTTCTTAAAGTACTTTTATGGCTAAGTAGAGTATTTCTGTGTTCGATTTAGTTGATAAAGTTGTACTACCATATTGTTGGGTAACATGTTATTAATTTAATCACCAGTCTAGGTTCCTAGCAGCTTGATCTATTGCTCTTGTGGAATATATATCAGTATACGTCTCAAATTATTTATTCAGGCCTTCTGCCCATGAATTTTGTGAACAGTAAATTGATTGTATGTATTCAGTCTGTAGTAGAATGTATTATTATTCTGTAATTTGAAAATTACAGCGGTCCTTGATTTACCCGGAAGTCTTCGTGATCGACTCTGATGTCTTGAACTTCACCAATTGCGGGTCAGAACCGTGACTCTGAGATGCGCCTGTTCCGCTACACTTGGAGTGTCCCCGGCTTGAGTGACACCGACCTAGAAGTGATTACCGCTGCTTGGGCGTACAATGGGTGTACGTCGGGATAAGTAACCACCCTCGGGAAGGAGTCTCAAGTCACCAGGATCCGCTAAGTACCAAAATTCAATTTTATATTCGGCCGATGATCTAGTGCGTGTTATGAGTGACAGACTTTTTCAAGTTCTACTTAAATTCGTAATTGGGACCGTCGTAACCTATCTCCGCACATATCAGCGTCTGCGACTAGTCTAAGATGTAAATGTAACCTAGCGAGTAAACTTAGTATATTTGTTTTTGAAAAGTCCAGGCCTGGTAACAATATTTGATCAACTTCAAATTTTCGATCAATTTCAAGATTTTAAGTAACCCCAAAATTTAATCATAAAATTTTCTCCTTCTGAGATCAAAGTAAATTATGCAACTTTAGTAAGATCTTTAAAGCACAGATTTAGGATGTTAGCTCCTAGTTTCTGAGATATTTGTATTGTGTGAATTTAATTTTAAAATTGAAATATTATAGCACCGAGTTTTACTATATCTAGTCGTATTATTGACTTCACCTCAATCCACTAGATAAGCTTATACAGGGTCAGACATGAAAACTGCGCTCACTTTCTTTTCTAGCATTCAACCCAAAATCAAAATTAAAATCAAAATTACTTTTCCAAATTAGAAGGGTTGTTTCAGTTTCATAGAGTCATGGAAGATTCTTAACATAACTCACATAAAATAAAACCAATGATATCTAGGCTTTTCGAATGTAGCTAAAAGAGGAAGAATCCTGGTACTTAATCATCAAACATTATCAGAATATTTCCTACTTCCAGATGAATATAATATTTGGTTTTTATCGTATGATTTCATTTATAAGATTGCAATTTAAAACTGTATATTCTCTCAATGTATATTGAGACTGAATGGAAACTTTATTGATCCTGTCTTGAGACCGTATTGATTCTGTGTGTTGAGACTATGTTGGGACAATCAATAAAGGACTTCGGTGCGTTGCTGAGGGACCCAGAAGTGTTTCTGAAATTCGCATAATATGTGGCTGGTGCGGTTTTAGCGAGGTAATTCAATAATTGTTATTGGCTTCGATTGCTCTTGATCATGTATGATACTAGAGTCATATCAACCAAACCTTGTAACACTGCCTCCACTAACCACTAAACGTATTTGGCAGCGATGCCAAATCAGTAGTGGTAGCAGAAGCTCTACATGATATCTGTTGCCTTTTTCATGATATTCACGAGTAGTATGGGAATGATCAATCTATTCATGTAAATGTATTGATTTTTGTCGAGTCTACTGAATAATACACTACCTTAGCTAATTCCACTGAGTGCAGGTCCACAAGGTAACTTATTATTTAAAATATTATAATGAAGAGAATTTAAATTTAAATTTATTCATTCACACAAATACACACAATTACAAAAAACAAACACCAAAGTACAAATTTAAGATTAAACAATTTACAGACGTAAAATTTACTGTTGATAATGTCACCATAGCTCCGATCACATACAAATCGTAATTTCAAATCTTCAAAAGTTTCAATCTCCAAAAATAATGATGACTTCAAAGATCACCTCTTCGGTTATCTCAATCAAGGATAATGATGAAATGATAAATTATATTTGTTGCTTCTAAAGCCATTACAGCAATTGGTTCGACAAAAGTAAAAATCATAGCCTAACAATATCCTAAACACTAAAAACATAGAAATTCATATGACTTCTTCAAATATCTTCTTTAACTTTTTTGCTACACTTTTTCTGTCTCTCCCAATCAAGCTTGTCATGTGTTAGGAGTAGCAAATTTCTCTTTGTTTTGTTTGAAGAAAAAACGTGTGGATTCAAATATTGGCGACCATTTTCAGGGTTTACTGATTTGTCATTACAGATTATTTGTCCATGGAACTTGTCCAAATAACATGACAACAGCTGCTACAGTTTGTCGCATAGACCCCTATTTGTCGTTTGCTTCTCTTTCTTTATTTGGACTGTGTGAATTCGCGCAGTTACAATGTTGGCGTTATCAACCCTGCCAACTTCTATTTAACAACAAATTAGCCGGATCAGCAGTTCACTCGTGTTCTGAATGGAGTTTCCACAACATACAAGCCCTTATTCACATCAACAACCAATTGACCAATTCAGGTAGTGGTTTACACCTGACTAAGGCAAAACTTGGTGTTGATTCACTTAAGAATTAACATGATGCTAGAATTGAATTAAAAGAGATGTTAGCTAAGAATTTATGATACTAAGGTCCGGTTCATGAGCTCGGGACTTAGCTAAGTCCTAGACTAAAACGGGTGGCTACCGTAGCATCGACAAAAGTTTGTCTGGATAGGTTAGTGGGTTAGCAGCATAGAGAGCCCTTAGTACATAGTGTCGAGGCTAACGTTTGTCGATGCTACGGTGGCCACCCATTTTAGTCTAGGACTTAGCTAAATCCCGAGCTCATGAACCGGCCCTAAAAATATTATGAGTTCGGATAAATGGGGCTGATAAAATTCATTATTATGATTAGAATTTTGGTCAGAATTTATTCCAGTATTTTCACGTGAAATCAAATATCATCTAGTACAAAGATAAAAGTAATTTTCGGACAGAATAGTCTAATATTTATTAATCAGGATATTGCATATTATTAGCTATGCAAATATTGTGTCATTCTATCTAATGAGAATTCAACGTCCTTTTAAAACATGAAATAAGCATTCATTATGACCTATAATCATCGAGAGTGTAGGCTACTTCAAAATACAACAATCTCCCGATAAATATTCATCTATCTGTAATTGTCTGTTTATTCCTCTAAGGGCGTTTTTGAAGTTGTAACCATTTCAAATAATATGTAAGATATCAATCCATATTATACATTTGAAAGTATTATTGATGAAGTTTGATAGTGAGAAATAGCATTGTTTTTCTTGGTAATTCAAAGATATAATTGAATCTATTTAAAAACCTGCTTTTGTTTCTGATAAATCATTGAATTGCTCTCAATTAAAGAAAAATTTCGAGAAAGAGAAACCTGACAGTCGTTGACAATGTGCTTGAAGCTGTTATGTTCATTTTCTATTCGTCTATGCTTGAAAGTTTGTATCAATGAAATCAAATTATTCATTAATGAACAAAATTTTTCTAAAATCACCTTTTCTACTTATATATGAAACTAGAAATAACTCTTCACCTCCAATAATATCATTTAGTAGGTCTACATTTGAAATTAAGTCTCAGTGAGAGGCAAATACAGTTCACTATTAATTTGAATTCCAATTCAAGAAATGTGATGCCCTGTCAGAAGTCTCTGTTGATATTTTTCCAATTATTTAAACAGTATTGTTTCAGGTGATGAGTTGAGTTTCATACTACCTCTATGCATGTAGACATTATTGTAAGAATATGATTTCGGATTGATGAATATGGATGAAGATTCGTGAGTAAGACGATCTCTGGCAGCCTGTGAACATTAGCCAGAGATTATTGATGACAAGAAGGTTGTTAAGATGAATTAATTAACTGCTCTCCTCGAAAACGACGCGGGTAGGGATCAATGTAACGGATAACCAAGGATAAGGAGGTTCGTGCCTTGGAATTACTTCAAGAACTTCTAAGAGTGTGATCCCACATACATGAAGGGCTTCTCTATACCTAGCGATTCTTTCTCGATTTTTCTGGCATCATTACTATTTCTCATCATTTATTTTCCTCTCTTGTGGAAAATGATGAAGCACCAGTGTTCTCTTCTATCATTAGAGAGAAGGAATGAAACGGCAGTCATGTTTCTTCAATCATCTGGCTGCTTATTACACTTTTCAGCTACAAAAACAGCTAAATCGATTGTGTCTAGATGAATGTTCACTGGGTGTAAGAAAAAGCACTAAGTCGTTGTAGAAATATTGTAATATCACCAACACAAAGGAGTACTTGAAAGATACTTCACTCAGTGAGGCTACTTCAGTTTAGTAGCTATTTTTGGATGCAATTAGAATGTATTCAAGTGGTAATTTTAAAATTGTGGTGTATTAAAGTCTGGAAAGAGGATTTCCATATTCAATTGAATGGTTTTTGGGGATGAACAATGTATTTGAGAATTGACACATCTTAGAACTTATGACAGAGAACAGCCAATACAGAGTATTGATAAAACTTCAAAAAATCCACAAAAAGTTAGAATAACTGGGTAGGTGAAACCCAATTGAGATGCATTGCTAATCTTAAAGTTAATATTGATTTATTGCTCATGAGAAAATGAATTAAAATTCATTGAATTATCAAAATTTAGATTACGTGATATTTTTATCAAATTTCTATGATAGGATACGCTTGATTATCGATTATGATGCATTCGTTCTTTAACATAATTTTATGAGCTCTCCACATCCACTAGAACATGATTCCTTTCCTAAGAAGCTTTTTTGTAGTCGTGGTTAATCTTTGGAAGTCAAACCATGATTTGATTTGAATTGAAAAGACTCAATTTGATCCTTTCGAATGGCTGACCTCGTCCTGGAAAGTTGTTATGAGTTTGCGGTTTTATGTCTGTTTTTCTGCAGTTGAATCACGTCCTGGTGACAAGAGAATCTCGTTTTATCATCTCTTCTTTGTTCTCAATGCACATAAAATGATGTTCTTATTGTTCGTTCCTTGAAGATTGTGTTCTAGAAAAATAAAAGTATTGTTTTGGTGGTCGGATCAGAATTAGAATCACAAACCTTGAATATGCAATGGTGTCTCAATCCGTAGATCTTTGTCTATTTTGAAAGGGTGTAAAACAGAAAACAGAATTCTCGGGTGGGAAAACCGTTGTCAACCAGCAAACAGTTATGGAGTGGGTGCTGCGGAAGAAAGGGTTTGTCGCTCTGCTCACATTTGAGAATTAGAAAATTCATGAGGCTTGTGCGTTTGTTGGGGTAAGAACGTTTACATTCCAAATGAGTCGTTCTTCGCACGCCTCTCTCATTAGCTCCCAAACACAACATCGACAATACTCACTGTTACGATTACCGTTCACTATTTTAACAAGTGCTTTAACACAAGAAAGACATTATCGTAACCAAGCAACTTTGAAAGAAAAAATAACAGTGAAAGACTCCAACAACAAAGTGATTTTCGTTCCAATGGGATGCATTTCACTGAGAGAAAACGTTCAGTAGAAAGCGGAATGAAATTTTGAATTGCTTGTTTAATGCTTATGTGAGACTTTACAGCAGAATAGTTGTTCGAGAAACATGCAAAATACTTCAGAAGACTTATGAAAATAGGACTGCTGTAAAAGTGAGGTAGTTATCAAACCTTTATGGAATAGATCCCAATATTATACTGTATAATTTGTTCTGCTACTGATAACTCGTCTTACATAGAGACTTACGACCTTTCTGAGAATCTCTTTCTCCAAGATGTACATTGTGAGTTTCGATAAATGTTGATTATCAAGCAGTCAATCGAGAAGCCACACACATGTAAAGAACATTATGTTCAATTTATGTTTTCATTAATTATCAAATATCATCAAAACAACCACATTAAAAAAAAATAGCTGTCTCTCTCTAGCCTGCTCATACTTTGGAGATTCAAACCTTGCACAGTTTGAAAGGTGATATAATTATAGTGAATGTATAATTGTATAGTGTGCGATTAAGAGATGAAGGCTATGTGGAAATGAAATTTCTAGCAATTGAAAATTACTATGGATATGAGATGCTCAACCTGATTTCCAATCGGTAAATCAGACACTTTCAACCACCGCATACGACGTTTTTAAATCAAACTTTTTGACAATTCTGTAAAATGATGAACTTTGCTTCTGGAAAATACCGCAGCACATTGAATGTTGTTCTTCTATCATAATTATGGTTTTTTCAATCAGGGCTTGTTTCTTTGAACAAGGATTTCCAAAGCTCCACCAATTAATTAAATACCCATCCACTTCCTCTCACACATTATTAACAATTGTTGATCTTCAAATGATTAAATACTTTGAATACATTTTTCAATTTATCCTATCATTCCATATCATCGAATAATATTGAAGAGAATAATATTGAAGAGAATAATATTGAATTATGTCATTGAGAGATCTTGGCCAAACGCCTGTAAGTCCAATTTAATTTAAGCGTTGTAAAATTATGTCGTATAATGGAACAAATTGAACATGACCATTTTTAAATCTGTCGTCAATTCAATGACGTAATTCTACAGTGGTTTTAGATTCAGTTGGATTCTTGGCTGCATAGCTTCTGATCTCATATTCCAATTCTAATCTGTGGAACTCGCAGCATACCTTCTAATCTCATATTCTAATTCTATCATGTCAATATGCTAAAAGAAGAGATTATAACTATGAGATAAATAGATTTATTAGCACATTGGTGTTCATCATACTAATGTGAACTATATAATTATAAATTTGCAATACTCTTGAGAAATATCTCTGGTAATAAAATGTTTTCCCGAGAAGAGTGGTGTTGTTAGTAATTTCTTACCTCTTCTTCAGACTCATCTATACCTTTTTGTTCATCGTAGCACATAAATAATATATTTACTTATTCTACCTCCGAGGAAACTCTCTGTAAAATGTTGTTTTCCCTCGAAGAGTGGTGTTGATAGTAATTTCATACCTGTTCTCTGGACTCGTCGATCGATTGATGCGCTATATGTGAGGTGAATGATATGTTATTTGCGGACGATGTTGAGTGAGGGAACGAAGAAGCGGCATGGTTCGTTTAGTGATTGGGGGTGAGTTGGTTAGAAAAGATACCGCAGCTGGAAGAGGGAAATGATTTGGCCAACCAGTGCTCATCCAGGTCAAGTAGACAGGCAGCCGCTGCTCGCTCATTGCAGTTACAAGCAAATCACTCGCTCATACATATTCATTTGGAACCCTTCCGAATCGCTCGCAGCGTCGCTCAATCTCTTTCGACATTCCGCAATTGTTTTGGCCTTCGATCTTCCTCCATCAGTTTACTCTACAGCCAGGTCGTTTGTTCCTCCAAGTGGAACGATTCGAAATTTTCGGCTGCCACGAATAAATTAGTTGCTTTCTGTTCAATCCAGCTTATTACCATGCTGTTCTGCAATTACAATACAAAGCTTCCAATTCTCTTAATACAACATTTTTATGCTTGGTTATATTCCCTTGAGATGTTATCATTATTCCTGAATTTTATTCGAGTAAAATGATTGTGGAGTTGATTGTAGGACGATAGGAGCCCACGATTAGTAATCTCGAAATACATAATCATTCGTCTAGAATAAATTTCATAAGTCGTGGCATGATATTTCATCGCATGAGAAATATGGGAAAACCATCCGCAACCACAACTTAATTCATTATTCAAATTTTCATCAAAATAACCATCCTGTTGTGAGTCGTAGGATCACTGTCGATAACATTATTTTCTTATGATGAAATGTCGAAATCTGGACTGTCAAAATGCAATGAATCTAACAATCATTCTCTTCTCTTACATGTAGCCTAATATCTGTAGACGCTATTCTCTCACAGGAGATTGAATAGAATATTTATTTTATTCAACACAAGCTGTCCCGGCGAACTTCGTATCGCACTCTTCCCCCCCCCCCCAAATGTCCCCCCTCTTCTCCCCACAAATGTCCCCCCTTCATGCCACCCCCAAAAAAATGTCATCCCACAAATGCCCCCCTCCATTCCCCCAAATGTCACCCCCCCATATCCCTCTTCATGTCAACCCCCTCTTTCCCAGCATATGTCACCCCCCCCCTCCCTCCCATTATTTTTTTATATTTATTTATTTATTTAATTCTTTCTTTTCAATTTTTTTTAATTTAGCCTATATTTTTTTAATTTTATTCCCGTTCTTCAATTTTTTATCAGTCCTATTCTAATTAAAAGAATTTTTTTCATATTTATTAATTTATTTTAAATTTTTTCATTTTAATTGATTTTATTTTATTTCCGTTCTTCAATTTTTTATCAGTCCTATTCTAATTAAAAGATTTTTTTCATATTTATTTCTTTCTTTTTAGTTTTTTTTTATTTTAATTTATTTTATTTATTCTATTTATTTTTTAATTTTATTTCCGTTCAATTTTATTATTAGAAACAATAAAACATGCATGATACGAACGATAACTCATTCTTAATTGATGATTGTAGCGTAAAAAATAATTAAGAGTAGAAAACCTAGAGCAAAAAAAAACGGTCCAGAGCGGGGTTTGAACCCGCAACCTCTAGGTTATAAAGCAGAGACTCTTGCACTGAGCCACGGGGACATAGAATATGTTTGCTAATTTATTTGATCTTGAATTGCGATCATCTTTCCGTTGTAGGTACACGTTCGTGCCGGCAAGTTTGAACGTAGCTCTGTGAAATATTTGATAGGTTATGTCATTAATGTAATAACTATTTATTAATTATAAAGGGATTTTCTTATATTTTAATACATATTATGTTAACCAGTGCTGTAAAAATTCAAACGAATCCAAAATCATCTAAATCGGTTCAGCCGTTCTCGAGTTATAAGCGAGCGTACAGACACCAACTCTCTTTTATTAATATAGAAGATGATACAGAAATTGGAAATACAAGTAGGTAGAAAATAGGGACTTTGGTTCACCATGACGTCACCAACCCCCCCCCCTAACCACGCCCCCTCTCCAAAGATATATGAGAGATTTAAGTTAGGTTAGGTTTGATGTCCTGTGGTTAGGTTAGGTTTGTTTTGATGGCAATTGTAGGTTAGGTTAGGTTTGATCTTACATGATTCAGGTCCACGATGTGGATCCCCCATGTCTGTCCCCATGGTTGGGGGGGGGGGGGGGTTGGTGACGTCATGGTGCACCAAAGTCCTTATTTTCTACCTAATAATACAGTATCCGTAAAGTTGATCAACGTCAGTAAAATTTTATTATTACAGTCTCGAATATCTTGTTCAATATTTTGTGAATCTAGTGACATTATTAGAGATATAACAATAGAATATAGGGAAATAATCAAAAAACATAATGACGTAGAACTTTCATTAAAATTATCATTTTAATATAGTTCTGGTATTGATGCACTGAGCTTGTGCAATCATGCCTCATCATGACTTTATTATACTTTTTATCATTTTTTTTATCATTTAAGGAATATAAAAAAATATCTGTCACATGACTTCCCTTGTCATTCTGATATTTGTTATTAATGTATTCTGATTCAACTCAACTACAGTGACTGTATTAAGAGTCACTGTAAACTCAAACATACCCGCAGGGGGGCAGAATTTATTCTGTCCGGGGTGTGGCAATCCTCCGGGTTCCTGATGCAAGTGGTAGATGTAGGCTGGTTG
This sequence comes from Laodelphax striatellus, assembly GCA_017141395.1. Lineage (NCBI taxonomy): Eukaryota > Metazoa > Arthropoda > Insecta > Hemiptera > Delphacidae > Laodelphax > Laodelphax striatellus. The sequence goes on from CM029532.1 coordinate 33,608,009, forward strand.
GCAACTAACACCGTTGCGTCCCAGCTTAAGTAGGGTGTTCAAGTAGGAACACCTGAAGCATCAACTGCGCAAGCCAAGCCAACATATGGTGGAACAGCATACGCCGACGGCTGCATGGTCAGGGGAGTGCCTGACATGAGTATGCGAACTCTGGATACCAGGCGACCTCCAGTTTCAAGAAGCCTTCCCTGGGTGAACGCGGAGCTCTGCCCAGGGTGACTGAATAAGTCTCCAGCTACTCGTGGGAACAGGTTTCAGAGTTATTGCTGACTCAAACCTGCCGGGAAACGGTACATGCAGAGGAAGGCACTACAACTGAAGATTCCGCAATGGAATCTGAGGAGTGTGCAGACCCATCCCTGATAGAAGTTGAACAGCTTCGGAAGTGTGGGTCCATAGCTGAAATCAGCAGCACATTTGCTGCTGGAATGTCCAGCACTCTTGCAAATGAGGAGGAGGCTTCTTGGAAAGGCAACCCTCCTACCAGAGGAGGCAAGAGAACTGGACTTCAAGGCCCTGAGTAAATTCTGCTCTGGCCTTGGATTATGGAACATGGCATAAGCCAAAGAGGGGATGCCACAAAAGATCGAATAGCGGTCGCGGTGGCTAAGGGTTACAAAGGCCAATCCAATTTAAAAAAAAAAAAAAAAAAAACTCAAACATCTCTAGAGTCTAGAGGGGAAACGTTACACCAGCGGTTTTATTGTTGGAAAAAGTCATAAAATATTTGGAATGTACAAGGAAATGTATAAGGAAATCGAGTTGATAGTCAGTGTAAGAAATAATCTCGATAGAAGAGTGCATCCTTCCCTAGCCGTTTGTCAAAGGCAGACGACTGTCAACAGTGGCTGAGTAGACTTTGAGTTTTATCTTCTGGTTCGTGATTCGCTCGTTGACCTTTCACTTGGCCTCAGAGCGCAAACTTCGCTGACATCAAACACCGACAACTTTGTAGAAACGTTGAGTGTGGAGAGCATAATTATTCCGCTCTGCTAAACGACGACAAAACTCCTCGATGCTGTGAACAAAGTGAGCAACACAGACATCGACGGCCACTCGCAAATGAGATGGTCTTCTCCATTAGACAAGTCATATTGCAATGTGTCATCTCATTACAGTACCAAGTCACATCTCTCACACAATATTACTTTAAAATGTGTTTAGGAGAGAAATGGAATACACTGATTTGATTATTTCCTTGTTTTGTTGACAATAAAAATAACTGCTTTCATTCTGAATAATTTTAACCCTTGTTTATAATCATAAGCATTACTTTTATTCAATGAATCACAATATTACTATAATAATGAAGAATGCGATAGTGGAGAAACGTCAATATTCTGATACATTTGATAACATTCGATAACATTTGATAACATTTGATAACATTTGATAACATTCGATAACATTTGATAACATTTGATACATTTTGATAAAAGACATATACAGATAGAGACGGGTTTTCTTATTGCTAAGCGAGTCGAACCAATGACCTGATAGCAGATTGAAGGTACGACGCTCCAGACCACCAGGCTACTATGGTTAAGGATTTTATCTCGATAGTACACTATCTGATTCTGGTAGCGTAGCGATGCCTCACATCTTCTATGAATGATTACAAATGAAATACGTTATAAGAAGTGAAAATAGAACAGAATATTGTAATGCCAAATATCTAAAAAAATTGTCAATTAAACAAATATTTCCTATTATAAATTAATTCTCATGATAAGACTTCTTCCAATTTAGTAACGTGGTGGTATATCAGAGGTCAATCCATTAGCAGTTGAAGGGTTGAAGCTTACTCTGAGGATGAGATTGTTTTTGTGACATGATGAAAAATTTAAGGCATGCGAGCGTCAGTGGAACTTGGCAAGAAAAGGATTAGTCATTTCTCTAATTGCTGATGAACGACTTTTAACTTTTACTGGTTGAAAAATTCAATCACAATTCTACTTTTCTGATGATAAAGTGACCTGTTTTTATATTCTTTCTCTGATGACGAGGGAAACAGCATGTCAATTAGCATGAATTGAACATAATTGAGGCTTACCTTCGAAGGAAAATTGAAAGACTTATCACTTGTCATCTTAAAATTTAATGATCGTTTTTCAAAAAATCCACAGTTGTCAACGTTTTTGTAGGACTTCTCATTACCCACCGTTTGTTTATACTCTCTTCTTTCCAGTACAATAACGTTTTGATAGAGAATATCCCGTTGTATTGGATGATCTTCCTAAGACAAACAATATAAGAGGAAAACTAAGTCCTGTGGTGGAACTTAGTCTATAAGGAAAACTAAGAGAGAGCTATAGTTTTCCTTCACATGAACTGCTTATATACTGCTTCTCAAGAAAATTGTTTCTGAAAGTTTATGGTTGGAGTCGATGATAGTGTGAGATAATTGAATTGAAGTGGATTTATCCTTGATATAAGTTCACCCATTTCAAATAAATTGAAGTAAAAAAGTTGTCTCAATGATGAAGAGCGTCACAAGAATAAGTCTGCACTTCAACTAGGAAAAGATGAATTTACTTACCATCAAGAATGGTTTTCCGGGGATAGTTTCCAGAAATTCTTTGAAAGCAGTCGATCTTGAATAGCATTTTTGTAATATTATGTGTTTGCAATTTAAGAACTTCTACTCCTTTGACTTGGTGGAATTCCACTTTATTGTCTTGGTAGATTTCCGGAAGCTCTGGAGTTTGCTGCAATCATAAAAAATACAAGCTCCTTCATGATAACTGAATCGTGCATAGTTTAGAAATAAGATCTGATTGATTCTGGAACAATATAATAGTAGTTTATGCAATGGTTGTATTATGAGAGCCTTTAAATGACGAGTGAGATACCGAGGTTAAAATACGAGCGGCAACGCCGCGAGTTATTTTAAGGTATCTCAAGAGTCATTTAAAGGCTAAAATACAACCATTGCATACACCATTTTATCTACGACCAACAAAAAACAATAGCTACATTATAAATATACACTAACCTTGATTCAAACGACCATGTTCTATTTCAATGCTTGTCGTATTAGGTTGGGAACTGTTCCGTTCCGTGTCTTAAAACTGGATCACATTGAACAAAGAACGTTTCGTAATGTACAATCTGTATCGAAAAGTTCTCATTATGATACAAGTTTCAAATTCCATTTTGAAAAAGCTACCGTTTCGATTTCGAATACGAAAACTGTAATGTTTGCGTTATAACGCGGTCGTAGATAATAAACGTTTATGTTCTAAATTTTTCATTTTTTACAACCCCACCGTATTTTCAGCTTGATGTCTTTGCAAAATAGTTTTTATTTGTATTTTCTCTAGGGTAATACTTAGCTCTAGGCTCATGCGTAGCTGATGGGAAAGATGATGATGGAACATGAATTCAACTTTTTAAAAATATAATATGAAGCCTGCTCTCATTACACACCAGGTTCAGAATATCAGTTTGATACTTGTTGACCAACCCATATTTTTCGCTAGAGGTTATTGGAGAGAATATCTAATCACTCCTGTTCAATATTATTGTTGATGAAATTGAGTGCAAACTTTTTAAAAACGTAGTTCCACATTTGCTGTTGATAGGTAAAGGGATCAGAAATTTTAAGTTGATGGAATTTTTCCAATTTATGGACAATAATTAATAGTCATGGTGGTTTTGAATTCACATTGATGGGCTCGCTTGGAAGTGAAAGTGAGAGATTGGTTACTGGTTAGGTAATCTCTCAACGAATCCAATCCGCAGCTTATAACTGATCCCTAAGGTGCATAATCATAACACCAGTTACCTCAACAAAGTTGGTTCTGGTGAACGCGAAAATGGCTTCAAGTCCACGTTGGAACTCTGCGCAGCTCCTTTTGGCCGGATGACTATTTGGGGATCACAAGCTCAAGTTACTCCAAGTGTAATATCGGTATCATAAATTGGACTCGCCGGCACTATTCACTGAGGACTTTGAATTGCGCAGTTCAAAACTTCTATTCGACAAGATAGAGATGTCACGTTGTAAATTAATGGAAGTTTCTGGCAGGCTCATATTACTCACCCAGGAGTATAATGATTCATGAAGGTGTAAGGATTTTTCTCAAGCGACTGCAGTTCCTTTGGGGGACTGCATGCGAGAGTTACGCTTGTTGATCATATCGTGAACTGTGCAGTCATATTCTAAAATATTGTAATGCAAGTGGAGTGGAAATTCAACCTTACTGCTCTTATCTTGCGTTCGGTGATAGGATACGAAACTACACTGTATAATCCTACATTCGTTTATTCAGGCCATCCATGATATAATATTCTAGTATGACGTATGTTTAAATCTTAGCAAAAGCCATGAGTCTTCTTGGATGCATCCTAATAATAGAATTTCGATGTTGCTTGATTGACCTACTACTTCTGAAAGCTCAAAACATGATAAAGAAAACTTCATTTAGAAGTGATTTCGCTCAGATAAATGCTATGAAAATGTAAATGTAAATTATGTAGAAATGAGTATGCATTGTTTGCTAATAAGTACTGGTTAAGGTAATACGTTTGACTGAATTTATAAAATCGAGATGATTTTTGCGTGCGCGGGTGAAGGGGGGTCAAAACGAGTTTACTCCGTCGGACGTTATTTACCAACCGATAAACATGAAAATGGTACCAAATTGTTCAGAAAGATATGTGGAATTGTTATATAACCTTGAAAATTTGATTTTCAATTTGAAATGGCAGTATAAGTCGATCGAAATTACAAGTTGATAAAATTTGTTCATCGCCATTTTAAAATATGCAAATATACGCTAATTTTCGCATTCTGAGTCACTTCTTGGGAACATAGTCGTGATAGTTTATTGACGTTATAAGGTGTACGTCATAAAAGCTATTATCAGTGTTGTTTTTATATCATCAGTGTCATTAATTATTCTCCATAACTAATTATGTGAGTTGTGAATTATTGCTATTGAAATGAACAAAACAATGATTATCCAACAATTGAAGTACTGAAGTGTGTTCCATAGATTTACTGATTTGAATATTGTTCTGTTCGCAGCTAGAACAGTCAAATGCAACACAAGTCACCTTGACGGATGTAGGATTCAATCTTTCGGGCAACCTGAGTTGCGAAGTGACAGCTGAAGAGCCGCCTTTCTTCAGAAATGCTGTCGTCTCCACATCTCTCATTGTCATAAGTAAGTTGACAAAAAGTTAATTATTGTGTTATATATATGTCCATGACCCAGTGTAGATTCAGGAATTATAATAGTATTGAGTTTTTTTCTTAAATTTAATTTATAGCACTCTTTTCAATCAACTCGCACCTTAGTCCACTAGTTTTGTTATGCCCGGTTTTTCAGTCGTTTTGAATCAACAACTTTTTTGCATTTGAAAACACATGGTTATTGATTCTATAGTGCTATTGGATCCATAAACTGTCTATTGAGCGACTGAAAAACCGGGCATTAAAAAGACATTATTAGTGTCTTGAGTCGCCGGTCAGCTTTGATAAGTATAAAAACGGTATAAACATTTCAATGATTCAATCAATGAGAAATTAATACAGCTACCAAGTCTTTGTCAATTCCTGGACAACTTCCATTATTACATCTCAAAGAATCTATTTTAAAAACTAGTGTTTGACTTCCGAATTAATAGTAAGACTTGATAATTTATGAGACTTAATTTTTTCTCAGAATTGACATCTGAGTTTCCTTCCTTTTACAACGATTAAAAGATTCGTTACACGTTTCTGACCAATGGAAATATTTTTTCTGATGCCCGTCTACCGCATGACTCGTCAGAAGAGTTGAGAATAATTATGAAACCTCATTAGTCGGCTTTGAAAACATAAAATTTTGCTTGATGGAACAGTTATTCTACACCGGCAAAATAATTTAACTTTTTAAGACGTTTATTGTTTGAAATGATCTTTTGTTCAACGTAGGCTACCTTGATTCCACTTGAAATTATTGTTTAGAACTGTTAGCTCTCAGAAACTTCTTGATTAATCTCGTTCCTGGTAGGAAAACACTCTAAATTCCGTTTTCAAGAGACGTCTCGCCTTTCTTTCACTGTAACTTCGTCTTATTTCTTTATCCACAAGTACTTCACATAGGAAAATTAATTGAAATTGTAAAGACGATTGGAGCTGATAAATTTTCAAACGTGGCTTTAAGTAAGTGGCTAAAGGATCTTATTCCTGGTCCTTCAACGAGAAGAAAAGTCGGTGTTATTTTTAGCCTATGAAAGTATAAACCCAAAAGCAGTTTAAAAGAGAAAGATTAAGCGATTTTATGAGAAAATGCATAAAAGAGAAATAACAATATGGAATTTGTTTCAATTTGAAATAATGTCATTTGTATCGATATAGTCCTCACATGTTACAAATTTAAGGAAATTGTTGGAATTTAAGTAATTTGTCCACTCATTAAATTATTCACATTCTATGAATCAGCCATGAATACTTGACTAGGCAAGCCACTCCCACTAAAGTTCACACAATGGATTTTATAGGATTGTCTTTTGACGAATTTCTTGACCGCAGTTGATGTTCTTGAGGAATTTCTTGACCGAACAAAATATTTCAATGAATAGGTTGAACTTCAGCCAATGGGTGGCTACCCGGTTTGCCGACCTATCATGCAGGGTTTTCACTATTCACTATTTTTAATGTCTTATATATATTGCTGTTTACTAAAATATGCGTTTGTCTAAGTTGAGGATGAATACTGTGCCTTATTCTTCTCTTAATACAATTATTGTCATAATTATCTCATCATCATTCACAATTTATAATCAATTGAGCATGATTTGAATAAATTCAATTGGGGATATACATGAAATATTATCATGCGTTCTGTATTTTTGTTCAATCAGAAAATAGAGTTGGTCGTACTAATGACAAATCAAATACAGGTACCGAAGTACCTATACAAATTTTTTTGAGGTCAATAGGTCAAGCTATTCCTCACAAACTGTCAGAAAGTTATTACCTGCATCAGCAATCTCTTACTTGACAATTAAATAATTAAAGTGGAAAAAACACTGATTTTATCATTTCTATACTTCAACAAAATGAGTGTATTTTCTTCATTTTAATTATTATGGAACGGTTCTACAATCTCAATAGTGACTCTTTAGAATTTTTGACAATTAAATATTATTCATACAATAGTTCTGGTAACATTCAAGAGTACTTTGTTTTTAAGCTTGAGATATCCGTGCTTTGCAAGACCTAATCCATCCAACATAGGTGCTCAAAATTATGAGGCAACAATATTCTTAAAGTAGAATGAATCATCCACTCTAACTTATCAATGAGAATTATAGCTCAGACGTGGTAAGAACAATCACGTTCTAAGAAAATGAATGGTGTATCACACATGTGTACAATTTGATATATTGCTTTTGTAGCAGTGGATACTGGATAATAGTCATGCACATCTCTCCAAAAACATGAAACAACAGATTAATTTTCGAAATGCATCATGTTATTGTGAGTCTACCGACGTAGTTCCACACATACTGGCAAAGAAAACACGCGAATGGTCTGATGAGCGCGAATTCTCACCGATCCAGAAACGGGTAAGAGTGATGAATCCAAGCGGTAAGCACGGAATCTAATAACCAGGAGTTTACTTGGAGTGACAGATGAGTGGCATCAGTACTTGTCAGCTCCAGCCCTACAGAATGAGACCGACGTCACTCGGACAGAGAAAGAGTATCGCTGAGACGGAAGCAAGGCTCACAAGCATTGTTTAGAGTAGCGGCGCTGGAATTTCTCTCTAATGGCTGAACGTCACATTTTGTTTAACGCGTTTACAAGGGCTGAAACAATATAACCCATCTGCTGCTAGTCCACTCAGGTCTAAATGCAAACTATTTGATATATGGCAGCTCTAAAATTGGATTTGAAAAAGTCAAGTGGACCAGTAACAATATTACTGCACTCTATCAATGTTAAAAGTTCGTATGATTCATTTTGAGTCCATTATGACTATGAAGTTTATCATCTAAAAATGAATAATTCTCAATTCAAACTGGTTCAAGATCACCTTTTCCCATAGAACTTCATAGTCTTTTATGATTGGGAAAGGATTTGATCCTGAAGGCATGACGTGTTCAGGTTTCAACCTGAAAATATTAATGGATATTAATAATGAGAATGTACTTTTTATTTTCTCTGGCTGTGGTGTTGTCCACATAAGCTCTTAGCTTGTGCGTGGATAATGGGAAGGATGATGATGAGATATCAGTGTACCTACAGCTCAATATAGATATTAGTGTATTTGATCAGGGCATTATTCACGTCCCTCCTATTCAAATTCACAATGAATTCCCAAATTGGAATCTCCATTCAATATTCCTCAATGAAAGTATCACGGTTATTGAGTGTCAGGCCTTTCATTGTTCTATTTCTCGGAGAGTGAGGGTGAAGAAAAACGAAGTGAGCCCAGTGTTGACTAATTTCCACATTGAAATATGAATATAAATATATTTACTCTATGATGATTGTACCACTCGAAACCCGATCGAATAAGAGTAGAGATAAACCGTCCAGGAAATCCTTCACTTCTATTGAACAAGCCTTATTGTTTCAACGCAAAAAACAACTCATTTGTGAATTACAGTGAGTGAGATCCTGTTTAAATTTGTGAGAAAATATTTTCCAATAGTAGTGATCAGGGTTAGAGTGAAAGTTGATAGATAACCCTATTCTTGATAGATAACTTCATCACTCTTGATGGCTAAAGAAAACCTTAATTTTGAAAATAAAGACCCTCACACAAATCATGTACTACAATAATTATGTGGCAAATAATGCACGTCATATTATGTTAGTAGTATTTCATAGCTTTTAATAAACTGTCTAATATGTTGATGAGCTAAGTAAGCTGATTTATCATTAACAGTTATCATTGAAACATATTAATGAAGTATTCTGTAGCTTATAGATCATGGTTTTCATGAATTTACCATATATTATGCTGTTGAAGTTAGAATGTCTGAGCCAGCGACAAGTCAATCATTGGAGAATACAGTGAGTGAAAACCTGTTGAAATTTGTGAGAAACGTTTCACCAATCGTACTGATCATATTCCACTCGTTTACATATACTGTGTTCATATTCCACATACGCCACAAGTTTCAACAGATTCTACCCACGAATTGCCATAGGCGATTGCGGATCGTAGCGAAATTACAGTTTAATAATAATCAACTGAATACTTCTAATATTTTGTTTGTACAAGATGAGAGATAATTCAGTGAGGGTTATTTTTGCAGAGATACCAGAGAAAAAACCAGTGCTTTTCACCGAGCAGACAAGATACAAGGCAGGAGATGAACTGCGTGCTAATTGCTCATCGGCACCTTCACGTCCACATGCCACTCTCAGCTTTCTGCTCAACAATCATCCTGTAAGTAGATATTAAAAATATATTCATCATTTTATTATTATTATTTTGATTATTAGAATATTATAATGAATATTATTTTCATGATGTATAGTAATCTCTCGATTATCCGCGGGTGGTTTATCCGCCTTGCGAATTATCCGCGGTTCCTATAGGATAAAATAAAATAATGAAAAATTTTAACTTCATTAAAAACCGCAATAAAAAATATAAATCACAAATACAGTACAAAACGTGATCAGTATGTTCAGTATTACTGTACAGTATATCGGTATCCACTGTACGTGGTGTGTGCCTGAGCAGTTTGGACCGGTTGCAAACATGGATTTAGCTTAATCTTCGATTGCTCATCGCATAAAAATAATATTGTTCATTTAAATACTGTATTATAATTGTTTATTGAAAATATGTAAAATAGTGGACTCTCCCGCTTCTCATGCTTGAAGTTTCTGCTTATCAACCAGTTCGACAGAGCAAGTTTGAAGTAAAGAAGCTGCAGCTGTTTTTTTTTTGTAATAGATTCCCTGAAAAGAAATCGTAAATCAGGTGGATATAATATCAATATAAGGATACCAGAATTTAGCCTACACAGTAGGGATTCGGCGCAGATCCCAGTCTAGGTTTTGAGAGGCATCACCGAAACCTGGTGGAAAAGTGACTGTAATTCAATGTTACCTAGGGTTCAGAGCTGTTGCATCAGTCTACTGCGCATCCTACTCATGACCTATTAACGTACGTCTAAAGACACAGTCATTATTCATTCATTTATTCAGTAATTCACAATTATTAGTATTAGATAGATAAGAGACAGCGCCTACCACTCACGTTGTATCGGTGACCGGCTCCTCTATATACAAAAGATTATGAGCTTCAAAATAGCTTCCTGGTGGTTCGGAACCCACCTAAAGCTGTAGGTCCATTCATGTCTCATCATCATCCTTCCCATTACCCACTCACAAGCTTAGAGTTTATGTGGGCATCATCCCTAGCAAAAAAAAGTAATAATACGATGGATGGTTCAACAGGCTAAAGCCCAAAATACAGGTTACAGGTGAAGCCCAGGATACAGTTCAAATCAAAGTTATGTTGCATATCTTCTACATCAGTGACAAATTTTCACTACAAAATCAAACACCTGAAGATCAAATTTTGAATACTATAGAAGATTATTATGGATGTTCCTAACCGAAAATATCCAAATTAACAATAATATTGAAAAATTATGAAACAAAAAACAAACTCACTAGTCAGCACATGTGAGACTTTATTGGAATAATACTCTTAATCTCTTATCACTCGGTAAATAGAAAAGATACATTTTTATCTATTCCAATTCATTCAAGTGAATTGTGTTATTTCCGTGGTTGAGGAGGAGAGCATGAGATATTCATCTACCGAAATAATTTATTCGAGTGCACAAATAAAGGGATCAATTTGATATGTAGAAATACACGCTGACTTGAAAAAATGTAACTCATGATGAATTGATCGTTGATATGTGTTGCATGGGAGGTTGTCAAAATCCTTTCGCTTCTGCAACAATTGCGATCTGAAGAATATAATGATATATAATGAATCAGCGTACCTTTGTCTGTGCCTTCCCGGGATTAAAGGTTCAGAACTTTAAAAACTTCAGAATTTCAGATTCTCATTCTCAGAACTTTGAGAATCCTGCGTAATTTCCATCTTCAGCTTTTCTGGCTTATAAAAATCGACTAAAAGCCTTCAATACTTCTAAAATCACAATGGCTTGCCAATTTCCAGACAATTAAGTTGGCAGGTTAGCACTCTCCCAGTCGACGTTTCAACCTTCAAGAAAATTGTTTTCTATTCTTTTGCGAAACACATTGAAGTACAGCAGTAGCTGAAGTTGTAATAGTGAACTTGAGACGATCCTATGATTTCAAAGGAATTCTTCATAACCAGGGCAATCATTAGTCCTCAAAAACACGCGTAGCCGATGCACGATTGAGATAAGACCTGTTAGAAATCGAGCATACATCGGAGTGTACAGTTTAGTGTGTCTAATCGAGAAATTGATGAGAGTCGACGGGGAGACATCCTTTCACTAGCATAGGTGAAAGCACGGTGCTTTGGTACGAAAATGTGGTAGCTGCTGAATACTGTGTAGTCGGTTGCTTGTTTTCTCAACGTAAGCCGTTCGAAAATTGAATATTCGTTGGGTTAGCAGCGATCAGAAAACGAGACTGGATTGAAAGGTTTTGGGATTGCTGGGGTGTGTTGAAGTTGAGGATGAGGGGGTGGCTGATGAGGAGAGTCCCGTACGACGGCCTTGTCCACACTCCAGCTTCGGCTCTGCTTGTTTGCTCAGCTCTTGGCAGCAGCTTTCCTAATTCCAGTCGAGCAAAGGCTGCTGAAGTGATTTTCATTACAGAGCTGCTACTGCTACGGTCGGCTCTCCTTCGACAAGGAGAGTGGATTCGATGTAGGCACTACGCAACACATTCATCGTCTATAATTCCTGTGTTTCAACGAGAAGTTTCGAAGTACTCAGTCATGTACCGGCATTCAAACATTTGACTCTATTGCAGGTAATCTATCCGTCATCCAACAGATTATACCCTAGTTTTCCAAGGAAAACACTTGTTAGAAGTAAAACAAGTGAAAAAAATAGTTGGAAATAGTCCAGAAAATTTCGAGAATATACATAATACATAAAATGATTGGATGAAAAATTTGAAGAGAGAAAACAGATTAGGAGTTTCAAAGCATATTGTTGATCCAGTATTGTTTTCAATAATGATTTATCGAACTTAATGAACACGTTCATATCGTTTAATGAGATGAGCAACCTTAATCTGGCCCGGTTGCACAATGGGCGAAAACATTTTACCGAATGTTTATGTAAAATGTGAAATGTAAATGTAAAAAGTCGTCATTCAAATGACTTCAATATAATAATGTGGATAGTTGCATTTTCTTCGCTGGATGAAGAAGTTTTTTGGCGCTTGATGTCTTTGGTTCACGTGCAACCGGTCCATAACGACTTTACGCATCAAAACGGCACCTGAAAACTGGTATACAACTAGTAATAGTGTATAATAGAACATTCAAGGGAAGAGATGAATACCCCTTCATGTTATTCAATGCTAAAATCTTTGTTTCAAAGTAATCTAAGTTCAAAGGAGAGGTTTCTTCTCTTTTGTAAATTCTTAGAAGAATATTGGAGTTAGTATTTCTCAAGTATCAACACTTCATTGTCCCGTCCATGTACTTGATACGCTTTTGTGCTTCCTTTTGCAAGCGATAGAAAGATAGTTTTGATGCTAAGCTTTCCGGGTAGAGAAAAGCGAGGTTTAGCAACGTATGAATAGATCCAACCGCATATATAGGCAGTATCATCTTCAGCCGGAAATCCTTCCAAATGGAGTGAAGTCCAGCAATATCGAGATACATTCCTTTTCATAACATATCTTCTCTTTTTCAAGTTCTCCTGACGTATGAAGTGCGCTGTTGGGCTCTAAACCCTCTCAATTTCGGTCTGCCAGCTTCCACGTGCATGTCGACCTAGATACAATTGGTCGACCGCTCCGGTATTAGAGGTTTGATGCTACGAAAAATTCCTAAGCCGACGGATTGCTTCGTCTGTCGTTTGAAATATTCCGTGCCAGACGTTTGACATGACAGCCAACCGTTCTCAAATATGTTCGCCTGTTTGAAACGCATAGAATTATTATACGCTTGTATCGGATCAATTTTTCACTGTTATATTCAGTGTGCATTCAAAGGATTTAGATATAAAACTGATATATGAGTGGAAACTTTTTGATTTGTTTTCTTGGCAAAACTGTTTGTATTTAGTGTGACTTCATTCCACACAGATATAATCAGAATCATTTAATTCGATGCTTGGCATTAGATAGATTGATAGATAAAGAGATATTATTCCTTGACGTTGCTGATGACCGTAGAGTACGATGGCAAAGAAATAATACCTATCTATCCATCTAATGCCAAGCGTGAAATTAAATGAATCTGATTTTTAATATTATTCCAGAGATGATTCTTCCCTTCACAGGAAGAAAATTTTGTCATTCTTTAGTACAAAAATCATAAAAAAAGCAAAATTAAATAGAAGCACAGATAATCTCTTCTTTATTTATTCGGTTAGTTTATGAGAGGAGCTATAAGCACGTGAGATCAGTGACAGAAATTTTCAAAGGAAGATACTGTAGCTTGAAGTTGAACATTCTCGAGAATTATCACAATAAATCTGCAAATTGGATCTCTGTGATGATGAAGTTCGCTGACAGGTCGTATCAAGTAGGTTACTGTATCGTCCTTACAAACATTATCAATTTGGAAAATAACGAATCATGATTCTCTGATGGAGATTATTTCTACTATCTACTCACCTTATTATATTAATATTATATAATATTAATATTATATATTAATTGATTATTATATCTACTCACCTCTTCAAATTGCAAATTGAACCTCATAGCCCATGTTCCAAATTGATCTCTTTTTGTTATTGTAAATTTTCTCATTAAATTATCTCTTGAATCGAAGTAATTCCAGTTGCGTTTGAAAACAATGTTTATTGTTTTTTTCCTGGTTTGCTCCGAGAATTATATTGAACAATGAGTGGATTTCATCAATCCGATTTTTCAATAATTATACAGCTGATTTTTTCCGGGTTCAATTATTACCATAGCCGTCAGTATCCCTTCAGCTTCTTTCAAGAAGATTCGTGAACGATGAAAATGACTTCTCTTTTTGATTTTATGTAGAGTTCTCAATTTCACATGTTTCAAACTCATAACAACTATAATTAATTTTGGTCACCCTGTGTAAACTGAAAGGAGCTCTTATCCTCTTGTGGTTGCCAATTATAAGAAGCCTTTACTGCTATCTATTCATTTAGAAGAAGAATAAGAACAATAATTGTAGTGATTAGTGATTGTAACTTTACGTAATATTAAGCGATATAAATATCAAATCTCTCTAGAAATTTTTGAACATAATTCGAGGAACCAATTCTAAATGTGACTTCAACTATAGAGTATAATAAAATAAATATTTTATGAACCCGAATACCTACATGCATCGTGTTCTTACTTTTCTATTGAATCGATGGCTCAGAAATGCAATTCCAGCAAGTAAATGGGAAAAAATATTATGTATTAGAGGAGACCTAACTCGAAACAACCTTTAATGGAAAAGTCACTCCCACATGGATTGACCATTTTTTGCAAGCAGACAACAATGACTAGGAGAAACCTTTTAAAGACGTTGAAAGAGTCCTGAGGGAGAACACACTCTTAGATTGTACGTTGACCTAGTAAAAGGGAGCAATTGTCCCCTCAGCTCCGTAGAAATTGAAATAAATCCTTTTTCCTTGACCCAGTTTTGGTCTGGTGCGGGGAAATGTTTATAATGACCACTGGGACCTCCTCCCTTGAAAAACGTGATGCAAACGACTGTAGCCTGAATCTGTGGGGGATTTGAATTAATGCTCTCACATCATCAGCTCGATTCAAAGCTTAAGTAGTGGATCAAACGGATATTAGTGCCCACGCCTAATATGGCCACAATACGTGTTCATATGACGTATGGCGCAACTAATGAGTTCGCCATAATTCCAATGCCAGACTCAGTATGCATGCTTCTTCATTATGCAACAGAGGCACTTCAATAACTCTTATGATGCAATGATATGAACATCGAATAAGCTTGCCGCTTCAACCAATCCGCCCCATAATTACGGCTTCTACCGCTGCGTTAATTAACTCAGAAAACGGATTTTCGAATGTGTTGCTGGTGAGCATTGAAATGAAGTCAGTGGCTGCAGTTAATGTAGTCATTTGCAACAACAAGAGAAATGCACACACTGTTCTATCCTTTGCGTATAGATTGGTTACAATGGTTAGCCCACATCAAATAATCACTCTCAAAAATTCCAAATTCCATTTTATGATGAGCCTCTTCTATAGCTGAGTAGGCATTCTATATCACCTGATAACATTTGTTATTAGTACAATTGAATAAATTGATGTAAACAAGGAATCTTATTATAATATAATAATTGTTACAATTTTCATCACTCTCCCCACTTGAACAAGCTCGTAATACTCTTATGTTTTATATTACTTTTTTATGAACTCTTACGAAATTCATCACTTCTATAATTTTTTCTATTATGAGTAGCCTAATATCAAAAATAATGAATCACATCAATTTTCATAAGTGTGAAACGAGTACTGAAGATAGACTTACTAAGCTTATCATAATGTTTTAGTTGTCTTATGACTTGCATTGATTCAGTTTACAAGTTCAGTTTTCAGAGCTACACAGTTCATTATCATTAGGAATAAATAATCATGAGAAATAGAACGACTTGAGAGCTGAATTCACAAAGAACGATGGAATATTTATTATGACAGGCGAGTTTTTATTCAAATTCTATTGAATAGCTATAGTTTCAGAAACAACAGCTCAAAAAAGTCAAAAAGCTTTATTTATTTCTCATGTATGGTATCTAACTTCATCATGAGAATCACCTTATTCGCTGGTCTATGAATTAAAGTGTTTTCCTGTAAAAATAAATTAGAATTGTGATTGCAATGACCTTACGAATTTTCTTTTTGCAGTAAAATCACGTTCAGTCATTACTAGTAACCGCTACTGTATGAGAGTAGTTGTAAGCTCACCATTCGTTATTTCCAAATGAATTTATTGATCTTACTGACTTGGGTGACTTGGAAATGAAAACAGAAAAGCCTCAAGCAAAAACCTCTTCTCAGTTGTTATGAAAATGATTTATTCACCACTTCAGAGCTGATGTAAACGATCGAAAACGAGTACGAATGTTTAATGAAAAGCGCTAAGATCGTCAGTCGTTGGGTAGTGGGTGGTGGGGGGGGGGGTTGTGGGGTGGTGTGATGAGGATAGAGGGCGAATGATTAAAACTGTTTCCCGAATGAAGATTACAGCGTCTCTCCAATTTCCGCCACTCCTCCGTCGTGACCATGCCGAGAAAATTCAATTTTCAACGGCTCCGAGATTTTCCTTTTTTCTCTCTCATCGCGTAATTACATTTTCAAATTATTGTAAACAGCTAGCAGTCGGCTCATTAATTCTTTCACAGAAAACGCAAAGCATTTTCCTCTTCAAGAGCCGGCGGCATTATTTTATTCGCAGCCTTGATTATTATCGGAAGCAACCTTGTCCTTACAAGTTGAAGTCGCCGGCAAAGGAAACGACGTCAACAACTTTTCCAATTTCTTCATTCGTGGCATCTCATTCAATCAGCACCGCAACTAGTTTGGGCCAACTCCCTTGAAACCTTTTCACAACGGACTATGATTATTATAAATTTACGACTTTCAAGTCCTTACAGGCTACGTTTATAAACGCAACCTAGTAGAGAATTAATTTGCTTTTATTAATTACTTCATGAAGGACAATGAATACATATCAATTATAGATAAAACATTTTTGAAGTCATTCGCATTATTTGACTAATTCAATAAAACAATATAATATTCTATATTGTTTTATCAATTATAAGTAGTATGCAAGAGGAAAATGAAACAACAAACGGGGGGAAATGAAATTAGGCTGAAAAAGATTACTAAAAACTAGCAGTACGGTTTCTATTGATGAGCTTGAATTGACATAAGTTTCATGCTCAAATCCATATTAATTTTGAGAAAATTTTGACTGATATAATAGAATTCTATCCGCATCTAGAATCGAATGAAACTTCCAGATCTGTTCATATTTTTTCTGAGCGATCAATTTTAGAGTTGGGAATTTGAATTTTCCGAAGAAGGCAGTTGTGTCAGTACTTGATCTTTTCTTACTATAATATTGATCCTACTCAAAGATCACGGAAGAGATCATGATCTCTGAGGGTGATACTGAACTTCTACAACACGCTTTGTCAATTATTTGTGACAGTGAGAGGAAAAAAATTCTGAGAAGCAGATCAGAGTTATTATACGTGCGTCGCATGTTTTTATTCCACGAATTCTCGTGTTACATTCTAAGAGCCACACTTGGAAACTCGAGAATGAAGAGGAAGGTGTGAAGTGGGACAAGACAAATAAAGAGCAAAAGCAGCAGTCTGAAGGTATGTGACCCGTGAAAGGTCCTGCTCACTGTTCATGCCTGTAAAACACCACCGCCACCACCACTGCCGCACCGCGACGCGTTGCATTTTGTAGTCGTCGACAGAACTGTTTCCAAATAAATCTCTTCCCCGTTGTTGAGCAATGAGCAGCCACATGAGAAACGTCAGACGTTCCAGGGTGAGAGGCGGAAAAACTACGTTGCTGCGAACGCAAGCCACTAAGATGTAAACGGTGGGAAAGTGTCAAGATATCTTCTTTATGAGTGCTGAACTTCGGGGACCCTCGACAACATCACTTACCACGTCGTCGTCAACTTACAAAATGGCGACAAAGATACAACGCTCCTATCATCCGTCGCACAGCTGTGCCCGTGCTTTTTATATTGCTACCAACTAAAATATTGATCGCGGCCAAAGACGCAAAATTGGTTGTCAAAAACAGCAATGCCACACGTGTTCAACGACTTGTACTCCGCAGCCACATACGAGATAATCATGATGAGGCTGCATGCCAGCTACATTCCTCATCATATCGCATTTCCTTCATTCTATCCAATTGTCGTTCTTCTCCATTTCAACCGATTGATCCTCTTGTAGAAAGCTACCGAAGTATTTTTCGAGAGTATTGGTTCACGTGATCGAGAAGCTATACTACAATAATTCATTATACTTCAAACAAACTTTCTTCACAAGGATGGAACCTAATATTGTGTATTGATGTCCTGACATCATTATGTTATTGAGTTTTAATTCCCGAATAGGATTGGGCAGTAAACAAAGGATTGAAGCCAATCAATTGATTAAACTCTCTGATGACATGAAAAGTGGAAGGATTTTTCAGAAAACATGGTTTTTGTGTCACTAGTCCCTTTCGCGACAGCTTATATGTATCATGTGAATCATTGCACTAACTTGTGAACGCTACTTCACTCTATAACACTCTATTCTTCTGTAAACTACTCTAATAATTATCTTCAATACTCTTCACTAATCCAAACTCAATACTAATTCATATAAATCCATTCTACTATTTACACTGTTCAAACTTCGCCGTTTCATGTAGATTTTTTTGCATTACATCTTGAAGACTAAGACATAGTCTATAACAAAGCTATACTATTCTGTATTCAGTGAGACCTAATATTTTGTAGGTCTGTAAGGAACATCATATCGCTATAATAAGCTCTGTCAACTTGATATTTCTTTCAAATGATTTTTTGAAAATCTTTGTACTGACATAGCTCTTAGAAACTGTAGTAGCTTATTATAGCATTTGCTACCAATATAATCTGGTTTCTGTTCAAATAACTTTCTAATTTGTCTTACTACTGTATATGATGATTGGCTCAATTCCTTTAATTGTATCCATGAACATCAAGGTTTAGGTTTACACCACTACTTTTTACATACAATATTGCTTCATAGACATACAAGGATGGAACGGTCATAAAGCCAAGTTTTTTAAATAAAACAACAAGAATTCATCCTATTTAGTCTCTCCATACACCTAACTGCCTTTTTTTGAATTTTGAAGACACTGTTTAGATTTTGCTGGGATGAGCATACTTAATAATATGTAGAAATATAAGATCATGTTACGCTGTTATCGGATAACGTATATATGCTGTTGTTATTATAATATTATCATAATATATAGGTTTAAAGACAATATTCGATCTGTATTCGGTCTTGGAACCTTTGGATAATCAGACCGGCGCTTATCGCACTCGGCTACGGACCACTCCAAAGAATTCCAATTGGCTGTTGGGATGAGCATACGTAATATGTGGAAATATAAGACCATAATACGCTGTTATCGGATAACGTATATATGCTGTTGTAATATGATAATATTATCATAATATAGGATTAAAGCCAATATTCGATCTGTATTCGATCTTGGAACCTTCGGATTATCAGACCGGCGCTTATCGCCCTTGGCTACAGACCACACACCAAGAATTCCTATTGGCCGATAGGCCAATATTTTGTAATCTATTTGAATAAAGTTAATAATATTATTATTATTATGCTTATGGCTTTTATTAGCAGGAGACCCTTTCAGGATTATATAATCTAATCCTTCTTACTTTTCCCTTCCATGCTTGCTCACCACCAATTCATACTTGTTTCGTACTAGTCTTGGAATGATGTGTGTGTGTGTGCAGGTGGGCGTGCCGATGACGAAAGTGCACACAGTGGACGGTGAGCAGCAGCTGCAGTGGAGCTCTCTGACGCTGCGCATGCCGCTCTACCCGTCTCACTTCACCAGCAGCGGCCAGCTGGTGCTCAAGTGCATTGCCCTCGTCGCACACGCCTATCGCGCCACCGCCGAACTGCAGCTGGTCGCCGCCGGCAAGGAGCCTGTCCCCGAACGAGGTACTATCGCTATAATATAAATAAACATAGTAATGGATGATACAGGGTGGCGCATAAAGAACGGATGTTTTTCAAAGTGTCATAAGAAAGTTTATTTGAATCATACATTTATCTTCCTAACACCAAAATACTAAGTAAATAACCCAATTTGAGAATTTGTATGAAAAACTCCAAAACACTTGAGTATATTTCAGAAATTACATAGGAAAGATTAAGCCCTTAATGAATTAATGCTCATTAAAAGCTTCAAATTGGTCCTTAACTTTTGATACAGCAGCAATTCATTCATGTCTTGCAGTATTCAAATCTTCAATGTAACGATATTTACGATAGTAAACTTGAATTTCAAGTAAAGAAAAGTGCCAATAAGCTCGACTTGAAACTTTCTGCTGAAGCTCCGTTGAACTACGATTGCAGATTCATTCTATTGTAAATATTGTTCTTCAGCAAATACGCGATTTTGCAAGGTCAATTGCGCCATTGATACTAAAACTGGATACTTTAACCTACAAAATGGTGTCGCTCTTCGGTCACAGACAGCTCTAGTCCACTGATACTATCCTACTCAAATCCATCCATTCTTTTTGCGCCACCCAGTAAATTATAAAATTGATATTAAAAATATTATAATATATCAGGAATATGATTTATACTTAGAATATGAGGAATATTTTTAATTAGTTGAGAATGATAATTCAGTGGGACCCCGGTATTACGTAGCTAAAGGGAATGCCAAAAAATAATTTTATCAATTGTAAATTTAGAATCGTAAAAATGGGGTTGCAATATACACCAAATTCTTTGTTTTGTACGTTTCAAGGGGATTTGAAATGGATACGTTAAATCATGACTTATAAAAGCGAGGTTGCACTGTACAATAATGGAAATATAAGTAATAAAAATATTATGATATATCAGGAATATGATTTATACTTAGAATATGAGGAATATTTTAATTAGTTGAGAATGATAATTCAGTGGGACCCCGGTATTACGTAGCTAAAGGAATGCCAAAAATAATTTTATCAATTTCAAATTTAGAATCGTAAAACGGGGTTGCAATATACACCAAATTCTTTGTTTTGTACGTTTCAAAGGATTTGAAATGAATACGTTAAATCATGACTTATAAAAGCCAGGTCGCACTGTACAATAATCGAAATATAAGTAATAAATAGAATACAAATAATATTCTTTAGAGTTGATACGGTATTCTGAAAAGTGAAATCGAACTACTGTACAACCTACATAGTTTACCATGCTACCATCAAGAGAAAATTGGGTTATACGGCAAGGGGGAACTACTTACGAGTTTCCCCATCTCATTAATAACCATGGGCTAATAATAATAACTTTATTCTCTTTGATAATAACTTGATAATGATATGAATCTCTTAAACGTTTCCAAAGCAGGTGCCAGCATTATCTGTGAAATGAGAGAGACCAATAAACAGTGACCAACAATATTTCAACATGATTTTCATTGGAGTCAAACATTTGAATATTGGTGAATGTGCTTTCATGATTAATTTATTTTAGTTTCATTACAAACAGGTGCAGTTTTGGCCCCACAAAAATGATTCATATAATTATTATAAGCTACTCTGGTTTCATTATTATTCCATTTGAAGGTGATCTAAGCTTGATTCTTATTTGGAAATAGGGATTCTTTTAAGGAAGGGGGAATGTAATCCCATTATTAGTTTTTAAATATCAAAACATCATACGACTTCCATTGGAATGCCAATTGTTGAGCGTTGCCACTTGTGGTGTTATATAACGTCTATGAATGATAAAAAAATTCCTTTTTTGAAAATTCATTATTTGAATCTCAGTTCAATTAAATTCAATCATGTTTGAAGGGATTACTGGTGAGGCATAACATGAGTCCATTTCTAATTATATCGACCCCATTTTGTGGATATGTTTCCTTCAGAATCCATAGAAGAAGCTTTTGGCTGAGATTATAGCTATATCAAATCTTTCAAAATTCAAATGTTCTACTCTTTCAGTAAGTCAAAACTCAATATCCTAGAGAATGTTATATTTGAGTCTCGAATGTTTAAAAATTCTACCACAATCAAATTACTGATGATCTTTCCAAAAATTTTCAAATATACATTCATTGAACAACTTTTCAAATTTATGAAAGCTTCAAAGAAGGTGAATTTCTATCTGGAACTCCCAATTTTCCAAATTTTTTATCAATGTGCTGTATGTTTATCTTTTATTTAGTGTTAATCCTTTTGTTCTGGAAGTGCGTTATATGAAGTTGATAGCTGAATTGAAGCTAATCAACTTTCATCATAGTAGAGTACTTGGAAGCAAGAAAGTCAAGGATAATTTTCTTGACATTAACACTTACTATAATTCCTTTCTAATTATAGTGAAGCCTATTAGAAGTGGAAACTCATACAAGAGGGGTGAATTTCTTCAAAGTGATGTTTAAGTATGATGTACAGTTGCACTTCCAGCACTCATAAATGAGAGAATGAAACCTTAGTTGCATAGATTCTTAATGTGACAGACTGATGAGGAAAAGTATCATAGTACTATAGAACTCTCAAGAACAAACTACTTTAAAAGAAGAGTGCGGAAATGTTGAGAATAATAATTGCAGGTGCTTCCACTGTTCTTCAAAACTAATTTTGTACTGTGCAGATTTCCCGTGAGCATAGGAAAGTTGATCTTTCATGCCTTACCAATGAGAAGATATCTCACCCTTTTCGTCAAGTCGTGGAGGCAAAGGCAGGCGGCTTGAAGTATGTTAATGATATGCGCCTTGATAGACACGGACGGCTCTGCAGGCACGTGGAAAGTTTACTGCTTGCGCTTGTCTCCAGTTGTCATCAGGCGAAGTAGCTTGGCAGAAGCGTTTACAATACTAATCTCACAGTCGTCGAAAGCTTTCAGCGCCCGTTAGCCGGAAGTTTCTAATTTACTTAATGTTAAAGAGCCAGTGCCGCTTAGCTAGTAGAACTTGAGGCCGTTTATATTCTGAAAGCAAAGCGTCAGACAACTACCAACTGAATGGGGTTGAGTGAGATATTCATCTTCGCTTTCCAGGAGAGTGATATCCGGCAAGATGAACACTTTGAAGGATGCCGTGAAAGTAGTTAGTTCTATGTTGAGCATGGTCTTTCTCCGATTAGATCTTCCACCTCCCTCCCTCCGTTCTAACAAGACAGAGATGCTTTGTTATTCAGAGTCCCTGTTTCCCTGATATTTTCATCTTGAAATGCATTGAGCGTCTTAGTATGATTATGAAGGGATAAGGATGATAATATTGCCGAGCTAGATGGTGACTTGCTAAACTATAAATTAAGTTACAAACTGGGGCGAAATTCTATTACAACGAATACGCAGAAATTGTAGGAGTTTTGATGGACTGACAAACACAATACCAACCAAATAGCAGTGGTATTGTCTAATCCTAGAGACATGACAGTCAGGTTTTGATGTCAGAACACAATAGACGTAAGTCTTCTCGCCATCAATAATGCTCTGTTGAGATAGTATAATTATTATACCCATTCTATTACTGATCAACACATTCAAAATTCAATAAAAAGGAATAGAAGATATTCTTATAAATATTTCTTTCAACAACTACTGGCAAAAGATAATAAGAATACAATTCAACCTCTGCAATCACACATATTTACATTCTATCGAAACAGATTTTCCACATAAAATGAACTCCAGAATGACGTTTCTTACTCATATTTCAAATAACTAGGAGAATCTCAAAGGAAATGGGAGAAGCGAAGAATTCTTGGGCACACATGTCGAACAAAATAATGCTCCTGAAAATTGAAACTCTGTTCAATTGAAGTCTTTTAGTTGGCTGTCAGATAAAAATATTGACTTTTGCCCATCAGGGCATTGGCATTGGCTTTGCAGTCTCAGTTCACAAAACATTTCCATCAGCTCTCATAATGAGAGCATCATCTCTTAATGAGAGCTGATGAAAACTGTATTATGAGCTGAATCTGCTATGAAAACGTATTTGAGATCTCATATTATAGAGCACAATAAGTCAAATTACATTCATCATTGTAATTGAATTCATACTGTTCAAGGAAAATTGTCAGTTTTTATGGTTTCTACTTTAAAAAGTTTTCTTCAGTTTAGAACTAAAATTATGTGTCTTTGGGTTTCCACACTTTCCACTATGGGAAGACGTACACAGGAGAAGGATAACGTGGAATAACACCGATATAATTGTATAATTGGTAAGAAAAATTGGTGTTGAAAAATGATCATGAACAATAATTTAAACAAATTCCACTTTCACCCTTATTAAAACAGAACGCTCCAAACTTGTAAATATAAATAATAGGCTCGCTTTGTCGCTGCCAATTATGTTTGGCGCTGATTTACTGGCTCCTTCTTCCAATTTGCGTGAAAGGTTAATATTTTCAATTACTTAGCCAGCCACCCTCACTCACTCAACCACCTACCCATACTCCGAGCTCAGTTACCGATTTTTCACTCCATGAAATTTAGCTGCTCGTTCTGAGTTGGGGTTGTATTTACACGATGTTTGTGATACAGTGGCCCACGGAATGATCCCCCTCCCCACCACCTCTACAACGTGGGCCAACTCTGCCCCCCATCAATCTTCCACGTGGCCTGGGAGCCTGGCCTCTACTCGTTGAATTTACAGCGTTTTGCTGCATGCATGTTGAGTGTGACTTGCAATGTATACCGCTTTCTGTCTTTCTCTCTGTATCATCCTCGAAGGACGATCTATTACGGACTTCGAATATATTTATCACACTCTGGACATAAAAATATGTACTGAATTGATTACAAACAGATGAAGATTGCTTAATACTTCTAAGGAGTTTCAATTACGGTCCTATTGATAATTACCAGTGTCATGGTTTTTCAATTGATATTGAAAGACAATGGTAAGAAATACAATATTGGTATCGTTCTTATGATCACACTATATAAAAATTAAATCCCCCTAATATTGATTTATCAATGATATATAATTCTCTCATATTTTCACTGAAATGAATATCAACCATGATGATTATAATTGAAAAACAAATGTTTAACTATTCCAAGAATAATAATTGTAAAAATAGTTATTGAAAACCACCCAAAAAATATGATCATTTTCACTGCATTCAAAGTGAATACTGGTGGAGAATCAATTAGAATACTGATGGAGAGTCACCAGATAAGATTAGTTATGTACAAATAAACTCTGCTATCGATGTCCAAAAATATAGATTTGATTAATTTCCTTCGCATCATTATGAGATTGGAAAGGCTGAAATATTTTGAACACTGCTCATGAAAATAACGTACAAAAAACTCTTATATTGGAATATGTTGCGTAGGTCTACTGTATTTCATCGATTGCTTAAGGTTTTGTATTCTTTGCCATCATTCTTTTTGCATGGTAATCTCATTCAACTGTTTTATGTCTCTTGACAAAGTACAAAGGCAATTCCATCGTAATTTCCCGGTCTCTTTTCTTTTCACTCGAGCTGCTCCATAATAGTAGTTTGGCGTCAAAATAGCAAGACCGAAAGCTTTTCGTTTTGTTATTCCAACAGAAGAATAGCACAGCTCTTACCCGGGTATGGTGGTACCGATCCAATGGGCGTTGCTCAACTTCCAGTGCCTTTTTTCCTATTCTGCCAGCCACTTTCTGCAAGCATATTGAAATATATCGACGATTTTACAAAGCGAAAGTTTGTTCGCAATTCCCTCATTGTGTCTGCGCCGCTCCAAAGTCTCAACAGTCAATTTCCTTCCTTTGTCAGACTAAAACTCGTTCCATTCACTACACAGCAGCAGTTATAGGCTCTTATTTTCGCTGTTCGGTTGTCGGAACAAAAATAAATGGGAACAAAGTTGTTGATTCAGACAAGTAAATAAGAGATAAGCAAAAAGTTGCCAAATGTTTTCTTTGCACTTCAATGAGATTTCCAAAATCAAAGTACACAATATTCTTCACGATCCATAAAATTCGGTCATGCTAGTCATTCAAAATTCATCCAATACAGACATGGGACAATATTATTGTGGTGAGAACACAGAACAATAATATTTACAACTGTGTTGTTGATATTGCGAATATACTACTTGGAAAAAATTCAGTAGAATAGAATAGTATAACTCCATTTGGATGCCTCTCCACTTACAAGTGTCGTAGTACAGAGGTGGTATTCAGTAAATGGTGAGTGTAGTAAGTGACCCGGAAATAGAGTCCAAGTGTAAATACATTTTTGGATTCGAAGCTCAGAAACCAGAGCTTCAAGTGTAGGTAGGAACCTTAGGTGTTGGTTGAGTCAATTGAAATTAATTATCGTCCTTCCTTCGCCAAACTGTTAGGACTAAGATACTATAAATACTATGATATTAATACAGTACTATGTAATACCATAGACCAACTCTGTTAGTTATTGTATAGTAACAGTTATAGTTATAACTGTATAGTACTGTTAGTCTATGGTAATACTATACTAACATATGTGTATTATACCATCGAAAATTATTGTTAATGTAGCCGAAAACTGAATACTATCAGTTAGTTGTTTAGTATCTTTTCCTTTTGACTTGCAAAACTCGTTTTGATTATTCTTCTACCCCCAATTTCTGTTGCAGTGACATCACCAAATGCAGCCAACGTTGACTATGCCGTGCCCAGCTTCCCCCTTCTGTTAGCCTGTATTGCGGCTGCCATCAGATAGTAAGCAACGTCTGAAATCAACCTCAACGACGTAAATGTGTGAACACAATAAAAAATGAGATAAAAAAGACTATGTTCAAGTTGAATGTTGGATTAGATCGTAATATTATAGCAATTAAGAATTTTTAAATCGCCTGGATTATTGTTATACGTTTGAAAAAAGAATGCTTTTATATGATATGAGCGTGGACATTAGGAATATACAAAAATTATTCGGAAGAGCTGTATTTTATTAGGGGTGAACTAGCCCCGAATACGTACCCCTATCCAATCCATCCATTCCTCATAACTTACACTTTAATTATTAACAACAGGCCTGGGCCACTGATTTTGTTTAATGTTGAGTTGGAGAGTTTAAGTCCTTACTCGAGACTCTCAATGATTACTTGTAGAAGAATATTATTATTATGATTCTCTGTGATCCTTTAAAATACAACTAGTATTGGGGGAAAATCCCAAAACTGATATCAGATGTTGAAGTTATTTGAAAATTGAACTTCTATGAATACCTAATTATCGGAGATTCATGGTGTATGTATTTCTGAAGATTCCATTACAAACCGGAGAGCTGTAAATTCGAAGTATGGTGATTTTCCACTCTGTTATGCTGTTTGTGGTGGAAGATATTGTGTAAATTTGGAATAAGATTCATTTTGGTGTTGAGTTATTATTATTCTCTTATTATTCCATATGAGTCTATTTTATAAAGTCATGAAACAAACAAAACCTGAATGTATAGTTGTATGCATTCTAAATTCTTCCAATGATCCATGGAATCTTACTCAAACTTGTAACTTGCAGCTCATTTTCTGAAAAAAACATTCTGAGTCTGGTTCAGAATATTGGAAGAATGAGACTCATTCAGAATTGTTTACTTCTATAAATTGTGCATAATTAATAATATGATTTTTATTGCAAAATAGGAGATATTTGAAAATTTGGTGAGATTGATGCAACTTAGATCATCTAGTATTATCTCAGTGAACAATGGACTTCAAGTGTTCACCTTTGTCGTCCTGATCTAGGTGTCTATCATTGCTTTCGGAAAGTTGCTTTTCAGTAACAGAATCCAGTGTGATTCAGGCCAGAACTCCTGTACAAAGTAGATTGAATTCTTCAGTCCTCATGTATATTATAATTAAAAGAGCTGTTTTTGGAGCTTGCAGAAATCAACCAGCAATATTTGTGTACGGACCGATATATATAACATGACCAAATTTTTGCTCTCCGGTATGGAAATTTATTTACTTGAGCTGAGCAATAACATGTATAATATTTCGACAAGTATGTAGAGCATATTCGATCGTACTGTCTAATAACAGCAAGGCTGGTAAGAAATCATCGATGAAAAAAAGTAAATTCATGATCTACCTTTTCACCCTTCAACAAGTTGTAGCAAGGGGATATTGCAGCGAAAAATTAATTAAGTTCATCCATTATTAAGGGAAAATAATCATCTTAATCATGAACTTATTAATGTTACTTCTCACGTTTTTGTTTTTACCATGGATTGTTACAGAAATTATAACTTGATCAAATTATTATTCAGTAAGAGCGGGAGAGATTAAAATATTGCAATGTCAGGAATGGGTTCATCTTCTAAATTCTTTGCTTGAAATAAAAGCGTAGGTGGGAAAAAGTTGGAAATTGTAAAAAGCCTGTATTGAAAGAACTGAAAAATATTTTGAAAATATTTATGAGTGATTATTCTTAATACCCGAATGAATCAAGTATTTTTGTATCTAAATGCTTGATTGGTATGATTATTAAGGATATTCATAGAAGTGGCCCAGGTCTATATACTAAGGAATGGATGGAACTAATAGAATAAGGAAATTATTGAATGGTTCATGAATTATTAGAAATTCACTTGTCTCGAGAAGTAATTTTATAAAAATTAAAATAAGTAATAAAAATAGATGTTTATTTTTAGTATTTGTTCGCTGTCGTTACCCAATACTATAAATACTTCCCAATTGTCGATGTTAAATGTAAATTATTATTGTTATCAAACCAGCAAAACTCATGTCCACCAGTGTGACTTGAGAATTGATATTTTAATATATATGTCTTGCAAGGGTGAAAAAAGGAAATCATTCATGAAATATTGGCAATTGGCAAGGATAATATGGATAAATATTCAATTATTATGAGAATGTCTTATTTGAATGGAAATGTTTAATTTTTCAATATAATTATTATCTATAATATGTCATGAATATTGTTCATTACTGTGATATTAGTGTTTAGAAAGGCGAATAATAAGTCAGTGTTACACTCAAGAACTTGAAATAATCAATAATATCACCTAAAATATTATGTGTTGATGAGAAACCACTGATGAGAAGCATTATGGATTATTACGCTAATGATTGCTTTTTCTCAATTTATATGAGGGTATATGCGAGTTCGTACTCTTGCAAGTTGATGAGAGTTGTCGTATTTACAGTGTTTTAAATAGTCATGGCTCATTGGAATAAAATGTTATTATCAAATAAATGCTGGAATTATTTCAATATTTCCTTGAATCACAAGTGCCAGAAGCATAAGCACTGAACGGTGCTGTGAGCTTGGCATCAATATTTTCATCATGTGAGTAGATTATATAAGAATACATGTTTCATGATGCTGGAGGAACAAATTATTACTCTCCTCTGTCAAAGGAAAGGCGATAAATATTACAATTGATTCTATACGTTGAAATTCACAATACATCCATTTTGTTTGTTTGTTGGATAAACACAATCCCGTAGCCGAGGGCGATAAGCGCCGGTCTAATAATCGAAGGTTATACGGGAAAAATTTAAGCATAGTACGAAAATTATATAGTTTCTAAAATTTGATAACAATGGAGTCTCTGAAGAGATACTCTTTCACTGGATTGAAGAAGATGTTAAAATAAATCTAAAATTGAGATAGTACAGTTTCCTAGGAGGCTTCCCATCTTGATTAAAAATTGAGCTTCAATAATAATAATTATTATCATCATCAAGAAAGAGGATGCAGGAAATGGATGAGTACTCTTTTCAATCTGTAATTTCTTAGTTTTTTAAAATGACTATAGATGCATGATTAGCCAGTTTTCATTTTATAATGTTATTGCGAATATTTTAGAAGATGCAAAAAACCTTTTGTCCGAAGATAGAGCCGTCAACATTGACCTAGCTTCACAAAGTCCCATTCTCCGTTATTCGTGTTTTCGACAGAGGAAAATAACTTTGTTGAAAAGTTCAAGAAAGCTCTCCTGATTACATCGTCTACTACAAAGCCTCTGTGTATTCAAAGATCATCCGAAACTGAACTCTCAGGAGTATCTTGATCGAACAGTTTCAAACTACGTTAGAAATTTGTCCACCAGTTCTTATAAGATAACTCAAATAATACACTTTTTGTTCGGGAAGCTGAAAATACAGGATAGAGCTGCTGTTCCTTGAAACGAAAATCACAAACGACGGCTTAAAATCATGTCAGTAACAACAATCCAATGATTAACAAATTGAACAGTGTTGTAAATATTCATTTCTCATTAGAAGAATAATGATTTAATCTGGTATAAATTGCAAACAGTGGATTCCTAACATTACAGGAGCTTCATAACGGTGCTTCGATGTGAGATAAGAGTAATTTAATGATGACAAGTAGGTAAAAATTAGAGACTTGGCACTTTGTCACTGTCACGGCAGATAATTCCAAGTCTGTCACTTTTTAGAGAACTAAAGATTCTATTGTGGCCAGGGAACGAGATTAATCTAGCAAAGTTGTATGCAATTCCAATCCAATTAAAGTAGAAGATATCAATAATGTTGAGATTTCACAACTTCTCTTGTAGGTACTTTTGGAAATTACATAAACCATAGCTTTGTGAGAAGGAATCATGATTGAAGTGGAGAAGAAGGATGTATCCGTTAAACATTGACTATTATCGAACCCAAAATTTAACTATTACTCACTTATTCCTAAAATCTTGCAAAAGATTGATTCGCCACAGTGTTTTTAGATGAATTAAGATAATAATAAAATAAAATATTATCTCACCATGACTGGAAAAATAGCCGAATAGAGATGAATTGGAACACAATTCATTTATTGTTACAAATAATATGGAAAATTGTGATAATTACCCAATATTTACGTTGAATCTCGACCTCAGTCGAGGCTTAACGTATTGATACATACTTCACATTTTAGCGTAGAAGTGCTAGGTGCCTCTCTTTTATAAGAAGGTTGACAAGTATTTGAAAGTGACTATCATTCCAATTCCCACATTTGAACTTTTCATTTTTTTTTCAAACACTGACTATTGACAATAATCAGTTAAAAGAGTACGGTTAACTGAAGTTAACAAAAATACCAATGACAATTTGATGAAGTCTTTCAATAATCGCTTTAAGTATTAGGCCTACCTTTATTGAATGCACTCACGCTGCTCACTAAGGACACAACGCCCAGGACACAAAAGGCCAGGCTGCACCGATTGAGATTATTATAGCAACAAAAACATAGTTTTGTATACTCCAATTAGCAATAAAGTGATCCATATCTGTAAGCTTTGTATCTTTACTCTCTATTAATTAGCTTCCACTGCAAGCATGTGCCCCAGCTTTGAACGAACTACTGTATAGTCAGATAGAAATTCACTAGGATCCACCTTCACTTCTTTTCTCTGTAGTCGGTCGAAAAGAGGGTAGAATTTGACCTAATAAGAACTCAGTGAGCGTTGTCACTGTATTGGTTGTGCACTCTAGAAATTTGGAGAAAGCTGGTGTGATGGAGGACAAACATTTTGAAAGGACACTGATCGGATGAACAAGGCGGTGGAGGATATTCTTGAGAAGAATAATTCTCTACTGGAGGAGGTAACATGCAAACAGGCTCAAGTCACAAAAAAATCGAAATTGAGTTATGGACACTAACGCATTGTTCAGATAAAGCCAGATATATTTCTGATGGCCAAATATTTTTTTCACTGAAATGGTATTTTGAATGAACTACCTTTGAATGTAAAACGGCCTATTTACATTGCAGAGTTTCATGCAAAACATCTTATTCCCAAACAACCAATAGGAGTGCTGCCATAGGTCACGTGACAGTTACTTTCCTGAACACACATTTGTCATTAGAGGTTATGTTTGACTGTTTAGAAACATTTGGCGGTGTTCAGGCTGTTAGTATTATCATGTTTCAGTATAATTATTGAGTTATTATATTATCACTTTTATTTACATGCAGTTCAATTTAAATCCATACTACTATATTAAATGCAAAACAGCTTATTTCATGCAAAGTTCATGCGAAACGTCTTATTGCCATTAGAAAATATAACTTTTTTTAATATTGCTTACTGTCCACGCCCAAATTAGTATTTTAATTTCATATTTG